>BGPT01001051.1:2774-92399 GCA_003297045.1 Symbiodinium sp. clade C Y103
GCGTATTAACAGTTTAAGGTCTTGATATGCAAGTAGCAATTCCTTGGTGTCTGGATTACCTGTTCCCCTGCTTCGGCTGCTTCAGTGCACTGGATTTCTGCTGGAAAGTGGTGTTCCAGTATTGAAGCAGAAAATCCAGTGCGCTGAAGCAGAAACCCATGTATTTTACCACGTTTTCCACATTTAAACCACTTCGATCTTCAATTTCCACCTACTAAATTGGCGACATTTACCATATATACAATATATGTATATACATATACACAATAGTTTTTACACTAAATTTCTTATACAACTACAGCAACTTTATTTCAAAAGTGTTTCCCAACGTCACTTACAACATAGTTCCTGACATAGCTGCTGGCCAATACGTCAGGGTGGCACAGAAAGGGCCTTTTAAAGAGGCCACTGCCCTAATTAATCGATAGTTAAGTAGTAGAATATGATTCTGACAAGTGATTGAATTGAAATAGACCCTTCAACCACTTCAACCCTTCAATGTCAGAGGTGACATTAATGGTGACCAAAAAATGGTCCGATATGCGAAATCGCAGCCGCGCCATCGCTCCTTGGCCTGATCCAATTCCACTCTCCACTGGACCAAGCCCCGCTCCACATCGATCAAAGATCCTCAGGTGACTAACGGGTAACAGGTGACTGGTGATGTCACCAGTGATGTCAATGGTGGCCGTGGCCAGGTCGCAGTTGTGGTCTGGCCTGTTGGCCACTTGGAGTGGGCCAGATGGTATAAGCTTAGTATAAACTGTAGAACAATGAGAAGTTGAGATCAAATCCCTTCCAACTGCAGATCTAGTCACGTTGCATTGAAGTGCGGCTCTCCAAATTTTTGATGACTTCCAGTTTCCAGTTTTCACTGGCTTCCTTGAGTACATTCTCATCCGCTCCTGCGACGTCAAATTGCAAAGACACTGGGTGCACGACAGAACGCACCCAAACACTTTTCAGTAGAAGTCGTACACTAGCACAATGCTAGATATGCCAGGAGCTGGGTCATAAACATGTCTGATCAATATCTTCCACATCATCACTGCGCTGTACCCATTTCATCTAGCCAAACTGCAACCAATACTAACATGTACTAACCAACATTTATGGACCTTACAAGGCTTCACTGATCCCCTCTCCTTCGATGACATCTGCCGGTGCGGCGGATCGCTGTGCCAATTTGGCTTTGAGAATCGCCACTTCGTTTCTCAAATCAGCGATGGCGTGCTCGTACTGGCTGACATGCTCGTCGGGAGTCACCAGATTTTGCTTGGCACGAACCCGGATGTTCTTGGCGCGGTTGGCATATTTCAGCGTATTCAAGGTATCTTCGTAGCTCAAATGACTGGGTGATGTTGTTGCAATCATCACCGTTTTGCAGTTGCCTCCCAAGGAATCTTTCAGCAACCGGGTGAGTTTGGAGTCCCGGTACGGCACGAAATGCGACCCGGAGGCCAAGGCATTGATGCAGTTGCCCAGGGCCAACAAGGATCGATTGATGTTGGCACCTTCCAACAACCGGACGCCTTGGTTCTTGGTCTCAGCCGCCCGTTCGGAGCCCGCTAAGTCGATCATGGACAATTTGCCCAACAAAGTGCCAGAAGGATTGGAAGGATTTCCTTTCCGCTCCACCCGCACCTGCAACACGGCATGTGAACGACTGGAAGTGACATTCATGGCAGTGGGCTCCGTGGTACGACGTTGGTTGCCATGCTGGAGCAGGTCCATGACTTCTTGAACCGATTCAGTTTGAATCTCCCGAATTCCTGCCACATAACTGCCAGAAACAGGATCTTCCCTCAGGTCCAAGATGCCTTCACGATCGCTGTTTCCAGCCAAATCTCGAAAATTTTCATTGTAGACCTCCACGAAAGAACAAGAAATGGAAAAACTTTCGGTCCCTTCATCCACCACGGTAGCCACCCCTTTGAAAATCTCCTCCACTGAGCGAAACATGATCCCAGGTTCCACGGGGGTCCCAATCATAGTGAAGGTCTTGCCGGCACCAGTGGAACCATAGGCGAAAACGGTGGCATTGTAGCCTTGAAGCACCTCAGTTTCAACTAAGAAACCCACTTGCATCACTCATGTTTGAATGACTATAGTTACATGATGTCACATGTAGTACTATATCTATATATACATGTTTATATAGCTACTATAATCACTAGTTTCCCCAATGTTCCACCATGTTTCACGATGATCTAGCAATGTGTTTCCATCCCTCGTCTCCAGGATCGGAACAGGACAGTGCCACCCAAGCGCCGATTTAATCAGCGGTTCGGCTGTAGCTGTGAACAGGGTCTTGGTGTCCGCATCGGGACCAAAGGCCTGGTCAAATGCAAAGCGCTTCTCTTTGGACTTGTCTTGCCGGAGGTAGTCATGGGCTGCAGATGCTCCTGCACCACAGTCAACTGGCTTTCCCACAACAGCAATATCAGCAATAGCTTTTGTCTTCTCAGCATCCAGCACGGTGAAGAATCTATGATACCACCATCATTTGGGGCTGGCTGCTCATACATTCAATCGATTCAATGTCAAGATTTTCCGCGCCTGGGTCGAGCAGAATCACCAACCGTCCATCCATAACCCTGCAAATGCTCTGCACCATGTTGCTTCTCTCCTGAGTGTGGCAGGTGTGTAGCAAGGGGCTCAAACATCCTTTCTGACTGTACAACATCCACGAATCATCACTCGCCATGCGACAAACCCCCCAATCAAAAAAAACACCAGAAAACCTTCAGGTGCTCAATTCTTTCAGATTATTGAATTATCTCTCTTCCTCTCCCCATTCATGTTTCTGGTAGTTTCCACATCATTTAACATGGGATCGATGTTTCTTTTCCTTTTTTTGAGTTTCTCTCTCTTTAAACACACCTTCATCCCTTCACTTCGTTCATCCCATTCTTCATCCCATTCATCCCACAGTTCCCAGCGTCATGTTCCGACAGCGGGCGGCACCGCACCGCCACACTGATGCGTGCGGAAACCTCCTCCTCCGCCATGGCGTCATGGCGATTTCCGCGGCTCAAACCAACGCCACCGTTGCAGTCTGACAAGTGGAAAATGATGTTGGTTACATTTGGCGGAACTGCTACGTGTCAGTTGTTGTGCCAGGTACTCACTTGGCTTAGGTCGCCTCCCTAGGTTTCTGTTTCTTTTGAGGAACTGCTTGTTGAGATGTGGGAGCAACCGCGTTTCCAAGCCTAGAATGGGTGTGATAAATTCTGTTGGATCGGTTGCGGTGTGCTTAGGAAAGTCCCATCGGTTGAAGGCTTGGACAGTTCATGTTCACCCAGCTGGTCACCCTGGTCACCCGCAAAGCTAAGGGCGAGTTCAGCTGGGCAGAGCTGGCAACAAAAAAAAAGTGGCCCACAGGTGTCTCAGCGTGTGTCCGGTGGGGTCCATAGAAAACGCTGCTGGAATGTTTTCTGGCAAAAAATCCTGATCACATCCAAAATCACAATGATTTTACTGACGACCATGGCAATAGTGCAAAAAATATGCACTAAACAATGCAGGTATGTTATATTGTTTTGTGAAATATGTACTTGCTATTGCCTTCATTGTTATCACACCAGCCATTGTCAGCCTTTTGCCAACCTTTTTCCCTCTGCAGGAGCTGCACTTCTGGTGAAACTAACTGCAAGCCCCACAGGCAGAGGAGCAAGGACCGCTTTTTTGCATCTTTCCGCAACGGTCAACCCCTTTCATCTAGCACATTTGAGGAAAAAACACATACGATATAAAGATTCCATTCAATCACAGTTTCCTTTGACACCACCTGTTTTTTCCTAATTCTGCTTAAAGTATCTTCAGGGAGGCATCCTGTCGATCTTTTCTTGCTCCCAGGCTCTCTCCTACGCGCCATTTTCGCATCCCAACAAAGGGAGAATTGTCGCGCAAACGAAGTGTGCCACCACTTTGGCTCACTCGAAGCCCGTGACCTCCCGCGAAAAGTATGCATGAACTCAAGGTGATTTTGTGATGATTTCACTGATTTTCCATGAGTTCAAGGTCAACAAATGTTGGTTCAACAGGGACCAGCACAATCGCGGCCACCAAATCTGCACCTTGCTGGGAGGTAGCGTGCCCTTTTCGCGGGCCTGGCTCGGCTTGGGGGGAGATTCACCAACAGATCACGGGGCCCGACGAGGGGTCTGATCATCTCTGATCTGGATCCAATCTATAACACAAATCTCTCCACTACCATCTTGACACATACAATCTGAGACCTAACATGACCAAGGTTTTTTTAAATGTTGGCCAACCCAAAATGATAGGAATGACTATAGGATATGATAGAACCAACACAATATGTCCAACCATCATGGGCAAATAACTCGCCACAAAGATTCATACCACAAGCATATTCCCCAACATTACCCATAATAGTTGATAATAATCATAATAATCATAAGAATCATAGTGTTTGTCCGTATAAGATATCATAACATGGGCTAACATAGGACATCAACATGTTTGAAGCTCTTTTTCGCCGCATTGATCCATCTTTGATCCATGGTCACCAATCCCCACCTGGCGAATAAAATCCATGAGCTCCGCGCGCTCTCTTTCCTTCCGCGCGTAGTGCTGCCAGGTGCGATGGACGGAGGCATTCCAGGTTTGAACCACCACCACGCTGAGGTAGATACAAGCACCTGCCACATCTGCCACTGGAAAAATATGACAAGACATTGACAATACATGACGTCTGTTTCTGACTTGTTCCAAGTTTATCTTGCCATCACTACCATCATTCAATATAGATTTAACATCCATGGTGATTTTTGGTTGCATTTCAAAACTCGATATATGGGCTCGACTTTCAGCTCAATGGTGCTCATTGAATCTTCTTGCCTATAGTCGCTGTGGCTGAGATTCTCCAAATGACGTCATAGACCTGTCAGCCCATTTCATCCCACTTCCAATATCCAACATCAGCACTCTCAGAAACCACCAATGGCTGGGTGTAAAAGCACGCAACCAGCCTTGTAGCGATAGAGCGCGAAACTGTACCAGTTGAACTTCTTGTACCATGGAATGCTCCCAGGCTTTGCTTGTCTCAAAATGAGGCTCCTCAACCTGAGACTTCCAGTCACATCTGGAGCAACTTACTTCCAGCATGTTACACCCATTTACGCCGTTTACGCTTTCCGTGATTTTCTTTCTTTCTATCCAAGGGGTCCCAGCCCCAGCAATTGAACCCAGATAACCATAGATAACCCAGCTCCAAATCCACAAATTCCAAAGATCTCGGACTGAGTTCGCGACATTGGCCCCACGCTGCCACGCTGCGCAAGAGGGGCCGGAGCTTGCAAGCTGGACGTCTTCGTCCACGGCCAAATGCTGTAGGCCGAAGCTGCGGGGTTGTCGGATTTCATACAATCGGAATGAATGATTATAATGATATACAATGATGCCATAATCCATTCCCAAGTTCCAATCTCCTCAAAACAATCCAACCATCTCCAATCCATCTGCTGATTTTTGCTCACTGTTGAATGTTCACTGATGGATATTGAATGATATTGATGGCTAAGAAAACCCGATCCTTTTCCTGGTTCGGTTGCGGAGGGTGCAGCCTGCCTTTGGGCTGCGGCCAACGCTGGCGCGGTGAAACGATCGAAACGTCTTTCAGAACTCCACCACGGCACGGCCTGCGGCGCAGTAGCTGAAGCCAGACGGACCTGGCATGGATGGCATATGATGGAGACAAAATCCTTGATTTCCAAAGGCTAGACACATGGCTGACTTGTCGCCTTCACACTGCTCTCAATTCATACAACAAATATATAGGCAGCCAAATGACTACCACATCACATGACTACAATATCCAGTTTTCTTGTTGCTTGACATGGCTCGGTGTTGGACAACTCCAACAGCCTCCAATCCCAGGGCACCGGACCATCACATCCCCAGGAGAGGCATGGGCCCTGCTGCATGGTTTCTTTCCGATCTTCAAAGTCGAAGAACTGGCAAGGGAAAGATCAGATTTGTTTCAAGATCGTTATATGGAAAATTAATGACAATTTGTAGAAATTATGGACACTTAACTTATGATAACTTATGCATCTTATGCGAATTTATGGGAAAATGAATCTTGCTACATGATGCTTCATGCCACCATCATCCACCATCTGTCACAGCTGGCCTCTGTGGAATCCAGGTGTTCACCTTCTGGGCCTACACCTGTCACAGTCGCGGCACCGAATCCAACTCAGCTGCAACGAATTCCACATGCCTCCAGCAATCAGCACCACAACCTCGCTCAACCTCAGCAACTGGAGGATGGTGCACCTCATGACCTGCATCAAAATCCACCTCTGTGCCTAAGAATCAGGAACCAAATGGAACCAGACTGGCCCCAGCACTGTTGGACATGATGGCACACTTGTCGTTCATCAAGTTCCCACATTCTTTCCAACATTTTCCATATACATCTCCGCAACATATTCCATAATACCATATATTTTGTGTATGTGTGTGTGTCATATATCATACAATTATATAATCCAATTATCATCCAAATTATCATCACCATAGACTCCATACATTCTCTACTATCACCACAGATCAAAGAAAATCACCGCAATCGGCCAAGCTCTCCACCTCACAGCCGCCAGCCCCGAGCGGGGCAGCAGCATCGATGGCCCCGGCGCGAAGTGCCGTGTGGCAGGTCTCACGTGGCTCCGTGGGCTATGATCCGCCTGTGCCGCGTCTGAATGCGGAGTTTCCATGATTTGCTGAGGGAAATCATGGGGAATGATGGAAAAATGATGGAAATGATGGAAATGGAATGAAATGGATGCATTTTCTTGTGTTTTGTTGACATTAATGATTAATGATGGTGAATGATATTTAATCGTCACCCTTTTGAGGAAAAGGACATACTCCAAAAACAGTGTCCGGAACTTGGGAAGACGGCAGGACCTCCTTTGCGAGCTCTTTGAGCGCTTCTCCTGTCCATGCTCTGGGAAGGCACCAGAGTAGAACTCAGTGACATCACATGACATCATGTCTTCTTGGAATGCGATGGCGAAAGCTTCGAGGTTTAGACATTAGATATATCATGATATATCATATATCCATAGATATCCCAGTTTTTTCTCCATGGCCCTCTTCGTTTCTTTGAGACAGATGGATGGCGATCGCGAGCAACATTTCTACAATACAATCATGCAAGGTATAGCCAACATTTCCACAGGTCAGGGATATGATGATAAGGACAAGAATGTGAAGAAATACGGTCTAAGTTGGACTGAAACCAACTTCCAACTTTGCCAAAAGATCCAAATCCCCATCCAAAATCATCTTAATCATCCAGATATCTCCAAAATTCTCCAAATCACTCATCCTTCTGCGCCTTCGATGCCTTCATCCTCTGCTTCTGGCTCAGCCGTTGCCACGGGATCCACCTCTGGCGCCTCCGGCGCCTCGGGCGCCTCGCCTTCCACGGCCCCGGGGCCATCCACGGCCTCGGCCGCTGCTTGGGCCACGGCCTCCAGGGCGTCCAGGGCATCGGCATCGGTGGCGCTTTCCACGGCACTGGTGGCATCGGTGGCATCGGTGGCGCTGTGGTTCTCAGTTTCCACCGGGGTTTCCTCTGTTTCAGCAGCTTCAGCAGGTCCGTCTGCTTGGAGCAGTGCTTCGGGTCGGCTGGTGCGTCTGCTGAGCCTTCGTTGGAGATTTGGGCCATCCTCCTGCATCAGCTCGGTCTGATTTATGGAAACCCGATAATATTGTGTTCAACTGTTCAATTGAATGTGGCTGAAAAACGGGCCAACCAAAGCAAAACTCGGGCTAGATTTGGCTCTGGCGGAGCCAAATTTCTCTCACAATCAATAATGTGTCATATTCTTGAACCCTTCCCAACAGACCCAAAGCCGTCCTGAAAATGGTCGGGCCTGGTGCTTTCCCCCGATTCCATCCACATCAAAAGGAAAGCTGCAGCAAAAAGTACACCCAACCAACATCAACCAAACGTACCAACTCAGTCGCAGGCAAAATCACCTCAATCCATTCACTGGTCGCAAGTCTCTGGCCTCGGCTTGGAGGGACTGCATCAGGGCATGATAAAAAGACTGGGCTCAGAGAAGGACGGAATGACCAGTGATCCAAATGGATATCCCAAAGGATCAATCTGTCTGAATTAATCATTTGTTCCCAAAAAGAACACCAACATATATCGGTCCACTATCATTCACTCTGCCCCTCAAGTTTTGTCCCCAGAGTTTATAAACATCCGTAGCTCCTGAGATCTCCTTGGCTTCCGGCCGCGCTCGTTGGTGCCGCCAATGATCCACACTTTGCTGCGGCCACGCTTCTCCTGCTCCGGCTTCGGCAACTCCACCACCGTGCACGCCGCCCGCCTGCCATGGGAAGCCCCTGGGATCCCTGGCCACTGGGCCACCGGGGATGGGGGAGCTGGGAGCCTCTCCAGCATCTCGGGGCCTGGCACGGCGAAGGCACGCCTTGGGTCGTTCGCTCGGAACAGCTTCAAAATGGTTCGAACATGTTGGAATCGTTCCGAAAGCTCGGACTCCTTCACTTCCATGTGTTTTTCGTTTTGGAAAGGGGGCGGATGCACGAAAATACGATAAAATACATGATCCAGTCTTCAGGATGGCTCATCTTGCCATTAAGTTCTTCACCCTCACTGGATGAGGTTCCTTTGGCAGTGGGCCACTTGTACTGGAACTGCTTTTTGATATTTTCTGTTCACCATCTGGTGCGACTGGATTGGCACCTGGTATGGTGTTTCGTCGCCCGGCTACGTCGGACATACTGCGTTGAACCACGGACGTCTCTCAGATGGAAGTGGCAGAGTGTGCGACTAGGAATCAATGTTGGGAACAGGTCGGGCATGCTGACACAAGAGATCATAAATCAAAAAGCCTGATCACCATCCTCACAGGGGTTCAGTTTGACCTTTCAACTAAGGTGCCTTTTGTTTCTGACCTGGGACCACCAACCAGCATCTGGTTGACCTCACATATTAAAAATCGTCCGACATCTGCCTGGTGGTTGATTCATGTTGATTTTGGAGATAGTGAACAACTTCCAGTGCCCTTTATAAACAAACGACGCTTGGATCCCTGAAGCTTCACAACTGGCAACGCACTGCAACTCCCAACTCAGTCAACGGCCCCAAATCCGCTGGGTGGAGAGGAACCTGCGTACACTCATCGCGGCTCATCCCAATCCCATCATGGGTTTCATACCTTGTACTATTCCAACATATATTGTCCGGAGGATTCCGGAGGAACAAGACTAGTGATAGATCCAAAAAGGAAATCCAATCATGATCCGATAAGTGTCTCTTGATTCCCCTGGTAGTGGATCTGATATGATCTGATGGGATCACCCAAAGATCTGCTCATCTTTTCGAAGTCACTGTCACACTGTTCATAGCGGCATAATGCGGCATAGCTCGACTTCTGCGACATCCTGTTGGAACGGTCCAACCTATTAGAAGCAATGGGGTTGCCTACGCATCCCAATGGTTGAGCTTTGATCCCACAGCCTCGTGGCCAAACATCTCCAACCGCATGGCAAAAATTCGTACTGCATCTTTATGGAAACAGAATGCAGGGACCCAAACTCAACCAAACATGTGGAAGAACGTGCTAGTTCCCAGAGGGAATCCTGTACATGGGTGAGATGACAATGTCTCTGTGGGCAGTCAGGTGGCGTCATCCAAAAGTGATAATTGGTTTTTGATTGCTGTTTTGAGGTGTTTTGGATATGAACTCCCGAACCAAGCCGTTTTCATCCGGTTGTTTTGTTGCACTCTATGATGAGCCAACCTTCAGGCCACACAGGGAAGAGACCAAATGTCTCAGCTGTATCGATACATCCCATCCAGGACAGGATATCAGGATATCGGCTGACAGGCTCAAATCTCAAATGGAATCAGCCATTAAAACAGCCAGGGCCAAGTGGTTTCGGGGCCCTGTGGTCAGCCATGACAGGGCGACTTCAGCTGAAACTCTCCAACTGAAATTGCCGCATGTTACCACCTTGGCACCTCAGTTCTTGTCCCGCAGCAACAGTGACAAACAGGCCACTGGAGAATCCACTGAAGTGGGACTTCCATGGATTTGATGAATTCCATGGACCCAATCTGCTGAATCTACTCCGGCACGATGCGGTTACACTCAAAGTAGAAGCGCTTCTCATCCGCGGCTCCCATAGAGAAGGTCTTACGAGGAAGCACACCTTCTCTGACCACGGTTTTCACCAGGTCATTCTTGTTCATGATGGGAAAGAGAAATGCCAAGGTGGAATCCTTTTGGGTTTTTTCTGCAATGACCTCCTCACCATGCACATAATCCACAGAGATCTCCGCATGCGCTGCTAGGTAAGGGTCCAGCCAAGCAGTCAAAGTCGCAACCTCCAGGACCAAGTCACTCTTCACAGCCAAGATGCCATTGAAGTTCTTGCTGCGGAATTCAATGGCATGAATTCCTGGTTCCTTGTTACCATTGGTGCAGCTGTGTAGGTCACGACCCGGTCTCACTTCCACACTCCAGTTGCGTTCCTTCATGGCAGACACGAAATCATCCAGCGCCTTCTTGACATCCACATTGAACAGCAACCTGGCCACTGAGCTCTCCATTCCCGGGTGGAATCAAAGGACAAAGCACTTGGACCCCGACTCCTAGACGGCCGTGCCACGTGCCATCACTTTTTTACCTTTTCGGATCTTTTTTGGGGGGCTTTGGGGCGAGGGGTTCGGGAGGCAATAACGACTTTTCTTTGTGCGTTTCATTTCTATGCTTGCATCTGATTGCGCTCATACATGGGCATTACGCTGCTTATTTTTCAAGTGCTACGTTGCAATAGAGTTGCTGTTACGTTACTGGTTTGGGATGCTGCTGCGTTGCAATAGGGTTGCTGTTACGTTGCTTCCTGTTTCTGCTGCGTTCCATAGTGTTGCTGTTGCTCTACCCACTGTTGCTGCTGCTACGTTGCAACAGGATCGCTGTTAGGTTACTTGCTTGGAGCAGTGGGATAAGTGAGATCCAGTACCATGATCTTTAGTTTGCCCAAATCATTAAAAAAATGTAGTTTGGGGAGGCTTTCAACCGTTGAATTTCAGCACTGGAAATGGAAAAAAAACTCATTTCACTGCAGTGAAACAGAAGTCTTGTTCCTGAAGATGGCCTTCAAGCAACATGGCCGTCTGGGGGTCAGGCACCAAGTAGTTCTTGTGTGGTTCCAAATGCCCATTATCCCATGATATCCCCATTGATGTTTCGAAAATTGGGGATTGAATATGACTGAATCATATTGAACCCATCTATCAGCGACCAGCAACCTGTGGATAGGTTCGAACGTCATCCCGGGATCGTGGATATTCACCAGCTCCACGAGTGCATAACGGGCCGGATGGGTGGCCGGATCGGCTCCCTGTTTCTTTAAGGACTCCCAGCATTGCTTAGCAGTGGCCAGGGAGTGGTTGCCATCCCCCACCTGAGGTTACAGTGTTGGAGATGCAGTGAGGAACGATTCCAAGGCATATATGGCATATATGGCATATTCTCGGGAGCAAACGGAGGAGAACGAAAGGTATGTAGTGGTGATAGTAGGCTTTAGTCGTAGGTGATGAAATGGAGATCCATTGCTCTGAGAGAGAGTTGGACGGGATAATAGAGGCAATAGCGGTGATGGTGATGATGATGATGATGATGATGATGGTGATGGTGATGGTGATGGTGCTGATGTATACCAATGTGTGAAGAATAATATGACTACGAGAAAAGAAGGACCATGATGTATAATTACAAAATAACACCCCCAAAAATAGCAACCAAACATTGATTCCGGAAACCACGAGAAGTTATGGACACACAACAGGGATTGAAGCTTCGACCATTGGGACCACCCTTAGTGCCTTCAGCAGAGAATTGAGATGGCCAGTGTAAGCAACACCTCCCCATTTACTTGGGGAAACTTCGCTGAGATATCACTACAGTCCATCTCATCAAGTCTTAAACAACCTTGTGACTTACCCTCTGGTAATGTAACGTAGCTATGCAAAGTCACCCTCTGCAAATCTCCTCAAGAGGTAAATCACCGATAAAAGCGTCATTTTGCCTAGTCATATGAAACTACCAAATGGTATCAGGTGGTATGCATTTATTGTTTCAGCAGCCTGAAACCCGGGGATCCCGACGGGATAAAGGATGACCTGCTGATCTTCCCGAGCACCGTATCTCTTTCGGAAGGCCTCGGGGCAAGCGAGAGCGTGTAATGCCGCAGCCACACCCTCAATGGCAGCGCTCCTCAGATTCCACCACGACACCACGAATTCACTGCAAATCTTCAACATTCCTATATACTCCTATGAAGGTCATGTGATGTCATGTGATGTCACGAATCTATTTTTAGCGAAGGAAGTTTAGGAGCCAAACTTCCGACTATATGGACAGATGGAGAAGCACAGCCAGGAAGAAAGTCAGATGAGAAAGTCAGAAGAGAAAAGATGAGAAGGGGAGCAAGCCAGAAGAGAGAAGATGCAGGTGCGCGAAAAGGTAAGAAAGTCGTGAGCCACTGTGTTGTTCCAATGCTTTGTGGCTCCGGAGGGCGGAGACATCTGGGCAGATGAGAGATCAAAAATTGCACGCCGTTGTGGCCCGAAGCACGTTTGGAAGTAAAAAGTGTTCAAAACTGAGGGGTTCGGACCACTTTTGGAAGTTGAGACGTTGAAAAAGTGCACGCCGTTGTGGCGCGAAGCACATTTGGAAGTGAAAAGTAACAAAACACACCATGTTCGGAGCACTTTTGGAAGTTGAGATGTGGAAAAAGTGCACGCCGTTGTGGCCCGAAGCACATTTGGAAGTAAAAAGTGTTAAAAACTGTCACGTTCGCAGCACTTTTGGAAGTTGAGATGTCGAAAAAGTGTACGGCGCTGCGGCGCGAAGCACATTTGGAAGTGAAAAATGTTAAACAATGTCAGCCTTGAAGCATTCTGTGCAGTTGTGATGTCGAAAAAATGCATGCCGTTGTGGCGCGAGGCACATTTGGAAGTGAAAACACTACATGCTCGGACCACTTTTGGACGTCCAGACGTCGTTTTGTGTGGCAGGTCAGGGCGCTGATTTCCCGAAAAGGGTTGCATTTTGGAACATAAGATCTTCAGGTCTGTCAAAGTCATTTTGCGTGACAGGTGCAGCAGTTCGTATGACCTGGCATTACTTTTTTGTGGCAGGCGCAATACTTTAGAGACATGGCACGGAAAAATCGCAAAACGCATTGGTACAAGGACGTCAGCTGCACACTGGAAATGAGGCCAAGCTGAAAAATAAGAAAGGATGTCAGATCTAGATTGGGAAACAACCCCGTCAAGCTCTCTGTTCCCTCTTTCAACCAGGTGCTCCTTAAGATAGCTGGTGCCATCTGCAAGGGCCTTGCAATAGTATGCACCATCTCGCAAGACTAAGTGAGGGTCCCATCGCTGGGCAGCAGACATGCTGTTGTAATGCATACTACCGCAGCGTACGGCCCGCTTTGTGTGATTATGGATATTCGGGTGGTCCAGTTCGGAGACTTCTGCGACTATGTCTGCCACAGGGTCTTCTCACTCATCATCCTCGGCCAATTCCACCTTAATCTTGTGTTGCGGGACACGCTTAACTGAAACAGCATCGAGCTGCACCCGGGCTCGCCATTTGCCGCCGCGAGTGGCGCAAGCATGGCCAAGGAAAGTCTGTTGGGCCACCTCCCCTTCCTCGTCATCTGGCACCTCCTCTTCCTCTTCATTTGGCACCCACTTTTGGCTCTCCAGGCCCCACGCAGAGAGTGCCAAATTGTCCCGGGTGTTTGCCTTCCACTGGTCAATGGCCTTGTTGAGGTGGATGTAAGCCGCGCCCCGGCCAGTGTGATCCTGTTCTGCCCGGAGCATCAACGCAGCAAGCACCTGGGTGTTGATGCTGCACGGCTTCATTGCAGATTCAGTGGAATCTGTGATGTCCAAGCCGAAGGCATCATCGGGGCCTAATGTTTTGCAATCAAGCGACAACCCTTGTAAGGAGAGACAAAGACAGCAAACATAAAAAAAACAAGGTTTATTGAACATATTCCTATCCGTCAGTGCAAGTGCTCTGCCAGCAGTATTAGATTCTAGAAGACCGGATCGAAACCCTGTCCGTGTAGAAGCAGCAAGGGAAAAAAAGAGTCTGTAAACACCGCAAAGCACAGCTCAAGAATTTCATTTCCCGTTCTCTGAAAAGGTAGCCAAGGTGCATCTGGGCCAGGTGGCCTTGATGCAGTCCTCTCGGACTCTGATACAGAAGCGCAGCATACCCTTTAAAAGACCGCTTCGCCCGCCTGGTAAGCGCAGGACCGCCCTGAACTGTACAGCTCCATACATGAAGGCGGTGAGGCTCAGGATACCCATTGCTACAGCGAGCTCCCAGCAAATCTCGCATTGGCCAGAGGTTGTTGCCGCCCCTTCTACGAATTTGTCCTTCTCCACGGACACAAAGGCGTCGCATGGCCATGGCCACGTCTGACTTGGCGTGCGGAGCAACGCCATTCGTGCGTACGCCTTGTTCAAGTTGGGGCAAGCATGCAAAACGCTCCGCGCCGTAGCGCTGCGGCTGAGAGGAGCGCCGCAATAATAGGTTTCCCCCTTTTCGTTTGTGCCAAGGCAAAGCAAACGAGGGAGCCTGCTAGGGAAGGCTTCATCCCCCAGCTGCCTCAGTCGACTGTGTAGATTGTCTCGCCGCACTCCCTGGAAAGGCGTGAGCTCCCGTGCGGGGTGGGCAGTACAGCAACATAGCCCTTGGGAATAGGCTGATAATCCCATCCCTCCACCTTCTTAGCTTCAGGACACGCACCGTGTGCCGGATGGGCTCACGGGCGATGTCCTTGGCAAGGTGGACCTCAACTTTCCATTTTTGAAGGAAGTCTCGCAGAATTGCTTGGTTTTTGATGTTGCCAACTTGGAAAATGGACGAAGTCTCGCAGACTTGCTTCGTTTCGGAATGTTACACTACAACTACCACTACAAATACAACTACAACAACTACACCACAACAGCCACTACAACTACAACAACAACAACAACAACTACTACTACTACTACAACTACAACTACAACAACTACTACAACAACTTTAACTACATGACAACTACAACTACAACTACAGCAACTACAACAACTACAACTACAACCACACTAACCACTACAACTACACTACACCTGCGCCGCGCTACAAATACAACTACATTACAACTACAACTACAACCACAACTACATCTACAACTGCAACCACAACTACAACTACACTACATTACAACTACACTGCGCTGCCTCCAACCACTTGTCGGTCAGTCACAGCAACGAACCTCTCCTATATTTTTTGAAACTTCCGCCACCGCCTTGTGCGGTACTACTGGTATGATTCTTAAAAAATCATACATTATTTGTGCCTGAATTGCGTGCAATGTAAAGTGTGGCAAAACTCAAACAAGTTCAGCTGACCATCCAAGTTGAGGGTTCGGCTGCTGATCCTGATTCACCCCTACATGGCACCCATTGGCATCCTCCAAAAAGAAAAGTTCCACAGTTTGGTCGAGGATCTCTGCGACATGCCAACCTGTCAAATGCCCACTGCCCTTCATCAAATCAAAATCATAGAGCTTGGGAAATGACGCGGAACGCGCCACCAGCGGCTCAATGACGGTCTTGGATGGGTCGTCAATCAACACCTGCGCAGCTAAACGTTTCATACATCAACAGGGTGTCCCAGAAATTGCTGTCATTTATCTTATTGGACTCATTGTCTCATGTTGAGTCTTCGAACAAAGAGAACACACCCTGACAGCCCACCATGGATTTGATTCTAGTTTTACATGGTTTTTACATGTTTTTCCATCCCTTCCATCCCTTCCATCTCCATGGCAAGGCACCAAGATATGCGGCAGCTCCAGCGGTGACTTCTCTCGGATGGCGATCCGTGGCGGCAGGCGCTCCGGGATGGTCTTCTCCGTGGGGCGGATCAAACTCTGTGAGTTTCGCTCGAAACAGTAGAGCTCCAGGTCCAACGCCACCAGCAATCCTGGATTATCTGAGAGATCACCATGGGGCTGGTTACACCAGCAAACTTGGAACCGTTATATACACATGGGGAATTTTAGCCTGAGTAGCTGATTTTAGATGTAAAGATGAGAATAGATGAAATCTCATACTGAAAAAGAAGGGATCTTAAAGAGGAAACATCAGGCGGTTGATGGTCCGTTGATGCGGTGTTGTTCCCAAAGTCCAAAGGCATACAAAGGCTGCATACTTGTAAAAACTTGAAGGCTGTCTTCATGGCCCAGAGACAGAACGCACAAAACATGGGGCGAAAAAGTTACGGAAATCCAGCCGAGACTCCCTTGCGACTGTCAACATGTGGTGTCTGGCGGTCCAGCAAGACAAAGCCGGGGTCTTGGGCTTCCAGAATTCGGTCCCGATCATATTCACACATCTTTTCCTTGATTTTTTGAATGACTTCCTGATTCCATGTTTCATCACCCAGGTAGACTTCCGGAAAGATGAGATTCAAAGTGGAGGGCGCATCCTTCACAATGTCCTTGACGGATTTCCAGTATTCTGGCTGAGAGGTGTATTGATCACAAGCGATGACACACCACTTGGTGAGGTCAAGGCCTTGTTTGGGGAGCAAAACACGTGGAACTTTCAGGCCCAAATCTGGGAAGACGCGGGCGACGCGGTCGGATGTCGCCGGCTTCTCACTTCCATTCTGCCGCCGGGGGCTGCGCTCACCTCAGCATGAGCCAAGTGCCACCCTGCAACCAGGATTGAGGTTGAAGAACTACGTTTGAATCAATGAAACATCGAAACACAACCCAGAAAATGGGTCTGGCTCTTGGGTATGGGTCACAATCGGTTTCTCCCAAGAGTGGAATCACAGTGGAGTGTTTGACGACTTGAGTCCTTTGAAAACCAGTGAGCTCTGGAATTTTCAAGCCATTTTCCAAGGGAATGAGCTGTGACTCGGATCATGAGCTGATTTGGTGACTCGGTTTGGACCAGTCGTTCACCGAGTCACGGTGTCCGTTGACGACTCCCTGTCCGTTGAGCATGCCGATGAGGCTTTTGAAGGCACGCGGGGAGTAAACTTGAATTGTAAAGCCAACCGGCAGTGATAGCGACGACATGACATGGGCACAGTTCAATATCAGTGCAATATCAAAATCTAGGAACCCCCTTGTGGTATGCAGGTGAATCTATATGATTCTATATCTATGTGAGATGTATCACTGTTTGCCAAAGCACATCATCACCACCCTGTTCAACATAAGAAAACAAAGAATGGCGGCTGACCTCCTCGTCCTCTGGACCCTTTGGTCCTGAGCTGTCCTCCAAATCGCAAGCCGCTGAAAGCAAAGCACAGCACACGGATCTGGCAACGAGGTGAAGGTGTTCGTGTCAAAAAACACGGCAGCGTAAGAATCGGAGCCATTTTTCTTGGCGGACGATGTGTTTGAAATTCCGGCCTTCTTTGAAAGCTTCGGATTGGACCTAATTTTCCTATGCACAACCGACTTTGGCTCCTCTCACTATGAGAGCGGGTGCCGCTGCCAGTCCCGTTATCCCTTGAGGAAAGCATGCCTCCTGCCTATGCGTTATTGAAGACAAAACTCCAGAAACATGCATTGGCATTGAATACATTGCATCACTCATCCGAGCTTGACTCCAAGTCGCTGAAGGATGGAGTTTCCTCCAGTTCCTCCAGTCGGTCTTGCCATATCTGCCAATTGAGTTCATCATTCAATTTTGAACCCGGATAGTCTTGCAGAAATTCCTCTGCCAATCTGCGTTCTGCATCCAAGTTGTACTCGGGATGGCTCAGGGCAACGCTGATGTACATGGAGGGAGGGTACGCCTTCCGCGCCTTCATCAAAACAGCCTGATAGGTGGGGCGCAATTCCACCACCCAAACATAGACTTGTAGTCCGAGGACAAAGTATACCACCCCTGCTTCAGACACCAAGAGAGCATGTGATGATGAGATTGGAGCCTGTTCCTCCAGCAGTTCATAGCATAAAACGCAGGTGGCCCAGCCGAGGCCCACCACCACTGCGGTGAGAAATACGAATCGTCCAAACAGCGCGGAGTATGGACATTTCCTCTCCCAAGTTTCCAGGTGTAGACCGCCCTTGAAATCACAAGGAGATAAACTCCGCAGATTGAGGAACAAGAAGCAGGGAAAAGCACATAGTCCCAACATCATCATGATCTCCATGTGCTGTGGCAGCTGTTCCGTGCTGGCAAACTGCAGGAGACGAACAGCTCCTGGTCCAGTGGCGATGGCTATGCTGAACGACAGTGGCACCAAAAAGGTCACCATCAAGAGCCGTTGCAGAAGACACAACCAGCGGATCTGCGACAAAGAAAGCCGATGTTCCGGGATCTCTACTGGATGAAAGCCATGGGCTGTGGCAATCACAAAGCTCCCCACATCGATGGCTTGAGATTCTTTGGCCAAAGCAAAGGGAACATCGTAGGATTGAAAAAACAAATGATCTCCGACCAGGATGGATCGGTTGAGCTGCTGCAATCTCTTGATGCTCTGTAAGTACAGCAGGCAAGGAGTTAGGATGGCCAGGATGGCCCGCAACTCCGGCAAGACGTAGTAACAAGCACAAACGCCAGGAATGACTTCCGCGGCAAAGACTTTCAACACTCCCAAGTTCCAAAAGAATGCGATGATCGCTGCCAAAAGCAGGAAGAATGTGGAAGCGAAACCCAGTCGCAAGGTCAGAAACTCCTTCATCCCTCGCAGGAGGCAAAAGTCATGGAGTACGCTGAAGAATGCCCAACCTACTACGGCACAGGCGTAGGCGTATTTCAACCAAGACTCTCGCATCGGATTTTTGATCGTCTTTTTCACCTCCATCATCTCACAGGTCTCTGCCATCTGCTGTTGAGAATAGGAGGGACAAGTTGGATGAAGAAAGAACTCATCATCACATGCCCCACTCAATCTCCCGTTCACAATCACGTGATAGGCCTTGGCCAAACCCACTTTGGCACAATTTTCGTTGGGTGGCGCCACACCTCTGCCAAAAATCTGCATGAAAGTGCAAGCTCTGCGATTGCACGACTCAAACGAAAAAGGATCGATGTTGGGCAGTTCCAACACCACCAGGGCAAAAGGATAGGTCACCACAATGGTCTTCAGCAGCAATTTCATGTAGACCATGACCTTGATTGGTTTCGCTTTCGCATCATTCACATCCTTCGCATCCTTCGCCATTGCCATGAATTGTACACTGAATCGTAGCTATGCGTGTGAAAACATGTAGCACATGGCAGCTCGCCTGAAGGGGATAACAAAAAGCGCTGCGGAGTGACATAAATTTCCACATGTGAAACATGCATCATTGCATCACGCGGCACATGTGAAGACACGCAAAGCTGCCACTGTTCCGGCCCATGACAGGGCAAAGCTGGTCCTGGAAACAAGGCTCCGCCACCGCGGTGTGCTTCAGTTTGAAGAGGTTGATGAATTCAGTGCTGCTCACGCCTCAAGACATGAGCCAAACGACTGCACCAAAATCAGTCTTGGATAGCAGTTGGGTCGGTTGGGTGGCGATGTTTGAACACCAAAGCATACACATCTTCGACAAAGAGTTGAGCCATTTATGCCATAACTCATCCAATTCCCAAGTTGAGGCAGCTGCTTGCAAACCTGGCAGCAGTGATCACTGGAATCTCGAAATTTTCGTGATACCATGGCAGCGTCAGTCGCTAAAACAGCCGGGCGGACTCATCAAACCTCACAGAGGCATGAACCCAAACTCAAGTTTGGTCCATTCTCAGGAAATCGGGTTTGACATCCATAATAAGTGGTCTGGACTTCCCTGATTTTCACACATCCCAATATGTTTCAAGCGCTGTTTTCTTGCCATGAAAGGCCCATAGTTTCCATATGTTTCCATTGGGGCTGGGTTTGCGACCCACCAGCCACCATGACTTCATCCTCCCCGTACCTCACGGAAATTCTCGAGCAGCGAATTGCCCCAATACTTACAGCAGGTGCTTCTGACAATAAAGTAAGGTTGCATTTCAGTGGGGTTATCAACCATTTGGTGAAGTTTTTTCCGATGTAAACGTCCATTCACAGGAGATTTCCCGGCCAGCCATGTTTGATGACCAGAAATTACGACCTGAGTCCGAGGCATAGATGCGACACAGCAAGCTCTTCGCGTCAGCAACGCTGGCCCTGGATGCGACTTCATGGCCTGCGACAACCGCAGCTCTGACATGCTCTGATGATGATTTGCTCATGGTTCTTTTATAGTTCTTTCATAGTTCCTTCATAGTTCTTTCAATTTTTCTCCAAGCCTCCAGGTCCAAAACTTCTGTGGTGGCACCCGCATCTGCCCCATAGCCACCCACCACCATGATCTCGGCGTCGGTGAGTTTCAAGGTTCAAGTTGATCACAGGCTGTTCTTCAGGTATGGTTGATTCTGATTGGTTACTGGTGATTTACAATGATAGTGGATAGCGATGTCATTGAATAAAATTGGCATTGACGATTTTTCAGATCTTGCCAGCTGCCACCCGATATCACCCCATCATACAGCTGGGCCACATTGTCTGTATTCCTTTCATATCTGGGCCAAGGCGCCCATGGCATGCGAGGCGCAGCTTCCTCGTCTTGCAAGGGCAGCGGCAGGGTCACAGCTGCGGATCCCGCCCTGGGAGTGGACCTTGGCGCCACGCTGATCCGATGATTTGAATTGTGGATGTGGTGGATGTGTGTAGAAACCAAAAAAAAAGATAGAACCGTATGACTAAAGAAGTTCATCAATATTTTAAGTAGGATTTTAGTGTTTGATCATTTTTGGGTGTCATTATATACACTTATGAACTTATGAATAAGAAACATGAAAGGATGCGCTACAGAAGTTGTATATGTGTTGTATATTGTGGTATGTTCCTGAAGGAAGAAAACACCTCTGAGCGTCTTGACTAGTTGTCTCTACATCCCCAAATGCTCCAGTAAATAAAGCTTTTACAGTTGCAGATGTTGCAGCAAGCGACATGATAAGCACCGGGAAGCAAGAAACAAACAACATGAAGAAAACAAACATGTGATAGCCACATTCCTGTTAAGCAAACGAAAATGATGGTTGTCATAGGCGCACGGCCCCATCAAGGCGGCGATCCCTTGTGACTCCCTCATCTTTTGGACCTGACGCCTGACTTCCTTCCAAGAGACATAGAAGGTAAACATATACACTACATATTTCTGATTATTTATGGATAGGTGCGATGCAAATCCTTCCGCTTACCCTCTGGTAAATCAAACACTTGAAAGTCATCTCTCTAAGTGAAATGGCGCTTTCATATGTTTTCATGATGTTTTCACGGGAAAAGAATCGACGATTTTCCATGTTTGATGACACCGGATATGCTGCGTTTCCCCTGGGTCCAAGGCAGTTTGGGTCCAGGCTCCACGGAGCCGGTCACAAAGTCCACCACCCTGCGGCGCATTCCTCCCCAAAAATGGCTGGGTAAGGATCACTAACTATCATTATGATAATTACAACTATAGTAGTTATAACTATGATCATTATTGCAAAAAAAAACAGACAACAAACACGGCCATTCATCCCCCCATTCTTTCTTTACGGTTTGCTCATTTTCTTGTTCCCCATGGGGATGGATCATGCCCAAGATTTGAGAGTCCGACTCAGTGGTGTCCAGTGGCAATCCAGACTCGTCAAAGCCTCCAACCTCGGTCGATCTCGGTCGATTTCCTCATGGTGATGTTGGATGGCCAATAATGGTCAATAGATGATGGCTCAATAGATGCCAATAGGATCTTCAAACAGAATCATCAACAATAGTATTGCCTCCCGGTCATAGAAATGAGCAAAAAAATCCAAAAGTGTCACAACATGTTGGCCTTGAAGCATCAATATCATCTGTGCTTCAACGCTACAAGACTTGGACTTGGTAAGTGCATCAACACCCTTCCCGCCAGCTTCAAGCCAACTGGACATCCTGGTGATTTTCTGATGTAGCCTAAGCTCCAAGCCACCAGTAGCTGCCCATCACCCAAAGCAGCTGCACAGCAGTGCCACCGCGCTTGTGCCTCAACCCATCCAACCCATCAACCCTACCATTTTTTTCGGCCACGTCAGCCAAGTCAGCTATGCCCATGGGATTTTTCAGATGGAAGTGAGGTCAGCACCAAGCTGGGCCCCTGCATCCACATCCCGGTGCCGCCGGCGCCGCCCGCGCCGTGGCCCTGGTCCTTACTCCGGGCGCGCACGGAGCGGCGACACACGTCCGCCTCCAACGCCAAGGTTTGGCCGTGGACTGCGCCATTGACTCCTCAACATGTCAACAGCTGCAACAGCTGCAACAGCTGCAGTTTCTCTGGAAAAGATATTCAACAAAAAATGGGGGAAAAAATCAAGTTCCACAGTTCCACAATCAGGTCCTTTGGTGTCCTTTGATGTCCTTTGAGACCTTCAAGAATGGTTCTCTGGTCCTGCGATTCCAGCACAAATGCAGCCGGCGTTGGCCAAGCGGTCCAAGACCTGGGTGGTTTGCATCAAAATTGAGGCAACACAACATACTACAACTGCAACCTCAATGGACCTGACAAGTCTTGGACCCCTTCAGGTTCTACAAACATCTAACATGTGGGTGTTTCTTTAAGCTAAGGATGTCATAGGGCCATCGGTGTCAACATGTCTCAACCATTCCCGAATTCTCATACATCCAGAACGTTGGTCACCCAATGAATGACTACTACAGCGACTAAGTAGAAAAGGCTACAGCAGGGTTACGTCAGCTGTCACAAATCCGAGCCTGTCATGACTTCAAAGCTGCAAGCCGTGTAATTAATTACAATACTTCAAGCATCTCAATTCTTGGATTATGCGTTTTTCTTCAGATTTTGGGTCACTTTGAAGCTTGAAACTGCCATCAGCCGTTCTTCAGGTTCCCCACCGCTTCCTGCCTTAGGCGTTCCTGAAACCGGCACAACTCACAGGTGGAACTCCTCTGCCTTTCCGTAGCTAACCGCAGTTCCGCAGTCCTCATCGAGTCGCAGCTGCTCCTGGGTAAGGGACAGAATATGCCGGAAACGCTTCATGTTGGATTGTAAAAGCCCTGGTTTCCTGTACATGTTTCCGATCATCCCACTGAAGGTGATTTTTCTGCTGTTCTGTGTGTGTTTCACGCTGTTCCATCTTCTATTGTGTGGACTGCTGTGATTACGATGCTAGTACTCCGCAGGCTCAGCCGGGTAAATCCATGTGGTTTCTGAATCCCAAAATCCAGAGTCAAAAAAGAAGGCTGGAAAAATCTAAAGGGTGTTATTTTTTTGATTATTTTCATATCTTTTTCTCATGTTTGGCCTTGCATCCTGTATTGGTTTGGTTGGATTCCATGAGGTCAGGAAAAAGACTGAATAGGCTGCTTTGGTTTTTGTTGGTGAAATTTTGGGAAGTTTCTGTGAATAGTAAATAGTAATTAGCACGCCAAGGATGCAACTGAGAAAACCAAAAAACGGAAAAGAACAAGTGCTACTCCCCAATAGCTTAAAACAAACTCCTTTAAAAAAAACAGAATGTAATCACAAAGATGGTCATAGATGAACCATCAGTTAAACGTTATCAATCAGGCAAAAAAAATAGAATAACATAATAACATGTCATGTGTGTGTGTGTCTCCATTTCATGCAAACATATGCAAACATTTGGGGCTACTTTGGCCCAGAAACATGATTCCCTCTCTTTAGCCTAGGTTTCCACACTATGCCATGGATCTCATATGGTCTTACCCAGTATCATCGGTTTCATCGGATCCTCTTCTTCGGGAGTCAAAGCTTGCCTGAAGCCAAAGAGTACAAAATGCGGGCTGCACCAGACTGGGAAGGGGTTTTGAGTCCCAGGCGGTTTCGTTGTCTCCTGGTCAGAGACAGGGGACACACCCTGTCACGGCTCTATCACTGCATGAATATGCGCATTGCTTTCTCAAGCCGATCGGATCAGAGTAATCATGAGTAATCCATTTCACGCAGTGATATGTGTTGTTTTCTTGCCTGGTCTGACGCGCTTTCATCTCACCTTTCACATTTTGCAGCGGTCATATCCTGTCCTCGGATGGAGCCTTCGAGGATGGCTTCGAAGGAGGCTTCGAAGGAGGCTTCGAAGGCTTCGAAGGAGTGGAGGACCTACCCAACCCGGTGCTAAACATCGCCGATGTCTCCAGCTTGGAGATGGAGCCAGAACAGCTTGATCTGCAGGACTGATACCCTCGAACTGCAAAAATAGGCTCTGGGTGTACCTTCCGTGGAAATGGGTTTGGGGTGTGCCCACGTTGACATGGATAATGCCAATATTTGTATTGTGTGTGTGTGTCTGTCAATGAATCCTATGATGCACCCCTGAGAGGCTTTGTCATTCCAGCAATCCTTTTTCCTCCAAGCCATGTTCAACTTGGATCAGACTCGGATGAGATCCATCTCCAGATCCAACACACTCTCTGCTCTCCTTTGACGACAGGTCAACCATCAGCAAATCGCAGTCCGAGATCATCGAGATCAGCTCGAGTTGGACCGCGGCTGACCGTCAACTCATCGCCTATCTTGGCCTCCGTTCACATCGCCGTCAAGCTCAGGAAGGTCAGGATTTGGGACGGGATTCCTCCAACACATCGACCACCGGACCCCCGGAGGGAAAGCGTTCCTTTGCCAACGCCAGTGGTGTGACGAAGCTGTTGGCCAACTTGGACCTAAGTTGGGAGGATTGGCTGAAACTCAGCACATCTCAGCACTGAAATGTAGTGCCCTGGATCCAACAAAATACGGGAATGCTCAACCCAAAATGACACGCCATCGCTGCAACCGTCAAAATCACAACCAGCTCCGGCATCTCTAGCTACACCACAGCACAACTGAGGTTCCAACACACGGTTGGGCAGGTTGCCACGGGGCACATCAGCCATCAGAATTCGGCCGCCCTGCTCTCCCAGCGTCCCAGTGGTTTTGGCCCCTGCATCCAGCAGGGCTTGGCACACGTCCACGTGACCATGGAAGATGGCCCAGTGAAGCGCCGTGCGGTTCCAGCGGTCCAACCAATCCGTTCGAGCTGAACCTGAGCTGAAGTGCCCAGGTGCTCAAGAGAACAAGGCCTCCGTCCATTATCACCACATCAAGTGGTTGAGCCCACTTGGAATGAAAGTAAAAAAAAGTAAATAGATGCATATTACTTAACACTTGACATTATCACAAAGATCAAAAAGTACGCCACTCTAGTAGCATCGAAGCTGCCACTTTTTGCTACAAAGATGCAACAGCACAAGGACAAGGAGCTCTTCAAAAGGGCTTGGGTCGTTGCCACATTCCCTGCTTTGGCTGCAGCATGTAGAGCTGTACTGCGGCTAGCAGTGTCCTAGGTGGCCAAAGGCCATATGGATGGACCGATGTGACTTTTCCTGGGGATGATATCTGGTTTCCATTGGTTTCCCTGCAGTTTCTCCATTTCGATATTGAATCCCATTTGGGATGGGGTTGGGGCTTCCCAGGTACATCCCATCCTTTAAGGAAGGTGTTTTGGCCAGCAACCGGCAATGTCACTATGCTTTGAGCGCCAACTATGCTCCCGGCCACTGACTCCACATCCGCACGGGCCTGGGCCGCTGAAGCGTTTATCTTCATGGAACAGTATTCCAAGGTATTCCTTGTGAAAAATGCCAGGCGAAAAACATCCTCGGACCAATATTTGGCGAACTGGCAACCATGACCCAGCCTCAACCAGATCCCCTCACATCAATGCAGGCAATGGAAATGGAAGTTGATCTGTTTGGATACTGCACTGTTGGAGGTTCTTGATTTTTCGTTCAAACATCTTCAAACACCTGCACATATCCAGCACTTGAAAACGATGGCTGTTGGCTCATGTGCCCATTTGAAATGGCAATACCCTTAACTATGGTTGAGGCAGAACATATTTCATGGCCCTATGTTCCGTCAAATACCTGGCCAAACCGTATGTTTTCCATGATCTTTGTAGCGTAGAAAGAATCAGACTGGAACATCAAACAATCACCATTCATGAACCTTCATCAACCTTCATCAGCCCAAACCCATCATGTGAACCCATCATCTAACCAGGTTCCACCCCTGATCCCCTTGGTACCTCCACCAGGATCTCCACCATGCGTTCCCCACAGCGCTCTGCCGCTTTCTGCAGCACCGGTTGCCCGTGCGCGTCGCGGCGCTCGCTGGCGGCGCCGTGGGCGACGAACTCTTCGGCGCAGCAGATGTGGTTCCCCATCACGGCCTCAGATCTCGCAGACTGCATGTGACTGCTGAAGGTTGGAAAATGTGGGACAAAAAATTGTGGGCTAAAGTGATGTCAAATTGGGGGAATGATGGGAAGTCACGAAAATTCCGCAATTCCGGAGAGCTAAGAGCAATGACATGGCATGGCTGGGGGCCGGGCCAGAATCAGTGGTGTGGAACCATGTCTCGCGTACTGGCCTTCCAAGGTGCCTGGCCAAACAGCCCAAGTTCCGCAGGATTCGCAGCCATTCACAGCCAGAGCTGGCACAAAACAGCTGTGACCGCTGACGGTCCTCCTTCCACATTGGCTCCCTCGGACAGCAGGAGCTGCACCAGGGGCAACAGCCCAGTTTCAGCAGCGCGACCTGCGGTCGATGTCTGCTGTCACCATGGGTGGATGCTGCTTGATTCTGTGCCGAGAGACACAGCAGAAGTTCGCTTCCGTTGAGTGGCACCTGAAACAGAATCTGCGGACATGGCAGGACAAGACTGGCTGAAAAAACTCGAAAAAGAATTAGTGTCAGGTACGAAGAGGTGTCTGAAATCTTCAAAAATCATCATGAAAAAAACATGCCAAACAAAAACTTACTGTACTCATTGTTTCTGATGCTCACCTCCACCCTTTAAATTCATTCTCCTGCTCACCCTCATCCCTCTGGATGCACCTGCTCCCATGCTGCATGGTCCAGTTCTGGGTCTTGATCCTTTTGCTTCACCTTGTGCTTCACGTAGTTGATCCGCAGCTCAGCAGCATCTTCCTCAGTGAAGGATTCCCATTGTGGGCCTGAAAAATTCATGAACAAATGCCAATCAAATGCCAATGAAGTAAACAAAATAGCTATTGACTGCTGCTGGCATGTTGTGAAAAGTTGTGGCCTCTTCCCCCCTGCCAACACCACATGTCTATCCAACAGAATCCGAGCTTCTTCCTTGATGGGCTCACCGATCGGCTCACCCATCACCACATCACCATCCGTCAGATCCATCAAGCGCACACCTCCCCGCGCCAACATCTGGCAGTAAATCCGCAGCCGCGGTGAATGGATCAGCTTCTCGGGAGCCAGCAGCATGCCCAAAGGACTGGCAGGGCTCACCTCGGCCAAAATCTGGATGGTGAAAAAGGGCATACATGTTAAGTTTATGTGAAACTCAAAGGTTATATGTAGCACAACTCATAACTCATAACCTCAAATCAAGGAATACCCTCTGGGAAGAATGTAGCATGGCTAGGAAATCCACCCTACATGAAATCAAGCATTAAATACATTAAAATACCATAAATGCCGATAAATGGATAATGTTCCACCTTTGATTACACCTTTGATGGTATGCCACGTGATGTTCCTCGGTCAAGGCCCAGCGGCATCTTGTCCAGCTGCAGCCGCCAGTTTCAGTAGCCGCCGGGAGACCTGAGGCATTCCACAAAGCATCGGCATGCCATCCACATCTTGAGGCATTGCTTCAGTCGATTCAGCTTTGAAGGATAAACGCAAACCACATTATCTAACCCAAAAAATGCTGTTTCAGGTGCAAAACATGGTCCAAAATCATCATTTTTACCCATCTCCCCACACCAGGCAATCTGAGGCCCCTATATCCCCTGGTGACAATCCCACCAGCCATAAAAAGCCTTGCCTGCAGGACAGACATAGAATGCCCCCCTAGCGCCAGGAAGTGGTCGTTGGGGGAGATAGATTGGTTCTTCCGGCCCAGGACCTCCTGCCCAGCTGCCCAAAATGATGTGCTCGGATTATACTTGGCCCTCCATCCCATACCCCAAAAAAAAACAAAGAAAGAGAGAAAACATCAACCAGGTTGAACCAGGTTGAACGAGGTTGAACCAGGTTGATGCCATCATCTGGTAACCATCTGGTAACCATGAGGTAACCACCCAACCGTTTCAACCACCCACCGGGCCCAGCGGGTGTCCTCCCAAACGGTGGCCACCACCCGCTCCAAGGACGTCAGGGATGTGGAGGTGCTACTGGAGGCATCCACCGCCTCCGGCAAGGACTTGCCGTCCACCTTCCTTCGCCAGAGATGTCACAAGGGCTCCCTGGTGGTCCCCAAAATAGGCTGGAGAAATGAAAAGACAATGGATAGAAATGGATGGAGATGGATAAAATTGGATAGAAATGGACAGAAACGGTTGGTTTCAAGGGAGCCTTCCAGGTTCTATCACGTTTTGTAGGCCATGAAATGTGCAAGCATTGTTGGAACTGAGATGGTGGTTTTGAATGGTTTTGAAGTGTTTCTTGCATCTCATTAAACTGCTCTTCTGTCCTACACTTGTACTTCACTTCCCCTCCCAGTGTAGCCGAAGCCACCCATTAGGTGTCAAAGGTAGTCGTTGCATCAGGATGAACTTGCTGGGCAACATGTGTCGAGGTAGTTCTTTGCTCGACCGTTGCAGCAGGAAGTCACTCATGACCGGCAGAATGCCTCAGCTGCGACCAAGACATCCAAACCACAGCACTTCAGGTCAGCGTCCTGGCATATACGCTGAGTTGCAATAGGACTCGTGCATCATGACGGCGGCAGCAGTGGAAACCTGATGCAGTAGCATGACTAGCAGTTGCTGGCATTTGCGAACACACGACTTGAAATTGCCACGATTGGGGTGTGCCTTCCTGCTTCCAGATGTTTCCAACAATGCCAGGGATTCGAGCTGGACCCATCTCATCAATCAAGTGTAGAATCGGTATATTTTGCACATTGATCTCCAAATGAAATCAAATTAAGCTCTCTCAACACACATCAACACACATCATTTGGATGTCGTCGTTGATTGACTTCGTCAAACAAAAACACCCGGCCTGGCAGTAAGCCACCAGGAAGCCACCATCGCGCAGTTTCACTGCACAGTTGCTGAGCAGCCCCGCAGCTGCCTTCACTACACCCGATTCGATTTCTCCAAGCTCCACTCGCATACCTCGAATCTTCACCTTTGTCTGGCCAAAGAAACCAAATCAGAACAACAAGAAACAAACAGAAACAAACTCGACAATGCAGGGGAAAGCAATTGTCTTGAAAGAGGGTTGTTGTGGCGATTGTTTTTTCCCCCAACCCCATCCACATCACATCATCACATCATCACATCATATCACATCCACATCCCACGCTAAATGAAGCACCTGGCTGTCAAATCGGCCCACCACTTCCAACTCCTTCCCATGAAGCATGCCACCATCACCAGTACGGTACCAGCGCCCCCGGCCAGGGATCTCTACAAACTTCTCGGCGGTGAGTTGCGGCCGATTGTGGTAGCCTCAAAAATGGAACTCAGCAAGGGAAGCCTGAGATAAACGATGAAGAATTGGGTTCCCCAACTGGAAAAACATGGAAATTTAGCAGCCTGATGGAGCCTGGAATTTGTCCGTCATCCCTGTGAGAACACGAATATTTTACAGCTCTTCAATGTGAATCTGAGGAAAGGGTGGGTGTATAGATGGGTCGAACATAACCCAACATGGATATTGGATCATGCAAACTACCCTCCAGAAGAACTACCATAGCTATGGAAATCCATGGCTTTACTTGCCCAGGAAATGATCTGCAAACGGTGGATTTTCCCATATCTACGTTGGATTACTGTAGGGTAATCGGTGGGCTTCAGGACAAGCTGCCAATCCCAACCTGCACGCCGCCCTGCACAATCTCTCCCACTTCACCGGCGTCCAGCGGCTTCATGCCGTCACGTTCCTGAAAGAACTTTCAGCGACCACTGAAAAAATGGCAGGGAAATGACCAACTCATGGCCCTATACTGCATATTACACCATATTACACCATAGATCAATGTCAATATAATGTCAATATAATGTCAATATGTTAACTGTGAAGTGCCTGGTAGCAGCATTTTCCAGAACATTATTTTGACCTCCAGAATCATGGCCAGGGCGTCCCTGGTTAAACATCCCCCTGCCATGGCTCAAGGATTTGGATCTCATTGCCCTGGTAGGGGCAGCCCACCAAAGTGGCTTTGTCTCCCGGCTTCATTCGCCGCAAGGTCTGCCACACGGTGCCTTGGGGCATCAATTTCCAAGCCATTGTGAGGTCATCGTGACCTCTATCATGTCCCAACATCATTGGGAAGTGGCACCCCAAAGATTTCATTGGATGATTTGGTATACTAGATCTTACATGATCTTACTACCATGACCATCTAGACACTTGTCATCTAGGCATCTCTAAACTGTGCGGAATCTGTGAGTTCGACACGACCTGAGATCTTGATTCATATCATGATTCATCCATATTCATCCCATTTCCCGAAATGCCATGGCTGCTGAGTGACACTCCGTGGTGCCGTAGGTGTTCAGCAGCGTCAACTTGGGCGCCCAGAGGTCCAGCAGAGGCTGCGGTGACCGTTCTCCACCCAGGCAAACTGTGAGGCTTGGTAGTTCCAGGTCGCCCCTGAAGCGTCCAACTGGAGCTGGAGCCAGGAACTGGGTGGCTGCTATGGCTGATATTCGATCACTTGGGGATTGATGGTCTGATTTACTGGTGAAATGTGGAAAGTGAGGTGTAAAAGTGGCAGTGCAGATGTGATGCCCGGAAAGATGCGATGCAATATCTTGCCCTCATGGTGGTCATAACTGAGTCATAACGGGGTTTTACCCACACTTTGTCTACGTCTGATCACCTGATCCACACCAAGACACTCCAGGGATTGCCACAAGGACGGCGTGCAGGTGAGATGCGTCACCTCTAAGCGTTGGATGGCCCAGCCCAGATTGGCAAAAAACAACATGCGTGGGGCCACAGCCACTGCAGCGCCCACTGCCCAGGAAGCAAAAATATCACCTGAGCCAACGATTCAATGCGATTCAACGATCAAATACGATCAGTGACTCCATCAAAATCCTCACTTCATGCCAAATCCATCAAGGGCATCTAGAACTGAATCCCAATCTGACCCCCAGCCCATCCGTTACCCCGTTCCACGGTGAGAGTCGAGGTGCCAATGGAGGGATCGAAGGTTGAGGCTGATGCAATCAGCACCACGCTCTCGGGAGAGATGCCTTGAGGTGTATTTTTCACCATGCACCTGGGCTGGCAGTGCTGGCAGTTTCCCAAACTTCTCAAAAGGATGACATAATTGGGGTGCGCCCAAAAAAATCTTGAAATATGCCAAATATTATAAGATGTTATGACATAGAATGAAATACGATGTTAAAAATAATCAAAATCGACTTAAGATGCTAAACCTTTTAGGGGTCAGGGGCATACCAAGATCAAAACTCATTTTGGCAGCATGTAGTTGAGCTAGTGGACCAAGCTGAAACTTATCTGCAATTTTTCGACATGCGGCCAATTCCAGAAAGCCCGATGCGAGACCAGGACACCTTTCGGTTGCCCTGTTGAGCCGCTAGTGAACCACCTGGATGCTAACAACATATGAGCTGCGATAATGGGGACAACTTGTGGAAGGTACAAAACTTGGATGGTTTCATATCGTTCCAACTTCTCGACTTCCAAGACTTCAAGCACCAACCATCACAAAGCAATCTGTGAATCTCATTGAAACTCGAAAGTTGTGTAGGGTGAATGGATTGCTACCCGCGGCCATTTGAGAAACTGCAACACATCCCCAGCTGGCACCAAAACACATGTATGCCACGGAGTCTGGTTGTAGCTGTGTTGGGGTCAACAGTTCCTCTGCTTCCACATCTGTCAGAGGAATGGCCAGGTTCAGATCGATGACTTCAATGGCAGCATCTGATGCATAGCCACCGGAGACCGGAACTTCCAAGGCTTCCAACATCTTCCTCAAGCTGCATGGGCTGGGAATCAGTGCATGTAAATGCGATGAAATGGGGGTTGGGGGGGGGAAAAAAACGCTGGGATGGGAGCAATCCATGTGGCTAAGGACTTATAAGACAACCTGAAGTCGATGATTGTTCGATGATTATTTTCACTCATGATTATAATTGTATGGCCCAAATCTTCCAGAATCCCAAACCAATCCCAAGCATCTTGGCATCGCCCCAGTCTTTGGTAACACAACATGAAGCCTGCGCTTCAGACAACACGTGCCGCAGCCGCACCAGGGGATCGTGTGGATCCAAAGGTACCAGGATCATTCCCCTGCACAGCGTTCGAAAACATCTGACAAAGCAGTTGTAAACCTGCAAACCTCATCAAACCTTTCAAACGAATCAAACAAAAAATCATGGTTGGTGTTGGTTTTTGTTTCTCGGGTTTTTCTCTGATTCTTGGGTCCATCCTCTTCATTCCATCCTTATTGAGAGAAAGCATTGAAGCATGTGTCCCTGGAAGGAAACCAGAGGAATAATGCATCTGCAACGACGAAATTTGCCGGAGAATCGCATGTTTGTCACAGATCTTTCACCATTATGGCCCTGCTGCTGTTGCCAATGCATTTTGCTTTCTTTTACCCTTATCAAGTTGTTGGACATTTGATTTGCCATACCAGCACTGACATTTCCTCAAAAGTAGGAACTCGTGATGCATCAAAAATGAATATGTTGCAAATCGTGCAAGCGCTGCAACTTTCTGTAAGAGAGTTCTTGTCAGTCTTGCAGAAAACCACATTGCAACGGCCATTTGTAATGCGCATATTACTTGCATTTGCAATATCTGGCAATTGTGTACATCCAGGTGGGTTGATGCAAAGGAACACATTCCCCAAGTCACCTCCGCCATGCCGCCAACTCTGCCAGGGCCAAGTAAGGCCCGTCATCGATGGCCACGGCCAGCACGGAACCACTCAAGCGTTGAGCCACGCGACCCGCCAAATGCCAGACCTGGGACAAGTTGGGGCATTCCGCTTGGTTGTCATGTGATGCCCCCCACATGAACAGGATGGATATCATATCTACATAGGACACACACGCACACACATATATATATATATATATTTATTTATTTATCTATTTATTTATTTATTTATTTCGTTATTTATTTATTTATTCATTTATTTATGTGTGTGTATCTATCTATCTATCTATCTATCTATCTATCTATCTATCTATCTATCTGCATGTGCACATATGTTCTTGCACCACTGCTCATGACCGGGTAAGAGGACACAATCATACAATTTTTTATGTGTCATTGCTTTGCAGGAAATCTCGTTGCATCGGAAAGATCCTCTTGAAAAACGAACATGTGTTTTGCTTCTTGGAAACTCGGCACCAGGCCTGTTTGTAGCTGAGCCAACCCACCGTGCGCTCAGCTGTGAGGTATCTCAATGCTGGCCTCTCCGTGTGAAGGTTTACGGACTGCCAGACCAAGGCAAGCGCCGTCTCCATGCCACGTCATTCAGAGTTCTCTTCTCTGCAAACGGTTGGAGGGCAATGCATATGCCCCATGCGCGCTTTGGAATTCCGAAATGTGATCTTTCTGGACCTGTCTGACAATCATGTTCTGCATAGCTATTTTGTTCATGCTCGGCATCTGGAATAAATTCGGAAGTTTTGGCAGCTGTGCAGTTTCAAACCCTTTGCTGCAGCAAATCTTGCTGTGAAGCCATGGTCAGCACAAAAAAACGATTTGGTGGTGAGGTTGTGTGATCACAACGATAAGGGGATACATGTGTCCCAACAAAACATTGGAACGTGATAGAGTGCGGGGACGCAAACGACAGGAACCCCAAGGTTGTCCAAAATTGTCAGCCACTCCAATAACGAAGGGGTGACTTCCTTGCGGCAAAACAGCTAGAAAACCACATCTTTGATACAGAAGCAGGCCTTCTTCCATTATATAATGAAGAGGATCTTAGTAAGTTTGAGGCCTCAATTCATGGAAAACCATCTTGGAATAGGAATGCGACGCGGGTTTCCATCTGCTTTGTCTGCTATACTAGGGCCCAGTTTGCTCTCAATTGTCTACACGGTGTCTGTTCCCAAGTCCATCCAAAGACTTTGCTCTTTTGACTTTTGACAGCGGGGGTCTTAGCTGCGTCACGGACCAGAATCTCCAACAGGCACAAAATGAGCCTGGATCACACGATCAAATCTGCACGCGGGGCTGCAAACACATATTGGGCTTCAAGATCTACAACTGGAGCTGCGAACACATACTGAGTCTCAGATCTTCTGTCATGTGCAATTGGTGCTCCAAAGTGAAGCTGAAGAATTGACTCGGAATCCAAATGCGGCATGGATTCGATTACAAGCTTCAATTTCTCTTTGAACTGATTTTCTTTACCGCACGCAAGACCGAAAGCAATTAGAGGGTTTAGCACCCCTTGGCAAGCAACCTTGGTGGCCTCTGGCAGGTTCTCATACTTGTGGACTGCGTCAGCCAAGTTTGGGGGAAGAGTGCTTGGATCCTCTCCACCAGCTAAGAGCCTTGCGCACAGCAAGTGATGCACGTCCTGACTGAGGACAGCAGCTGCAGCGTTCCGTGCGTCCTGCACCTCACAGAATCGCTTCCAAACTGTTTCTGCAAAGCCTCCGATTTCAGCTACCCTATCCTCGGTGATCGTGAGCCCCCCAACCAACACCAGTTTGCGGTGGGGAGAGCGTTCAACAGCTTGCAAAAAAGCTCGCGCCGGCAGGCCAGAACAAAGCCCACCAGGAACCTCCTGGACCCACTCGTCCGTGATGAGGTCTTCTTCGACTGCCACTTGACAAAACCAGATCATCTGTCGTGCCAAGCCTCGCCAAGCTTCTTGGACGATGTCAGGTGAAACTCTTAAGCGACGCGCCAAGGTGCGCAAGTACAGGTCCCAGGAGTCATGGAACAACCCAACCAAAACAGGCGGAAAAAGCGAGAGGCTTTGCAGAACTGGCGAAAGCTCTGCACGGTCACCTTTTGCGAACTCCAAACTTTCTTCAACTGTTTGTTCGATCAACTTCCATTTTGCCCACAAGGTTCGGTTCGATATGCAAATATTTGTCAACATGGAACTGGCCCAAACGACCTGGTAACCTGCCTTCAAACCTTGCACCAATGGCTCACAGCACTTCCTAGCACTGGGCCGCCTCCTTGCTTGCGCCACAATGCGCAACCATCCAGCAGCGATGTAGGCTGGCCAAATTACAGCCACAATCAGCTTGGCAAAAGACACCACAGCTATAGCAATCACCAACATGGCTATGAGGCACGCAAGAGCGCTCAGCCACGTCAAAAAAACTAAAGGAAACCATCCCCACCAAGTGCATCCGCCATGAAAATGCCACCACCAATCGATTTCCAGCTCTGCCCTCCCGAACTCCCTCTGATCGAACGCCTCTGAAAGCTCTGAGATTGAAAAGCCCGCGGCATACAAATCGTCTATATCCACGCCACGGTCCTTCAAGTCCTTGGCAGAAAATCCATCAGAACGCAAGTCTTCGATGGTCTTGTCTTCGCCTTCAATCTGAACCACACGTTGCGGGGCGCAAATTGAGCAGAACGGACGCCAGCCACAATGAACTAGAACCAGCCAACGGCAAAGAGACTCGTAGATAAACCGCAGTACAAATGAAAGAATCACCAGGGGCGACTTCAGAATGGTCAGCACAAACGCCAACCTGGGACTAACATGTTTTTCTGCGCTAGTGGGGTGGCCAAATACATGGCTTAGAAAAAAAACTGATTGGGGCCTCGCGCTAGCTAGCACAAAGAACCATGCACCTCCCAAACACCCGCCCTATCACTCCCAGTCCCGATGCATCTTGTTGATGAGATATCTGTGGCACAGACTCTGAACAGGGAAACCCGTAGCAATCCAGAACTGACAATTACATACCAACCCATTGCTTCACAAACAATTTTCAAACCCCTCCTTGCTGGCAGACTTTTTGATAAGCCCTGCTGAGCATGTGCAGGGTTTGAGGGTACACTAACGGGATCCGGACCCAAAGGCGGCCCTTCTTGACCTGGGGTGGACAATTCCTTGCCGCATTAATCATCAATGGGCGTGAGTGATGGGGAAAGGGGTCAATGAAAAAAGAGCTCGAACACGACGGAATGTTCACCTAACCCCGGGCGTGTGTCATTGGCTCCAATCACACCAAAAAACAAGAACTGATTTTGACGCCTAGAAACACTCCAAAGCTGCAGCAACTGAGGATGCCAATGGACAATCCACAAACCAGCTCCCAGCAGGTAATGTCTTCGACTGGCTCGTTGCCTCTTTGCATTTCCTCGCTTTTGTCGAGCTCAGCTTCTACAAAGTCTGTCTTGAACTCCCACAAGCGAACCATTAGCCAAAACAGGAGGGCTGCAGGCCCAAAGCTCGACAGGATGAGCATCGAACACCCTATCCCCAGCCAAAGCAAAGCAAGAAGTAGTGCTGTCAGAACAGGATACAATGGCAACCCCAAGGATACAATAAAGAATGAGGTCATGCTTTTCCGGGCGGGTCCAACTTCCGCTATCGCCCATACCATCCTCAATACGATGCAGAGGATTGGCAAGAAAAGCAAGCAACAAATGGCAAAACTCACTGTAAATCCCGTCATCACGTGATTTGGCAGGACTGCATTCGCCCTCTCAAGCCAGTCGACCAGGCTGTAGAAGTACTCTATAAGAGGCAGAAAATCTGCAAAATGAGTTCTCATGACTGTGCGAAATGCCCTCGAGGCTTGTGCCGAGGACTGCGAATTAGCAAGCACTGTGTGAAGAAGGTTCAACTGCGATCTGATGTAGTTCACATTGGTTCACTATGCAGTTTGTTCCTGTCAATCTTTCTGCGACTTCTCCTTGAACCGATCACAAATTGTCTTGTAACATTTTCTGGCAGAAATGTGACACCAAGTTGCGGCACCTATTTCACTCAACTCAGTGGGAACAACCACTTCACGGCAGGGACCACATGAGCAAATGTGGTGCTATAGGTCCTGATGTTGAGTGATAGAATCTTTGGGTCCTCAAACATCATCAACCACGATTTCAGTGGTGTTCAGTGTTTTCTCAGGAGGGGAGTGTTGGCTGACGGTTTCTGCTTGACGCCCCGTTGTTTACATTGTTTACGTAAACCCGATGCTGACTCCAATGCTCTCTACATAAATCCGAAAGCTCCAATCAATAGCGTAACAGCATTGCCTGAAGTTGGACCTTTGAACGCGGATGTCCACAGCACAGTGATTCCTTCCACCTAAATTGTATTGGACCATTGAATCTATTCAATACCTGCAGATACCAGGGCCGACTTGCTACACAGAACTGCATCCCTTTTTCCAGGCTCGCGAAGTCTATGACTCTATGACTCCCTCAGGTACAGAAGACCTTGGGCCATGGCATGCCATCACCCAAAAGCTGCAGGACATCCCACCGAACCTGACCCCTTTCGCCGTTTTTTCAGGATCTGGGCCAATGGACCTGATGATAGCGATCCAGTATGGCCATATCCTTGGCAGTTTGAAAATACTGGTTTAGCAGTTTAGCAAACAGCTGTGCTATGCTGTGCTGCTGTTGAACATATCTAATGGTGACGCCCTTTTGTTGGGGATCCCCACGATGTTCCTCTTGCCAGCCATCACCTGCATATCTGAAATGCAATTGACGCTACTTGGCTGATGGTTTTGTTTCGCTGATTGGAAACCCCCTCCCCAAAATGTACAGTAAATCACTTTTTGGATCAAGTGGGCAACTAAACTAAACACCATGAAAGCATGACATATTACATGACACATACTGAAATCACTAACCCAGTTGGATTGTGGTATGATACAGAAGAATGAGGACAAAACCCATCAACTTTCCTTTTAAAAAGACAACCTTTGTTGGCAATGGCAATATCTGATAGGGTAGTTGTGTTTTTCGGAGAAATCGCTGCGAGTATCCCCACCTGACGAAGTCTGGGAGGAGAGATGGTTGGCGAAAGCCTCGCTCCTCACGGAATCTGCTCATTTTGGAGCTGACAAGAGGTGGGTGCGAAACCCCTGGAGAAAGCAGCTTGGCTCAAGCAAAAACATCCCAAAAAGGTACCGACAATATATCTGTTGAAACATGTTTCTCCAGAGACCGACCAACCAACACAACTACCGTTTACCCAGACACACTGAAAAATGCTGATCCTTCCGAACCTGCAACGTTTCCCAAAACCAAGTCCTGCCGCTGTCTTCTGCGGTGGGATGTCAGCTTCTGAGCTGCTCATCTCCGACTGAGACCATCGATGCTGATCGATGTGGGGTCACCAGTCACCGCAGGTTTTAGCTCATTTGAATGAATGAGTATATATACCGTATCTACCTGGAAAACCATAAAGACAACATTTTCTGTCCGTACGGGTTTGGACGTTTTTTGTTGTCCTTAACTGTTTTTTCCAAATACGGCCATTTCCGGCTGCAATCCCTCGACAAGTGAAGAGTTTTCCTCCTGGATTTGTCGGACCGACAGTATGAGGGTCTCGTCTAGAGGCAGTATTTGGGGCAGTCTACGCAATTGAACAAAAAAAATGTCCCTTACGCGTACAACCCATCATGGACAAAACAAATCTTCGTACGGGTTATATATGCGTGTGAATATATGACAACAAATGGTCATCTGATTGAATCAGATTGTCTAACTTTAAAACCCCACAAAAAAACGGTCCGATTTGGGGTGACATACTGATGTTGATTTTTGCCCATGCGCAGCCCTGTGCACACTACATCACACCACCATCCAGTACACTCCGTTGTCGCCAGTAAGGAAATATGCAAAGGACTAAAATTGACTAAAATAGGAAGTAAACACAATACCCTCACGAATAAACAAGCATGTCAAGCATTGCAACATTCTGTCAAAGACAAGAAATCTGGATCCGAATTCCACTTGCGACCGTGGGACGCCGCTACTACTAACGCTCTGGCACTTCTCTGCACCCCTCAGCGATTCAGAAAGTGTGGCAAGCAGCAGATCTCAACATGAAGCGAAGCGAGAGATGACTGGGCTTACGGCTTGGCTGCAGGAGCCTCCCAAAATCAGCAAAATATCAAAAATCAATTTGGAAAATGGATTAAAATTGGTGAGAAATGCGTTAGAAATGTCTGAATGTAATTGTGTCATTGTGGAGCCGTCTTGTTGTGGTACCATCCGAGTCGATCAGTCCTGATTTTGTGATCTGTGGGGAATCTTAACCTGGCCTTCTTGGCTGCCACTTGCGTGACTTTTGCGACTTGTGCGACTTGTGCCACTTGTGTGGCCATGGCTTTCGCCGCAGGTGGAAGAGGCAGAGCTTCTTCTTCGCTCTCGGACAACTCGGAGGAAGTGTAGGACGAGGAGTTTTCAGGGCCAACATCCAGCACTGGACACTCCTTGCCAGCCTTCTCACCTCACAAAACTTGGTGGCTGGTTGTGACAAGAGTTGATGTTTTGCTCGTTTTTATGTTTTTGAATGAGCTTCGGATATCTTCGGATGCATTGTACCAACTTTCTCAACGTGACGAGAATGCATCTCCGGTCCTTCATCTTCTCACAATGCCATGACTCTGAGGCGCCCCACCGGTTTTCTCCGGTTTCAAGGGCTGCGGCTTAGGTGGGGGCCCCTTGGGCGCCCACGAACCCGGTGGCGGCGCCAGGGGAGGTGGGCCAGCAGGAGGTGGTCCTGTCCAACTGTCCAATGTGATCCAGCTGCCTGATAAGTCACTCGTAGATACTTAATGATGTTTATATCAAGTTGATGTAAGTTGATAGCAGTTAATACTCACAAAGCATCTCTGGAAATGATTCTTGGGATTATTCATATATCGATTTACTCGGAAACGCAATGCCATCAATGTCCCGCTTTCGGTTCATCGACATGATGTCGACGTTTGCCACGTCAAACACCCTTTCGACGCCTGGACGGACGGGGAAATGTCCCGGTGGCGCTTGCAGCGCTTTGCCGCCGGGCGGCCCGGGCGGCCCGGCTGGTGGGGGCCCTGGTGCAGCCGGCGCCGGTGCGGGCGGCGCAGGGGCTGAGGATTTCTTGGCGAAACCCTTGCGACCTGAACTGAAACGCGGTTCACTTCAGTCGATGGTCAGAAAGGCGCCGTTCATATTATGGGATACTATAATAAGTTTGATCATCTTTGATATTGGTTATAGGTTTAATTGGGTGTCACTGTTTTGCTTTATTTCCATCCCTTTCCAAAGCTCCTCCATCTGTCCACACCGATTCTAGGCGTCTATTTCACTCCGTGTTAAATGCATTCTGGACTCTCGCAACTGGGCACCCGACTGGCATCCTGCAGTAGGTAGCGTTGGTGGAAGGTTTCATCAACATGAACTTGGCTTCTTGATGTCTCATTTCGGTCCACAATTCTGGTAATTTGATGTAATTTGTGGTGATAGTTTTAGTTGATGCTTTGAAATCCTCTTGGATCCTCTTATGACAAACTTATTCTGAAATGGCCCGAGAAGTGAGTGGCTGACTGTAGAAGAGCAACAGCGCCTCAGGGGATGCCACCTCTGCCACAGTGGTCGACTTGGCTCGAACCGCACTCTTCCTGGGTGCGGCGGCCATACACCGGCACCCCTAGGCACCTATGTCCGATCTCCCATGCATCAAAATACTTCGGATTGACTGGGTGGCATCGGGGTTGCTAACTGCATCTGACAATCAAATCATATCAGATCCAATCAATACGTTTTGGATCTCTGTAGTGATTTCCAAAAGCGCCCGGCCCATCCTCAGCCTGGGCCCATCAACATCGCCAGGGAACGAGATCGACGCAGCCGCGCTGCTCTTTGGCGAGGCGGGAGCAGGAACTGCGGGAACTTCAGGAACCGCAGGAACCGCAGGAACCGCAGGGACCGCAGGGACGGACGCAGCAGTCACAGCCTTTGGGGCAACCTTGCGCCTCAGCATGTCGCTCTTGCTGAGGAATGCGCACATAGACAGATAAAGCTACACCAGGTTGGGTTAAGGTTAGATTAGACAAGGTTAGATTAAGTACGTTTGATGAGATCAGGCTAGACTAGATTATATAGATACGATAGTATAAGACAAGATAGATAGGTAGGCAGGTGGATAGATGAACAGATGGACAAATAAATAGATAGATTGGATACATTGGATAGATGGATGGATGGATCGATAGATTGGATAGATGGATAGATAGCAAGACAAGACAAGGACAACACAAGACAAGGCAAGAGAGATGGATAAGATTCACATATTAACAATACAGGAATATAGATATCTGAAAGCATGGGAAGAATAGATGATGTATGAATAAAATTGAATAAATACAATACCCTGCACTTCACAAAAAAAAAAAGAAAGGAACATGTTGGACCAACGTTGGAACATGATGGTCTTGGCGAGTCTTGGGTCCGAACTTCTTCGGCTCTTCGCTCACACTTTCAGCTTTGCCTAAGCCATGCCAGCCATGCTGGCTGCAGAGCTCTTCCGCACTTCCAAGCGCGATCTCAGATTCCAACGCTCACGTTTTCGATCATGACGATCCTGGGTCTTGCACATCTTGTTTGCCAACTCATGGCTGTTGTGAAACAAACAACAACAACAACAACAACAACAACAACAACAACAACAACAACAACAACAACAACAACAACAACAACAACAACAACAACAACAACAACAACAACAACAACAACAACAACAACAACAACAACAACAACAACAATAACAACAACAATGACAACAATGACGACAACAACAACAACAACAACAACAACAACAACAACAACAACAATGACGACAACAACAACAACAACAACAACAACAACAACAACAGCAACAACAATGACGACGACGACAACAACAACAACAACAACAACAACAACAACAACAACAACAACAACAGCAACAACAACAACAACAGCAGCAGCAACAACAACAACAACAACGACAACGACAACGACAACGACAACGACAACGACAACGACAACAACAACAACAACAACAACAACCACCACCACCACCACCACCACCGACAACAACAACAACAGTACATCGAAAGCCTTTGGTGAAAACTCAAAATGGTGCTGGAACGTGTAGGACTCAAGAATCGTGGATCATTTTCTTCTATTCTATTCCATGCCCTTATGTTGTCTCAAATGCTGTCTGAAGAACACTCATATCATAGAACGTTGCCGTACATCCAAACATTCGCACAATTTCGCACATCAATATCCACAAGCATCATATGATCCATACGTAATTCCCCGAGCCAAGTAAAATGTCTGGAAATCTCCCCAGTTTCATCCACTTTCCATTTTCCATGGCACCTTCTCATGGCGTCGACCTCGATCACCGCCCTCGCGCTCGCGGCGACCCCGGTCGCGATGGTCGCGATGCTCGCGATGATCGCGATGGTCGCGATCGCGGTCGTAGCGGCTACGACCCTAGCGAAAGCTCTGCTTGCAACGATTGGAGATATCCAGGGCTGCCAAAACGGCTCAAGAAATGTCAGTGAGAAAAAGTGATGAAAGATCTGGGGGTCTGGGAATTCAATTGATTGATGTATCTATATATATATATATCTGTGTGTGTGTACATATGCGTATGTAATTAAAAAAATTAGGTGTACATATATATATATATATATGTACACATTATATGCATGACATATATATATATATATGCGTGCATTCTTTACCAAAAAAAAAGTGTATATATATATACATATATATATATATATATACACATATATATATATACATTTATATACATTTGTATACATATACATATACATGTATGTATATATATATATACACATATATGCGTGTGTGTGTGTGTGTGCGTGTGTGTGTGTCTGTGTGTCTGTGTGTTTTCTCATCCCATCATTCCATTGCATTCCCATGCTCAATGAAATTGCCCCGCCTCCCGGCGGCTGCGACCGTGTCTACTACGGTAAGGTCCTATCACGCAGCATCCAATGGCTGTGGCCCGTGATGGTTTGACCATCTGCAGAAAAATAATCCAAGGTGACATGAGATCTGCCACCACTGATCATCTGAATTCATTTGATCATTTCTGAGTAACATCTAATTACATGTGTCGCTCATGTATCCTGGTTCAGAAATCGCAAGTGCAAACCATTCCAACCAACTTCCCACCTGCCCTTTGTCGACGGCCCTGAGTGGTTGCGACGGTTGCGAGTGCACCCCTGTGAGGTGATTGGAAAATTCGCCGTGAGGATTACCATTGACATCCATTGACTACCTGTAAATCTGATAGGCACTCATAGGGATTGCTGAAAGTCAATCTGAGAGAGCGACTTCGCTTCGATCCCCTCGATCGCTTCGAGCAGGAAGCCTGAACGTTGGTTGAAACAAATGCAGAATCCAAAGAGACAAATCTGGTGCAAATGTGTACATCTTCTGTCCGGATCTTCCGTTCACATCACTTTGCGCCAGATCGAAACCGTTCCAGCCTCGGCCTTTCACCATACTTTTTGCAAACGTGGCGGTACAACTCTTCCTCTTGCCCCTGCAGCTGCTGCAGCTTACACATCTTACACATCTTACACACATCTTACACACTTTATCATCTGCAACTGGCTGGAATATTCCGCTGTAGAATCGCAGGCAGCTGGGCACATACACCAGTAGCTCTTGCCTGTTTATCTTCAACTTCGCATCTGGAACTGTATGCTCCACAATCCGTACCCAAGTCAATTCGTAATGAAATAGATGTTTAGGTCTTCAAGTCAATTCCTTTGCTTATTGAGCCATTTTCTCCCATTTTAAAGCTGTTCGAAGCATCCTTCCCCGAAGTTCCAAGTTCCACCGGATCAGACTTGAGATGAGGTCATTGGATGCGGCAGGCTACGATTGTGGCCCTGGCCCTGCATGGCCCTGCCTTGTACTTGGCCACGAGGTCCTTGACTTCCCCAAGCTTCGCGGGATTCCGCCGCTTGTAGACCTCGCGAATCAAGGACACCACCTGTGCCAAGGACGGCGCCGTCCCGGGACGCCGCTTCTTCTTCTTCTTCCGGGCCTCGTCAGCTGCTACCAGCTGCGTCAGCTGCTACCGGTGTAATGGATGGTACTAGTGTATTAAATATGATGAATGAGGTACCAGTACCAGTACATGGTATAGATATATGACATCATGACACCTATAGACATCTACACCATGATCATCTTCGAATCTACCCCAACCTCTTCATCTTCCTCTTCGTCTTCATCTTCCTCTTCGTTCTCTTCGTTCTCTTCTTGATCGTCTGATTCTTCGTCCTGGCATGCCAGAAACCTACCCCTATCCTGCAGTATAGCTATGGCATCTATTTACTGTACAGGCTCCATCTCAATGTCCTTGCCTTCTGATCTTCCTCCCCTTCCTCCTCTTCCTCCTTGTCTCCATCTGCAACATCTTCCTGTTCTTCCACGTCATCCTGCTCACCTTCCTTCGACTCATCCTGCAGCAAAAGGACACCAAGTCCACGCATCGGCTTCAAAGCGAAGCGAGGAGAAAAAACACGCGAAAAGCTTCAAGAAAAGGGAGAGCATTTGCGCATTTGCAACATGACCGAAAACATGAAGTCCAATCTTAATTGTCTATAACATTTTATAAGATACATCATTCTACATCTATCTAATTTACATTACTGTATATATCTTATACATATATAACTACCATTAATTTAAAACCCAATCGACAAATGAGCGAACAGCCTCTGGACCCCCCACCTTCGCCGGGACCTTCACCCGCAGAGTTGGAGTCACCTGGCAGGCCACACGTCTCAGCAACTCCAAGACAACTGATATCGTGATATGATTGTCATGTCACATATTGTCACATATCGTCACATATTGTCACATATCGTCACATATTGTCACATATCGTCACATATTGTCACATATTGCTATCTTATATATCATCTTAGATCACATCTTATATCACATCTTATCTACCTTGGTCTCCAGTGACTGAAGTGTCTCATTGCACCTCTTCTTTTGTCTCTCTTGTCTCTTCTGGTGCTTCCTTCTCGCTCTCATCCTGTCGCTGCACCGGTGCTGCGGTGCCACAACTTTGCAGTTTCCAGTCCCCAGTCCACCTGATTCTCCTGCGACGGGGATTCAGCACCTCGAAAAGTGAGGGCACATTCTGTAAATCAATGTTTCAATATGTTTCAAGTTTGCATCATCATGAATGCACCATGTAATCACTTAATCGCATTCAAGAGATACACTGTGATACACTGAGAAAGTGACGCTCTTCAGCATCATCTGCCACACCCTGAGGAGCAATTGGTCAATATGCATGATGTATAGAGAACGAGATGAGACAAATAGATCAAATAGATGGGAAATGGAGTCATGACATGTGCTCAGTATGGCTCTATGCACTAGAGTCACTAGACTAGAGTGAGATATTATGAGATATGATGAGATATTCAGATTTCAACCAGGAGGGTAGATCAACCGGGTAGTCTGCGGATGTCTTTTCGGTGCTGACAGCTGCTGACAGCTGCTGACTCCGAAAAGCTGCGCCTTCTGCAGATTTTGATCTCGGCGCTTTGGTGCGGCCTTCGCTTTGGTTCCCACTCGAACAGGCACAGGAACGGCACCTTGGAAAATGCGAATCAAAATCACCCTAAGTTGTGAAAGCTAGGGATGCCTCTGACGCCTGTGCGTCAAAATGGTGTGGCAAGTATGATGGACAAGACTGGCGCATTGTGCCAATGGAATCACATAGTTGGTCATCAATCAAATTCGGTGGACATCAAGTTTGAGCTATATATAGCCAAATTCCCCAACATGAGCCATTGATGGCTATAGAACTGAACAACCCTTGCATTTTGATCATTTCGGTGTCATCCATGAAGCTAACAATCAGTGGCGATGCCTGATGCTGCAAACGTTCAGCCATGTTGACTAGGGCAACCACTTTTTGCAGCTTCTTCCTGTCATTTCATTTCCGAATACTGACCCCATGCAGAAACACGAGAAGCGGTGCTTCAAACCACAATGCAAAACCCAAGCATCATCACAATTCATCATAGAACATTGAATGAAACAGGGAATGAAACATCGAATGAAGATCAAATGACACAGGGAAGCTCCTGAGCCTTCTCCTCTTTTTCGGAGAGCTCCTTGTCGGATTTCAACAGTTTGTCATCCTCGTCATCGTTTTCTTCCTCGTCTTTCTCTTCATCCTTGTCCTTCTCCGACTTCTCGTCCTTCTCCTTGTCGGCTTCAACCGCTTCGATTGCTTCAGCTTCAGCATCACTAGCTTCAGCAGCTTCAGCAGCTTCGACTTCGACGGCTTCAGGGGCAGTTTTTTCAGTTTCACTCGCTTCACCAAGTTCACCTTCGCTGTCGTCCTTCTCCTTTTCCCCCGAAGACTGCTCCTGAATCTTCACACCAGTATCCAAAGGCAAACAACTGGATCAAATCAAAGAAATATGGGTAAATAGTGACAAATATGGAGGTGGTTCGCATTGCCAAACATGTGAACAAGGGCAGGAAACAGAGGAACAGCAACATACTCAGCAAAATATAGCAACTCATACTGACGCATACTGCAGCCACGATACATCTTTCTTGGGCTCGTGTTTGTTCTTGAGCCCGTGCTGATCAGCTCTGGGAATTCGTTTTCTCCTCTTCCGCTTGACCTTCTTCAGCCCCGGACGGGACCTCGAAGCAGAACAAGTGTTGCCTGCTTCAATTCTCGGTGAAAAAAAGCGGAAAATATCTATGAAAATATGTGTATGAATATGTAGAGTACATCTATTAGCATAGGATAGTATATCATATTCGATACATTTATATTATATAGCTATGTGCGACTATGTGTGACTATGTGACCATGTGTCTATCTTTAAGTTGTTCCAAAGTGGCGCCGTCTCTGAGCACCGAGCTCTGGGGGAGCACTGTGGGAGACGCCGTCCATCGAGCTGGCCTTCTGCGACTCGGAGCCCTCCTTGTCCTCAACCTCCGGGACTTCAAAAATCGTTCAACCAGGAAGTTACTTTCACATACCACTATGAACATAATACAGCATGATCATGTATATTCATGTATATTCATGTATGACATGTATGAGACACGATACATTGCTTAGCTATCATTAACTATCATTCCATAGATTTTCATGGTGTCCAATGGTCTTCCAATTTTCCTCAATTTCGGCCCCTACCCGCCTACCCCTCCTGCGGATAGTTGACATTGATTTGGTGCAGCAATTTCCAACCCCCAGCCTCTTCCATAGCTGCAGCCAAGACCTCCGGGAAATTGTGGCCCGATTCGGTCCCCAGGCTCTCGTTTGGGGGTTCACATATGTTCACATGCGCCATGCTCCAAAACACATGTTGACCTCCAGAACATGGGCGAATCACTACATGTGCTGCATATATTTGCTTATATCTATACATGTATACAGTGAAACTAAGCCAAAGATTTGAAACTTATGTAAATCAGATGTCAGTTACATATGAACCAAGACCATCCAAAACCCCAACATTTGTTTCCCATTTCCGACTGCTTAACTTCTTCCGATTCCGACTGCCTCCTCTGGCGGTTTCTCGGGTTCTGCCTCGTCCTTAGTCAATTTTCAAGTGCCTGAAGACAGAAAAAAATGAGAGAAAGATGAATTTTACGAATAAAACAAAACATTTTTAACTGCATACAATCTGCATAGATCATCTGTTTTCACATCTGTTTTCATCAACCACATCAGAATGTGATATGGGCAATGATGGATATTTGATATTTGTATGCATGTTCTGAAAAAATGAAGAAATGATGGAAGAACGACCAGTCGTGGATGCTGTAGAATCTTTAGAATTTAGAATCTTTAGATCCTAGAAAGAATAGAAAATATGAAATTTGATGAAATATGACCATGGCAAGATACTTCTATCAACTGCCAAGCTGCTGCAACTCCGGGCACGGCCACAGGTGCACGTTGCACGGGCTTGGAGGCTCCTTTGGCTCGGGCCTTGGCAGCAATGGATGTCGCAATGGATGGCATGATGTAGACTGAGTCAGCTTTGCACCAGCTAACTTCATGAAACTTTAAGTTAAATATAGTTTGGGAGAGGCATGGAGAGATGACAGAACCCTCAGAATTCCATAGATTTCAATGGGTTTAAAATGGTTTAAATATCTTTTGAGGTGGTGACCGCCAGTGTTGGTGGCGCCTTCTCGGATTCAGCATCCTCAGAAGTCGGAACGGGGACATGGGGCATCTCCGACACGGAACGGCGCATCGGGGAGTAGACTGGAATCGAGCCCCTTCGCATGGCAACATCAGCAGCGGCCTGAACCCGGATCGACAATCGACATGTCCCAAATTGTCCGAAACTCGTTCGACGACGCGGTTTGACACATTTTGACTCTTCGACTCTGCCATGGGCCTTTTGAAGGATCACTTCGATGTCTTGAGGCTCTTCCTGGTGCACAGATGTGCAAAGCATCGACTTCTGAAGACTGTGGGTCTCCAAACATCTCCAAACCAACAATTTGGCTTCAATATGTTTCAATCTGTTTAACCTGCTCAACATGTTCAATATGTTCAACATGTTCAGTTGTATTGTCTGCTGGAAGAGCCAGACAAATAAAAACATCCGGATATGCACCGACATGGATTCCATGCGCACTTATGGCTTTCAGCTGAGCCCCGGTCCCCATACTTCTCGCAAACGCGTTCGTACAGGGCAAGCCTCAAGTGACTCAAGTGTTTTGGGGTGCAAAAGGGTGCAAACATTTGGCAAAGGAAACTGTTCCCAACTGGCTTTTGGAGAGACACGCTGCCAAATAAACAATCTGGCACATTGCCGCAAAGGACATCCTCCAACGGTGTGCCCTACAAATCCATACAGATCCTACGCCAAGGAACTCTGCTCCAGCATATTTCGCCAGCAAAGCATTGACCTCACCGAGTTTCGTGGGATTCTGACGCCGGTACACCTCCCGGATCAAGGCCTAGGTGGAGTTGAGGATCCTGACGACATCTAACAGTCATCCAACCACAATGACCCAAGGACCCCAAAGGATTCCAAAGGAGTCCAAAGGAGTCCAAAGGAGTCCAAAGGAGTCCAAAGGATTCCAAACGAGCCTTGGATTTTGGTGAACCTCTTTGATTCGTCAAAATTCGTGAGTCTACTAGGCCGGGGTCCACTGAAGCGCTATGTCTTTGCATCCTACTGGGATGCTGGCATTCGCTTCTGCAGCCACGCGCATGCTTAGCTCTCTCTCTTCAGCCTGAGGCTCTAGACTTCCAAACAAGAATTCAGACTTTACAACCTTCCAGCAGATCTTGATGATCTTGATTTGATGTGAACCTTCTGAAGCACATGATACAAAGTTGATAAATTGGTCGCAGAGTGCAGCAACAAACATCCTTGGCCTCTCCATGTCCATCGCTGTCAGCCTTCTCACTACCTGCTGAAAAACTCGTGACATATGGCTGCCATTGCTCAAGATTTCAAAGTTTCAAAGGCAGTCATGCTCTCAATGTGTTCGATAGGCGAATATACGATAATTACCAAACAATCGAAACTTGAAATCATGCAAAATATGCAATATTTTACACGTTTCTCCTCTAATTCCTGATTTTGTAACCTGATTGCAATAGATTGCAAAAAACTTTGGGCCATGCCAGCATCAGCAACCCTTTGCCAAGCCAAGATCCATGCCCGAAGGCCGCTGGCCTTCCTTCTCGTTGTCATCAGCATCCTGAACAAAGATAGCTCCAAGGGTCTCCAAGGCATCCCTTGTATGTCGGAGGACTGGGTCACTTGAACCATTCTTTTGAACTTTACAAGCGTCTCCAGAATGACACTTGGCGCGCTTTACGGTTTACCTGCTCTTGCGACAGTTTGGCATCTTTTTTGGGCATTAAGATCATTCCATGAAAATTCAATATCATGAAAAGCACAATGGAATCATGGAATCCCCATGGCCCATGGGACCTGCCTAGAAGAAAAAACCTGCCGAGGATTGAACCGAAGCTGGCGCCTCTGGGGCTGACTCCGTCTGCTCCGCCTCCATCTTCCGGCTCTCTGCCTGGCAGCGGCTCAGTCTGGCAAGTGGAAAATCGATCTGATCTTTAGAAATTCAAATGTACGTACATTTTTTGTATGTATATATATATATACACACATATACATTCACATGTGTATGTCGATGAGGAACATCCTCCGCAAAGGTTGGAGTTTCGTCTTGATGGGGACATTGGAAGCACACCTCTGCAACTGAAGGCAATGTCACCTTAGTGAGGTCAGCTGCCGGAACCTTTGGCATCCTGCCACCTGGACCGTGCCGTGCTGAAGCTCTGGCATCGGCGAGCTCTGGCTTCTTGTCCTTGTCCTGGCGGACGTGCAGTCACTGTTCAGATCTGTTCAGGTCTGTTCAGATCTGTTCAGTTGCAAATGTCGGATGTGCATCTGATGGCCTCATTGTCTGTCTTGTTCCCCTCCTCCCGTCTCTTCCTGGCCACTCCAGGGTTATGCAACTGCGGCAAGTGCAGAGCTCCACTGCTGTCTCACCTACTTCTGAAATGTTCCGAATGCAGTGCTCCCATTTTCCATGCATTTCCATGCCATCTTATTTACCTGCCGCCATGATTTCCGACCAGCACCTTCTTCTTCGCTTTCCTCAGACAATCGCCAACAGTTTCCACAGCTGGGAGGCTGGTGCTGCACTTTGCTGATGCACTACTGGACGCAGCAGCTTTGGCCAAGAAACGCTTGACACGGACACGTTCATGTCCTTGTGATGGCATGCCAACTTCAGCAGAACCAGAAAAGGTTGCGAACAAAACTGCCAGAACAAAACAAGATCTCTGCTGCTGCTGCTTGCCATCAGGAGGATCGTGTGACTCCAACTAAGTTGCTATGACATTCCTCTATGTTCTTCCATACCTCACTTTCTTTAAGAATGAACAAACGAGCAAAAAAAGTTCACATCTCCACATATTCTCCATGTTCTCCATGGGTTCTCCGCTTTTCCGGTCCTTTGGTCGCTTTCGGTGCTGAGGTCTCAGGCCTTGGTGCAGCGCAGAGCTGCGCTCGTAGCGCTCTCGGCTGGGGCAGCTGAGACGAGCACCGCTCATCGCTGGATGCAGCTGAGGCCGCGGAAGCGGCGGAGGCCGCGGGCACCGAGCTGTTCTTTCCCTCACTCCTATCAGATGTCGGGAGGTCGAGATGTCCCCATGGAGAAAAACTAAACCAAGTCATTGCAAGGGTCTGGAAATATCCAACGAAGCCAGCGTTTGATGACAAATGTGAACAAAGGAATGGCTTGAGATCCGGTGTATGTTGTCTGCGGCATCTTCATACTACTATGACAGCAAAACACCAACCCAACAAGAAAAAAAGATCTTGGTAGACTGTCTCCTCTGTCGCGCGGTTGCCTGACCCACTGAAAAATCGTCACAGGGCCGCTGTAAAAATCAACATAACTCCAAATTGTGTCAAATACCTTCAACATCTTTCAACCAGTTTCAACCTGGAAAGCTCATCTACGTTCCAATCTAGCCCATGTTTGCATCATGTCTCCATCATGTCTCCATGTTTCATCCACTTCGGACATCTTCTCACCTTCCCGGCGTTGCACACAGCATCCGCCTGACATTGCCGTGACTCTGTGACCCGGCGCAGCCAAGAGAAGGGCAGGCTCTGAGCTTCTGACCTGCCATGGCCGAGCCTGGCACAGGCCGATCCGAGGATGGGATGAATCAAAACCGACAACCATCGGTACTTGGAAGAATCATGAAGAATTGCATGTAAATCATGTTATTATACAGACTATTTCATAAACATCTCCAGGGAAAAAAGTGCGCTGCAATAATTTTCATAGAGACTCTTGACATCGACCAAGCACCTTGGGTCGAGCTGCCAGGGCAGGAGCCTCATCAGCCTGGATTCGTAGTGGGTGAATCAACACCGAATCAACACGATGAATTCTTCGAAATCTCTCGGGAAGTGGCTGAACAAACATGTCACTGACACAAGCTGACGGAAACCTTTCGAAGAATCCAAAACAACCATCGTCCGTCCGAAAAGCCTCGGAGACAACGTCCGTCTTGGCCTCTTCTTCTTGGTTCTCCTGCTATCCCGAAGCCATCGCAGTTAAGTGTCAAGCAACGAGTGAAGTGATGAGTGCTGTCACACAAGGGTTGCGAATGGTTGCAGCGGGACTTCCAGATTCCATCAGATTCCCAAGTTATTTCAGATTACACCGCGGTATTTATTTCAGATTATTTCCTGGAGAATCCATCCAAATATTCATCAGATTCCTGCTGCCAGTAGCTGGCGAGCTCGTTGGCGTCCAGATGTTCGTCCAGTGCTTTGCCGTGGTCTTCGGCATTCTCGGCGTTCCCCTGAGCACATCGCTGTGGCCACAGTGAGAATGTACACATATGATATCAAATGATCACAGATCTATGTCAAATGTCAGCTACCAAAGCTTCTCGGAAAGAACTTCTGCAACTTTCCGAATTCAAATGTTCCTGGTAGCCCTTGCACCTCTTCATCCTTTTCTTCATCTTCATCATCTTCGTTGTCATCGTCATCGTCCTTGTCTTCGTCGTCTTTCTCTTCTTCCTTGTCATCTTCCACGTCCGTCTCTGGATGTCCCTGGTCGCTTTCCTTCTCGTCAGCTTCAGGCTTTTCTTCTGTCTCTTCCGTCTTGTCCTCATCTTTTCTTCTCCTAAAGCTGACTTGACACGTAGCGGACGTAGCGTGACACAAGCTACAGTCACCGGAGTAACACACAGGCGACGCCGGCTGGCAACAGGTCAGGTATGGCATAGATTGGCATAGTATATTCCAGTTCGTGTCACTTGCCCATGTTTGTCCTCTTTTTCTTGTTTTTTCTTTCTCTCTTCTGCGGTGGTGAATCACTCGCCTCGGACAGCAAAAGCAAAAGAAAAGAACAACTTGACAAGCTGCTTCCAGTGCACTTCTATGTTGTCCCCCTCACCTTCATCCATGCCATTTTTGGAATATCTTACATCAGATCCATTAAGTTCTTCAACAATGTTCTTGACAAATTCCATGGCATTTGACAAATTCTGCTGCGTCGGGCGCCCAACCGTTTCCGCGGGCTTGCTCCGGGCCTTGCTCCGGGCCTTGCTCCGGGCCTTGTTTCCTTCGGAGCGACGGGCGCGTTTCGCCTCCAGGAGACCTTTGAAGGTCACAGGAGGACTTCGATCTCGCCCTGAGCATCGAAGACTCGGCCGAAGGTTGGTCATTTGGTTTCTTTGGTCGTTGGGCACGTTGGATCTGGTAAGTGGATGTAGTTTCAGACAACCTGTTTGAGGTCGTTTACAAGTTTGTCATTTTTTGGAAGTTAACAGTTAGTCAATATAAGGACTCAAACTTTGATGAAACTTGATGTAAAAAAAATGTAACAATCTCTCGAAAAGGTGTTTAACAATCTCGTTCGGACCTTGGCTGCGGTGATTCTTGTCGCTTCGGTCGCTTCGGTCGCGTCCACGTTTGCGCGGGGCGCCTGAGATCCCACATGGCTTCACTTTTTCGCTTTTCCAAGTGCCTGTGCTGTCCTTTGAATGTCTGGATTCGCACTGATTCGTGACCCGATGTTCATGAGATGTTCAGATTTTCACTGCACCCGCCTTCAGAACTTCTTTGCCTCACAACGGCAGCTGCTAGCTGCAAGGTGCAAAACAAGGTGAAACGCATTTCACATCCTGTCACAATCCGGTCACAATCCTGTCGCCACAAATCGCCCTGGCCCTTGCACCTTCGTTCCCCATTTCGGCCCCGGTCGCCCCGGTCGCTGGCCCTGCTTCGACCTACACAAAATGTCGCTCCTTTTTGTTGTCCAAATGTTTTCCAAATTTTGTCCAAACTTTGTCCAATGCCACAGTTCTGTCCCCGAATTGTCCCCAGCCTCTGCCAGGCTTGGACCGACCTCAACTGTATGGAACTGAATTCCTTGATTCATCTCAGAATTCTCAGAGGGAAGGGAGCCCAGCGTGATTGCAAACCAATATCAACATCAACTAACAATCATGTAATTTGCATGTACATGTTGAGATACATATGTGCATATATATATATATATATTATTTATATTTATATTATATTTATATATTTATATTTACATTAATACATGCATGTGTGTGTGTGGTTGTGTGTGTGTGTGGTTGTGTGTGTGTGTGGTTGTGTGTGTGTGTGTGGTTGTGTGGTTGTGTGTGTTTGTGGCTGTGTGTGTTTGTGTGCATCTGTACATGCACAAATGTAATATATTTACATTCGAGACAAGTATACATCTGTGCGCACGTGTGTATGCACTTGTGTGTGTGTGTGTTTGTCTGGAGACATCCAAGTAGCTGCGGGCCAGGGACTCTTGACATCTGTCTAATTTGTCCCCGCAACTTTCTCTCCAAATCCATCTCCCCAAATACTGAAGAGAAAATCCCAATCATCAACTCTTTCCCCTTGTCCGCTGCTTGAATATGTTTGAACTAGGCATTCCATTTTTGGACCCAAATGATCCAGTGCATGGTCTCTGAGTGCCACGGACCGCAGTTTCCACGCTGGTCGCGCTCCCGTGCAGGGCGCTCGCGCGAACGGCGGTCTCGGCCATCGCGTCCATCACGGCCATCTCGGCCATCGCGGCCGTTTCGGCCGTTTCGGCGGTCTCCGTCCTCTCCCCGATCTCGATCTCGAGGATCTCGATGATCTCGACGGTCACGGCCTTGGAAATCCAAAAAATGAACCATGACGAACCGCAACTGCGCAAAATTCTGAGGTCAAGGCGAGAGCCACTGCGAAGTCGGCCAGAAACCATTCTCCTTCCCCCTTAGAAATCTCTAAATGGTCTCACTGGCTGATCATTCATTGATCATTTTGCTGGTTGGTCCCCGTATCAAGACTGAGGCTGGAACCCCTGGAACCTATGGAGGTTTCGGAGCGCAGGAAACTTTCATTGGATCATTCGATAGCATGAAATGGCGAGTTTGGGCTGGAATTTGGTCCGCTGGGAAGCTATTTGTTTACTTTCTGCTGGCTGGGGGCTGGGGTGACCAATGCTAGCTGTACAATTTGGATCAGTTTGGGCTAGGGGTCGGGCTCAGGGTCCATCGGGTGTCATGAATGCATTTGTGCAGGTGAAGCGGGCAAAAATGTGTGCTCAAAGGAGCTTTCATGATCATCTTTCCGCTTGCACTGCCTGAACCAAAATTGCAAGCTGTAAAAGAGCATGTGCAGTGGCCCAGAATGCAACCAGGAATATCTGCACCGGAGACAACTACGGTCTAGCCTTTTGATGCAGCGAACCCCCCAAAAAAAAATGTTGAATTCCATCCAACATCATCCATGATTCACATCTAACATGATTTAGCGAATTGATCACCCAAGAGGACCAGATTTTCACAAAGAGAGCACAGAAGAAACCGATGGTCTGATCCTCCCAGCTGCTGCGCACACAGCGCTCAGCCCCTGCGAAAAGTGGATGACCTCGCCTGGGCCACCTTGGTGACAAATTTCCAGCCGTTTCTTGATGATTTTCATCATTTTTGATCTATTTTGATCATGTTTAGTGAAGTTTATTCATGTTTATGTGATATGATGGTTATGAGAACTCCCATGTCAAATGTGAACAGTCCAAATGGCTGGTTTTCTGTCCGAAGAATATCGGCGCAATATCGGAGAATCTTTGCGAGCAGAATGGAACAACCATAGCTCCACTGAGGTGAAAGCCATGGCAATGCCTCTTCCAGTTCAAAATCTTCGCCGATCTTGGTGGACAACACCTGAATGACAGACTCACCAGATAATCCAGATAAAGGAATAGTACGGAATAGTTGACTGCTACAGTTACCGATACAACCTGATAGAACTACCCGCTGTCAACGCAGCTGGAAAAATTGGGCTTGGATTCTGGGTGCTGAGGCACATCTTGCACAACTTGTTCATTCTCCTGTTCATGAACTGAGCAGGTCGAATAGGCAATGCGCTGACACGAAGGAAAGCGCATTGCATGAAGAATCACCTCCTGGAAAGTGGCGCGTGCAAAAATTTCAAAGCCAATTTCAAGCCCGCGAGTGACACAGTCCCCCGTACGAAGGTGATAGCAAAGGAACACTGTGCGAGCTGCCATGGGCCCACAAGGTGAAAGATTTTATAATAAGGGTCACTGCTGCCACTAGTGTCTGACATCAGAAGTTACTGCCAGGCATTTAAACAAGGCTTAAACAACAGCCGCCAGTTGGTTCCCTCCTTCTGATTCTTCGCCAGCTGCTGCATTTCTACTGGCTTTGTGAGCGGCTGCGCAGTCATCCCAGAAGAAGAGCAGCTGGGATCCAGCAAAAAGTGGGTCACATTCCGGTACTTGGCGTCCTTGAAAGATATCTTCAGGAAGTCCTGGAAATATTTGAAGCTAAAGGACTGCTCAGGATTGTTCAAGATCCAATGCAACTGGCAGGAATTCCCTTACCATGAGTTACAGCCGCGGTAGCTCACCACTGTCAAGTAACACGAGCGGGTCTACTACGATTACGATTGGGTTAAACATGGTTAAACACACTTCACACGCATGGCACTGCGAATCGATATGTTGTGAAGCTTTCAAAATGGTTTCGATCGAAGCCATTTTCGCCAACAAATCTCAATCAAAGAACGAAAACATATGAATTAATCATCCAGTAGCCTACTGAAACTCCCTCAGCGCCAAAGCCAACATGTCCAACATCCAGTAGGTCACTTGCGTCACCAGCATGTTTCCTTCTCAGCAGGCTCCACACAGGTGACATGTCGCTGTTGCATCAAGGTCATCATGGTCTTCAAGCGCCGGCCATCACGGTCGAAAGCAAAGATCTGCCCTTCGTTGCACATCATGGCCTCGAGAGATCCAAATGATCCAAAGTTTCGTCATGGTCATCATAGTGTGGTGGCTGAAATAGGTGGCATAAAGGTGGCTTAAACGAGAATAACAAGACCATGAATCCCATATTGATGCACAAAATACACATGACATGTTCATCATCGAAAGTCAAGTCTGAAACGACAATAATGTACAATAATGTACAAAGGCAGTATATACAATAGACAGGCTTCCTGAAGCTACTGCCATGCTGCAATAATGTACAATAATGTCCAATAATGTACAATAACGTACAATAATGTACAATAATGTACAATAATGTACAATAATGTACAATAATGTACAATAATGTACAATAATGTACAATAATGTGCAATAATGTGCAATAATGTCTAATAATGTACGATAATGTACGATAATGTCATCATTGTGTATGGTGGCGATGGTCCAATACAATCACAAGATTTTACAAAGGTTAATTAGAAAACCCTTGAATCATCTGAAAAATGTATCCAAAACATCCTTTTTTCCCCACCTGCCAGGTGAGGGTTGTTAGATTTTATCAGAGCTCGCGTTCTCCTTCTCCTCCTCCTCCTCCTCCTTCTCCTCCTCGTCCTCCTTCTCCTCCTCCGCCTCCGCCTCCTCCTCGCCAGCTCCAGATCCCAGTGGGCACTGCCGGGCCTCAAGGCCAGAAAGAATGTCAGATAGAATGCCAGAAAGAATGTCAGATAGAATATCAGAACATATGTCAGATAGAATGGCAGAGCATATGTCAGAGAAAATGTCAGATAGAATACCAAGAGGAAGAGGAGGAGAGGAAAACTCTGATGAAATCTAGAGACCGAAGCTCTCTAGATTTCATCAGAATTGTCCTCTCCTCCTCTTCCCTGCCAGAAAGTTTTGCCAGAAAGAATGTCAAAATCTGTATCACACTATATGCCAAATAAAGTCTCATGGTGGGGATCANCCTCTTCCCTGCCAGAAAGTTTTGCCAGAAAGAATGTCAAAATCTGTATCACACTATATGCCAAATAAAGTCTCATGGTGGGGATCACTCGAAGAAAGTGATTTGCCAGGGTCTCTCAGAGGATTTGCCCCAAAACAGTGCCCGCATCTTCGCGCAGGCAAGGGTTGCCAGGTGTAAAATGACATGATAAAATGAATGGGGAATACAAAAAAACATCCCTTGGACTTAGAATTCCCCATTAATTCGGAATTCCATGGAATGCCTCATTCATTTTAATGATTCATGGTTAATGGGAAGAAAAACACCTCCAGAGAACCACCGAGTCAGACCGAGTGAGACCGAGTCACCGCCATCTGTGACGTCTTGGAGCCCGGAGCTGCGCAGGCGTCGATGACCTGTGCACCTTTGGGGGGATCCAAGGCGATGGCAGGAAACGCAGAGGCCTTCTGTTGGAAGACCAGGGCACCTTCGTCGAACATCTCCACCTGAAGGCTGAAAGGATCAAAAAAACATATAAAAATCTAATATGAGAATACACCTTAGACTTTAGATATGCTTACATCTCTTCTATTCATATCTATGATGCTTTGTGATGATTCATTATTATTGTGAATGATGATTTACGATAGTTTGCGATCATTGATGTATGAATGGATGGGAGAACTTGGAAGTTGGCCTGGAACAATTTGAAGACTTTCACGAGTAGAGTTGAAGCGTTCATACCCATGATTACGTGCATGTACGTACGAATGATTACGTACATTCGCGTCAGTGGCATGGACGCCTGAAGGGATGCACTGCCAAATGCCAAAGGGTTCTAAGTTCATCCAAGTTGCATCCTCTGTGTTGGACTGACCCATTGGTCGAAATACCAGGAGCTCAGGCAAGTGCACATCTCGGTAGTAGATCCTGGGAACTTCCAGAAGTAAGGAAATAAAGGTTCTGTCCAACCAATTTCCCAAATTCATTAACTGAACTTGTAGCCATCCATGCGATTTGGTTGAACAAGTTGTAGTCGCTTAGATTGTCTTAGATTGCATGTTTACAAATCTAAATAAGGCAAGGATCTTCTTGCCATCTGGTGGCTGTAAACCTGCGGATCGACGTGCCGCCTCGCGCTTCTCTTGGAGACTGGGGCGCCAAAAAATGTGCCCCGTCTCTTGTAGGTGCCGCTGCACTTGGCCCCAAGTCACTCCTGGCCGAAAGCATGTGACTTTAGGCGGGATCATTGTTATATGTGGTGATATATGGTGATCATTATGATCTCTGGAGATGAAATCAGATTTTTAAGTAAAAAGCTACAAGTGAGCGTTGTGAAGCATCATGAAAGTGCTAAGGCAGAAATCGCCAGTTTAGCTCTCCTGGTGCCAGCATGTTGATCCGAGCATATCGAGGCAGTGCCCGCTTCACAGCCTCAAGTCTGCGCTTCTTACTGCTTCCCTGTGCCTCGAATTTGCCTCGAATCTTTATCAATTCCATTCGAGTATTGCTACACTATTTGTACTCCTGGGGCTGCCATCCAAGTCACAGAGCGGGCATGGAATTCTTGATGACGTTTCGAAGTTGCAGCTGCTGCAGCTGCAGCCGCCTGCAACTTTCTGCTCTTGTCGAGCTGCAGCTGCACCTCTCTCTTCACATCTGTCGCTTCTGTCGATGCTCCTCGTTCCGGGCGTTCCGGGGCAGGTGATGAACCTCAGCTCCAATCCAATTCGTTGAGGGTGCAATAGCTGTCAATAGCTTGGATGCACGTTGGACCAAAGCTCGAACTTCAAGCTACTTCCATTCAAATAAATTGACTGATAATTGTGATTCATATTGATTACTTGTATAATACTTGTATTCTGTGTATATTTATGTAAACTGCTTGAAACACGTTCAAAGACTGCTGAGCTCAGTCTCCTACTCTCCCGTTTCGACTTCGGCTTGGAGCGGCCAGCTCTCACCCGCAGCGCGTTCAGGCGCCGCAAGCGCTCCAGGCGTTGTATCGGCCAGCGGCCCATGGTCAGATCCGTGCAGTGTATTCGATAGTATCTGATAGTATCGGTGTGAGTGTCTGGCAATTGCCCCAATCATTTAATCAATTTCATCATCACTAATCCTTATCAGGTCCGTATCTGTTCCTTTTGAATACCTTTGCTATACCTTTGAAGTGTGAAGCGGGGATCGAAGTCGATCGGAGCCCTTCTGCAGGCGCAACTTCGGGCCCTCTGAGCCCACTGCGATTCCAAACACGGCATCTGCTCTGTGTTCAAAGCCAAGCCGAAATGAAAATCCGGATGAAAAATGATGAAAATATTGAAAACAGAATATGAAAATATGAAGAAGTCAAAGTTGACCAAGGCTGCTGGCCTTTTTTCTTTTCCTCTGCTGTCATGGCAGCACCTCTTTGGCCCGCAGCAAGTGCCACTGCTCAAGGCTTCTGCTTAATGCAAATACCACTTGCCTCCTGCCAATCCCGTGCAGTCAAGCACCAAATCGCCTGAGCGCCACATGGCAAGTGAGAGGAAATGAAATCAATACAAGATGTTACAAGCCATTTCTGCGACTTCTAGAAATCCATTCCAAGATATTCCAAGATTATCCAGGATGAAGCCTTTCCCCATCTTCCCACGCCTTCCACAAGATCTGAACCCAACACTGGAAGCCCAGCGGCATTGCTGGGAGCTGTCCCAGGATGCATCAAAATCGCCAAGTGCTTTCCAACACCCCGAAGTGCCACCTCTCCGTTTTTTGGCAGCTCCACCTGATCAATCACCGAAATTCGGCCTCCCAAAACCCTTCAGGCCTGGGTGGAAAAAGCAAGAAGGAAGGTTCAAGAAGGTTTTGGGAGGTTTTCCCAAAGTTCCAGGTTTAGGAAAACAACGACCTCCAGAAACTGTCCAATCGCCGGCCTTCCATCGATGTAACATCTCAACTAAACGAGCTGAATGCTCCATGTAGGGCTGCACAGTTCGACCCCAGCAGCCAGACTGCTCCTAAGGCGTACCAAATGCCAGCCACGGTGTGCCAAGAAGAACAAAATCTCGGGATTTCTGATGATTTCTCCTTCAAATGCATTTAATTCCCTCCGCCGAGCTTCGCAAGATTGAATCAGTTGCTGCCGTCCAAAATGACCTTGAACCAGAGATAACGCTTCTTGCCAGCGGCCAGCTCGTGCTGCTGCAATGGAAGCCACCTGTCCACGAGTTGCTCATCCAGCATTCCGGTTTGAACATGTCTCATGATCGACCTGATGATATCACTGTCAGACACTCTAAACAAAAGTAATGTAGCCGGGTAAACGTGGCCCAACATATCCCGACTGCTATGACTACTGAGCATGACCTGCAACTGACCAAGAACGACACAAAGCCATGCTGATGCCATGCTGATGTCATGCTGTGCCTCCGAGCTCTGGCTGTTGAAAGGCCATGCCAGCACCAGCGTCAACGCATCTTCCCAGCGCATGGCACGTTCGCAGGAGGACAACGCGGTGGTGTGGCTGGTGTGACTCGCCTCATTCGAACGGCACAACTGATGGAAGCAGTCCATAGCCTGCTGCCAGTGTCTCCCAGCACCCAAGGCACCAATGGCCAGATTGAAGCTGATGACTCTGCTGATGCTGGATCTGTTGGATGGGTTTGGTTGCAGCGATGGCAAAATCTGCAGTAGGGACAGGGCATGTCTCCATTGCCTGGCTTTTTCGCAAGCCGAAAGCACTGAATTCACCGTGGTCATGGAGATCTTTTCGCGCCCGGTCTGCATCTTGGCGAAGATGGACAGGGCCATTTCCCATTGGCGACCCTTTTCACATGCCAAAATCCCGGCATTTTCGGCTGCTGCTGTTGGCACAACACTGAAATGATGGGATGAAGCCAAGATATCCAAAGCAAAGGTCCACAAATGGCCTGTGGCCGCACCTCAACGAACAAAACGAACCTGGTAGCCCGATTGAGACTTTCGATGAGTTTCGGCAATCGGTAAATCAATAATGCCAAAGAGAAACATATCCATCGCGCATCAAACCCCAGTGTCTGCTTCCGACCTTTCAGTGCCTTCTATGATGTTTACATATGTTTACTACATGAGACTCGTTGAGAGGACAAAGGCCAGTCTTCAATGAAGCGGCCGCATAAGTTGCACCGCAAGTTCCGACTAAATTATCTATTGTACGCACCCAAACAAAGGGCCAATAATATATTGTACGCATCCAAACAAAGGGCCAATAATATAGCTTGACCGACCTCACAGCTTTGACGTTGGCAACCGATCGCAAGAACATGCTACCCTTCGGTTATTTAACATGGCTATAGAAAACCACAATCTTTAATAGGTAAATCACTACATATCATCTATAATTGGGCCATTTTCCATGGCTATGTGAAATAACCACAGGGTAGATGTTGATCAAACTTATGCGACACTGAAGCAGCATACATGATTGGCATCTTGCCAGTTCATGCCCATCCGGCTGAGTCACATGTGATGGCACTCCCCAGCAGCGATGCATCAACTGCCACGCCCAAGTTGTCCACTCCACTGAAGATCTCCAAGGCCTTTTGCCACTGGCGTCCTTGTCGGCATGCGGACATCAAGGCCGTCAATGTAAAGGCCTCACTGCCAAGAAGGGCTGGACTTGGTCGTTCCAAAAGTGAGCAAAGCAAATGAAATCAAATACGTCAAGCCGAAAGAAATTCATTCTTGTAGAGCAGGTTTCAGGAGATGTCCAAGACTTGTTTCTTTTCCAGGTGTTCAAGTGATTCAAGATGATTCAAGATGATTCAAGCGTTTCGAATCGAGGCGCCGTGGGTTGCAGGTGAAAGTCTTGCGCCTGCCTGGCCAACTCCAGTGCTACCTGCCAGCAGGTGCCAACTTCACATGCCTTGGAACCGCGAAAGCTGTCGTGCGCACTGAGCCTCCCAGTCGTTTCGTCGTTTTTCATTGTTTTTTCCGTGCTCAATCAACAACTCAACAACCACCAACAACCAACCACCTCAACCAGAACTATAACTACGGCGATGGGGAAGGTGTTCTACTCTGAGCTGCTGTGATTGTTGTGTTGATCAATGGCATCTCAATAATTGGCTCATCATCACCATGGTCACAGTAACTGTCACCAGAGTGTTTCACTTCTCTCGTGTACTCGAAGAAGATCTGCAATGCGCTTTGCCAATTGAACTGCCGCCTCGCATGTGAAATTGCCTCAGTGGTCTTCACAAGGACCGATTTTTTAGCTCGCGTTGAGCGTGCCTGACCAGCGAACAAATGAAAAGCTCTCCGCATCCAAAAGGCCGCTCATTTCACAGCTTGGCGCACTGCTAGGATCACCAGGGCCATATATAGCTGCAAAAAAATAAAGATCCAACGACAAGAACATATTGCGACCATCGGAGTGGAACCACGAGCACAGCACCAAAAGGAAGCATGACCAGTAGGGGACCGCGTGTTTTGAAATCGGATATCCGGACTTGTTATGGACCAATATGACAGAGGATTGCCATCCACCATGCAATTAAACGGCTAAGATTGGTTGTGATGACTCAAAACGAAATCCTCCAAACCTGATGATGAATGAATCTGCCAACAGTGGTGAAACTGGAACGAGCACACTTGATTTTTCTTCAACACGCTTGTGGCCGTAAAGTCTGGAAAATCTGGGAAAACCATCAAGGACCATCAAGCTTCTCAGGTCACACTGCTTCGAAGATGATGCCGGATAGACTGACCCAGCCATGACCAGTTGAGCCGGCGATATAGTTGATTTCTCCAGTAGGGTAGACATCAACTCGCATGTTGGCGTCATGTTGATTCAAGTCAAAGATCACCACCTCAAGGGAGAAAATCGCACACCAACACCCAACATCCATCGGTGACTCGGCTGACACTTCGAATGTCAAACTGGATGGGCCTTCTCAATGGCCGGAGATATAGTGGGCTGTGGGCAAACATGTGTTCCATGTTTTGTGAACTCATAGGTGTTCTAAGCTGAAGCCCTCCGCATAATGATGCCAAGTCAGTCAAATGAAGTTGGATGAATGATAACGACTCTCAAAAGTGAGTTAGAGTGAATGAAATGCCCAACATCAACAAGAATTCATCCCATACCTTCCATGATTTGATTTCCGATCCACTCAGATTCCTCAGAGTCAGCGCCTTGTTCGGGCGACAGTCGGAGGGCAGCGTCAAGAAAGTCGTCCAAGTCCCGGCTGCAGGGATTGGCCCAGGGATACCCGTGGACCACTGGGACCATTGGGACATGGAAACTGAATAAAACTGCAATAACTCAGCAATAACGTTTCACGATTTTTCACAGTTTCACAGGAACTTTTTTTTGGTTACACTCCACTGATACCTCTGCATTGATGAAAATTTGTTTGTGCTGTGTCGAAGAATCTGAATGCATTCTGTTTCAATCTATTGGATTGCCTGAAATCAGCCCCTGCAAGGAGCAAATGCCATCGCTCAGGAAGTATTGTGGGGGTGCAAAGGGATGGCCATAGTGTACCCAACCATTCTGCAAAGCTAGCGGGTACACTACAGCTCCACCGTTCCCTGTGGCGAAAACGATGCCAGACAAGCTGACCCAATCCTTAGGGCACCAAAAAGGTTGGAAATCGAATGGCTGACACACCGTGCAGTGCAAGACTCCGCATGACATGCTGATGCCACTAGCAACCACTGCAGTCATTTTTCATCAGTTTTCCCACTCAAATTTAGCCCCTGAATATCAGGGCCAGGGCACCTGCGCTCCACCAGCAATCCAGTACACTTCACCTGTGGTGTAGACATCCACACGAGCCGTTGCGCCATGATTATCAGTCTGGAAGATCAGGATTCCGCTACCTGAATCGCATTGAAGAAAGGCATGGTGCACGTACTCTGAACTTAGAGCAGCATGCAGGTCTCTCCCGGTTCTTGGAGGGTTTACTCGGTTTACTCGGTCTACGTTCATGAAATCAAACGTGGAAACAAGACCTGTAAAAAGTGTTTGTTGGAAGGATTCCCACCCGCATGCTTCAACCCAACCTGGAGGGAATTCTTCATAAAAAGTTGGTAGGAACAAACTTCCGGCAGAACTCCAAACCTTTCCCGCTCTAGCCAAGCCAAGTGGCCTGGCCGGCAGTCCTCTGGCAGCAAAGCCAGCTGCTGATTTGGCGACGAACCCGACTTATAAAGGAGGCCCTCCAATGAGCACATGCCGTTGCGCACTGTGTAGTCGGGGCTTCCATAGTCGCCACCGTAGGCACTCCACCCATTGACCAAGGGCAATGCGATGTGACCCATGCTGTCCGGAGCAAAGATGATGTTGCTGAGGCTTACCCATCCACCAGCACTGAGCAGCGTTTAAACAGGGCGCGCTCCAAGAAATTAAAATAGATGAATAGTTATACAGTGACACACACTTTCAGGATTAAGATTTTCGGCGTGCCCCAGCTGCAAAATACTTGCACCAACAGATCTTGTTACTGGTATCTCTTTCTGGACTGTGGGGTTTTGAGGGTGTGTTTCGCTTCGACATACTTCAACATTTGGCCGAGAAGCTTGGCACCGGTGACGATGGTGATGACGCCACTGGTTGTCACATCCACGCGAAACTGGTCGTCGTGCCCGTTCCCCGTGAAGATGAGTCGCTTCCTCGGTGGGTCTTCATCTCATGTGGAAGGCCCTGCAACTCGTCCTGTTTTCCACAAACCTTCCGCATTGTCTCATTGGTTTGTGTAATTTTAAGGCATTGCCGATGATTTTGTGTGCGAAAGCGTTTGATAAGGCCAGCCCTGAGTAATACAATCTCTTCATTGATCATTTCGTCTTGGCTGCATAAAACCCGTGCAATGCTGATTCAAAAGTATGACTTGGGGGTGCCAGGATGAGGAAAAACGGTGGAGAATGATGGACAAGGAGTCCAGGAGGAGGACAAGCTGATGGGTTTGAAGGGTTTGAAGAGTTCCCCCAGGAAATGTTTCGTCAGGTTGTTTGGCACCAAGGTTTGGATCAGAAACGAATTGCATTCAAAGTTGGGGCCTTATCTGATCTGGCTTTTGCTCCTGGGGTTGTGGTGGTACCTTTGGGTTGGTAGTTTAGTGGGAGGGGGAAAGGATGGAAGGCATCGGCATGACTTGGTGGCATAACATATTACAAAAGGCATGGACTCATGGACATAAAAAAAAATAGGATAGTGACACAGTGAGGGGTAGTGGTGGCATGTGGTGGCATGTGGTGGCAGATGTGGCTCAGATCATCCAAACCATCGGTCAGCATGGGATGGTCATGGGATGATCAATGTCCCAGCTGCGTTGGCCAGCAGCCCTCAGGCAGTTGCGCCAGAAGATCCCAGCTTGAGCCACTCAGGACGATGGCCTCATGGCAGGTCATGGCAGGTTGGATCGGAAGCGCGTAGCCATACAGCTGAAACACAGTGAAACACACTGAAACACATGACTGGAAGTCTTGGAAGTCTTGGAAGTCTTGGAGGTCTTGGAAGTCTTGGAACCCTGGAACATCCTGGAAGCTGCAAACCCCTGCAAATTTGGTCACTCTGTGACTGCGGTTCCATGCGGTTCCTTGGAATCCTGCACCCGTCAGTTGGGCCCTGCCATGACCCCAGAGGTCTATACATCTGCAACACATGGCTTCAGAAAGGGTGGGTGTTGTCTGGAACCTAGTTAGTCTAAGACCCAAAGCGAAAAGCGTTGGAGAAAAGAGAAAACGGGTCACTCAAGCCAACAGTTCAAATTGATTTGTCGGGGTGAGGGCAGGTTGCAATTCCGGGACAAAGTGGCTCAGCACTGCAGGTTTAACAGTGCGCACACAGCTTTACTGCAAAGGAAAAAAGCAAAGAGCGAAGTCAGTGGGAAGCTGAGTAGCAAAGTAGGTCCTACTGGTCTTTTTCAAGGAAAAGAAATGACAAACATGTAAAAATGATTTAAAGATATCAAAAATGCGATTTTGATCGCAATTGTATGCGCAAGTGAGTGCAGGTGGCTCATGAGATCTGGTGAATGCAGGTCGCCTCCGGAAGGGAAAACACGGGACCCTTTGGGATGTTTTGGCGAAACAATGCGAAACATCCAGGGTAAACTCAACACATGGACCAGCCTCCATGAAGCAGAGACCGTTCCTGAGCTGCAAATTCAAAGCACACAAACAAAGAAGCCGCATATGTTACATGCTAAGAAATCTTAAGAATGGTTTTTAAATGGTAGAAATGGATTTCATATGATTTCATGAACCCTTGGTAACCCTTGGTAACCCTTGGTAACACTTGGTATCCCTTGGTATCCCTTGGTATCCCTTGGTGTCCCTTGGTATCCCTTGATCTTGAAGATCTTGATGTCAATGGCTGAGTCAATGGTTTTTCGTATGACAAGGGTGAAGAGCTCCCCATGGCCTCACCGGACGAGATGCTTCATGTTCATCGTCGCGTCTCCAAACGCATCACCCCAGGTGACCCAACCGCTCCTGCTGCAGAGTTGTTCAGCAAACTGTGAGTAGTGTGACACAGCTGTGTTCATGAGCACCATGAAAAGGAATTTGCTTGAAGATGTTTGTCTGCAAAAGATTTCCCTTGGGAATGCCTATATCAATGTGTATACAGTATACATGCATTCATTTATGCATGTATGTACGTGTGTGTGTGTGTGTGTGTTTGTGTCTGTCATGTTGTACTACAATACAATACGTCAAAATGGAAGCAGGCACCCTTCAAACTGCATAGATTCTGTATCTATGTCATGTATCTGTGTGTGTGTGTGGGCATGCATGCATTTTCTTCTCTCCCTGGTACAAGGTACTCGACGTATGCTCGGCACAGACCCTGCGCGGCATACCTATAACATACAATACATCCACGCATCAATGATCATAGCCTATCATCAATGATCATCGATGATCATCAATGATATTTCAGGGCCAAGGTCAAACTCGTCAAACTTATCGACAACTCGTGTGCCTCAGAGGCATCTTTCGCTCCCCAGAGGTTTCTTTGGCAAAGGCAATGCCAGCCAAGCTGAGCCAGTTGTTTACTGGAGTGGCTCCTGGGAGCGCCAAACGCAGTTCGGCAGCATGATGAATAAGTCGAATAAGCACAGTGTGACATTGATTCAAATTGATACTTCCCCTCCCATGCACCAAACAAAAGCAGGCCGTGTCTCAAGTCATGCGGCAAGTCATGGCGGCAAGTCACCCTCGCTGTAGTGCTTCACCGTTCCATCTGGGGTCACATCCTCAGGGCGATGTCCCAAATTTCGTCGGCACTGAGCAGTTATCTTTCAAAAAGGTCTGAGGACCTGGAACTATATGGAACTATTCTCAAATACATCAAATACGTTGGTCTTCAGCCGGATCCGGAACTGATCTGAACTGCGTATGGTCTTGCCAGGCTTGATCAGGCTTGTCCTTTTGAGCTGGAGTCTAACGAGTCTAACTAAACGAGTTTGCCAAAATTTGACACTGTCTGCCACTGTCAAGCTGAAGGCCTGCGTCCAAAGGTCAATTCGTTGGATAACCCCACCACCGTTGTTGGTCCCGAAGAGCAGCGTTTGCATGGGCCAACACTCCACTGGGAGATATGTAATGGCATGTCCCCAATTATTGCCCCACGCCAAGCCTTCCAAGATGCAAAGGCCTGGCGGGTTTCCAGGACATCTCCACAACGGTTGTGTTGCCAATGCCAACCAACAGGAATACACGTGGGTCACAATATACAAATAATTACAAACGGCATTAAACAGCAACCATCTTCAGTGAGCACTTGCGAACCCCTTGATCAATCACCACATCAGCAATCAACGATCTGTTGTGTCATTCTGTGCCACTATCAAATCCAACATTTCCACATCTTCAACTGATCTCTGAACACATTTAGAATTGACTGCAGACCCACGTAAAACCCACCCATGTCTTGCTAGATCTTGGTGTCACCGGTCTCATCTCTCGACATCCGATGAATCCATATCCCACCCCGGGTCCCCCGCCCCATGCCTTCGGCCACGGTGTATGTTGGGCCAGGCCAGCCACTCCCGGCAGACCAACCCGAAGCCAGTGGCAGGGCCAACTGCGCCGTGGCATCGGTGGTGAAGATGATGCCACTCAAACTGATCCAGCTATAGCTAGCTCCACCTTCGATATACCTGTCAATGCTGCTAGGGACAACTTCATGGGGGGAAACTCAATAGGCGCAACAAGGTCACCCAAAAATGTATGAAAATGCGCGTTTCGCATAGGTGCTGTCGAGGGGCGAAATAGCACCAGAAGGAGTAACATCCAAGCGTGTCACCTGGTCATGATTGTTCCTCGGCTAGAGGCTGAAATGGAACTCGACATAACTCCACTAGATGTGAATAGGATTGAGCCGGAAGATTACTTCAGCTATTACCTTGCTACCAACGGTTTCAAAGGGCAACTGACAAACTGCAACTGCAACTGCAACCATCAAATCAAACCATGCCCAAACCATCTCATGCTTCGGAAAGGCCGCCCCTGAGCTTCGCGTTAGTTGGCAATTGCAGCCGAAACCCACCAGAGTCCTTTCATGCGCTTTCCAATCGTCTACCGCCTGTTGCACCGATCTTGCCATCTTTACTTCTCTAGCACCTTCTTCCCTTCCAGGGAGGACATTTCGATGCGGAATCACCTGAGCATCATCAGCCAAGATTCGCGTTGAAGAGTTGCATCGAAACCGGGCGGCATTCCTCTGGAAGTGTAGCAATGTGACCCCAATTGCCACCTTCAGAAAGTGACATCGGGTGAGAGTGATAACATGGTTGAAATTTCTGTCATCATCCTGCCGGCTTAACAGAGCTCAGCTCAATTTACAGGATGGGTCTCAAAATGTCTTAAACCTGGCCCTGTGGATGTTCACCAAGCACTTTCTGGATGTTGTCTGCATGCTCAATCCAAACACGGGCAACTCCATGCAAACTTAATCTACACTGAAGATGCTGCAGCCCCAACCTGACGATGCGAGGCCATGTACAATGCAAATGGCTCCTTTCACCGTGTACGTGGGAGTGGCCCACTCCTGGGAAGTGGACAAATCAACAAAGCCCTGGAATGAATTAGGGCTAGGGCTGGGCCAAGGGGAAAGAACAGTCTCCAACATCTCAGAAATGCTTTTCGGTTTACTCCTGACAAGGTTGATACCCCCAAAATTGTGCGCCTGTCACATCAGATGGGCTCTCTGCGCGTACGCCTGTTGATTCTATGCATGCATTTCTTTATTCAAAGATATTGACAATAATTAAGTCCACACTTGTATTGACAATACTCGCGAAGGGTCTGCAATTTTGACCCCTGGCAAGTGGCCGTGAACCCGGCCCTACGTCTTGCCATCAGAGGCTCTCCACCGTATGGAGTCCAACCGTTGACTAATGGCACCGGCCAGCCCGTGTTTCCTGCCAAGGGATGGCTAACATTCGCAAACACTGGCATCGACTAATTGGCGAACATCAATGGCCAAATGGATCATCGGGATCCATCGGGATCCCTGGGCCTGGAACAAAGAGTGTATTGCTCAAAGTGATCCAGTTGTTGCTGCTGCCCCCAGCCCAAGTCACGTACCCTTCCGGCGTCAAATCAAGCCGGGCACTGCCACCAAGCACGAGAGCATTGAATATCAATTTTTTGCCGGGTCGACACTCCTCAGTTTCACAGAGCATCTCAGAACAATGGATGTATGCGAAGATATGCGAATGACCTGATGCATGACCGAAGCACCCAAGCACCCTGTGGACATTGAAAATCTTTCCGGTGAAGATGTGCAAAGTGAAAAGCAGGGTATCACCAGTTTCACCGGCACCAGTTTCACCGGTGAAACTCCGGTTTACCTGCTGGCACGGCCAGTTTCATCATGTTTCATCAAAGCGTCGGCGGGCAGGGTGCCCAAGTGACCCCAGGTTCCACCATTGGTGAGGCCCTGGATCGAACAAATTCCATCCTTGAAGCGGTAAAAGGGTGTGCCATAGCCATTCTGATAAGGTAGCCAGCCATTCACCAAGGGCAAGTTGGCTTTGACGTCGGTGGCGGGGATCTGAGTCTCAATATTGGTGCTGGTCATGGAGTCAATGGCTTTTTGCTTAGAAGCCTCACAGGGAGCCAGTTGAGAAAGGGAGGACATGAAATATCTGTCGAACATGTTGGATGATATTGGAAGATTAGATAGAATATGCTACAATGGATGTGATTGATAATTGATCTCGGTATGATTGGATATCATTTCTGAATATTGATGATATCAATGATATCATTAGATGTGGCATGTCTTGATCTCAAAATTCTCTATGTCTTCGGATCTCCCGGATCTCCCGGATCGGCCTGCGAGACGAAGGGAATGGCGGCCAAGACCACCCGAAGATGATCCACCAAATTCAACAGGTCAATGGTCTTCGTGGGGGAATCCAGTGGACCAAACTTCATGTTTACTTTCCTGACATCAAGGTGACCAAGGGCGGCAAGTGGGTGCAAGGGGGTAAAGGTTGGAAGCGGTTGGCATCTAGCGGGGACATGCGGGGACTGCATTCTTGGATATGTTTGGAGCAAACGGTCTAAAAGGATGTGACAAAATAAAATCATACAAAATCAGACTACGACAGCTTCATGGCATAAGGCAAACGAAGACTCAATTGCATCACGGCATTTGAGAGTTGGCCCCTGACGCTGAAGCCGACCAAAGCACCACTGGGACTTCCAAGCTCAAAGAGCTCATGGTTTCCCAATGCTTGCGTGTTCTCCGTGTCATTTTCAGTGCTGGTTTCATCCTCCTGCAACACGTTGAGGTCCTTCTTCAAAGCTGCCCGTGCACGGTCCACAGCTTCATGTCCCTCAAAGCTTTCAGTGATTTTCACCCCTTTGGTGGTGTAGCGGGCTGAAGCCAAGTAGAGCTCTTCGGATACAGCTTCAAAATCCGACACACTGGGAGGCTTAGATTCTCTGGTTTTATGCTTTGACTTGCTCGCCTTCTGAGATGAGTTCTGAACTTGATTCAAAGCGGTTCGTGACATGCCTTGCAAAGCTTTGTCGTCATCAGCACTGGTGCCCTTTCCAAAATAGTTTCGACCACGTTCAATGGCATCCTTGATATTCCCTGCTTGGAAGGCGGTGTCGGTGCCAAACCGCTTGTGCAGTCGGATGGTGTGCTTGAACAGCACGAGGCCAGCAGTCCTGGACAACAGATAGCCCTTGCATGGTGCATTGTCACCATCACAGACAGCAACAGATAGCAACAGATTCAATGAAAAAAGGGCCCCGTTTTCACCGGTGGGAGGGCGGGGATGGGTAGGGAAGCAGTCAAAATTCCAACCGTCTACAGAAACGAACTGAATCACAGCTGCGCCTGATGGTGGTCACAATGAGGCTCAAATCCGGAGCAGTGACGCGATCTGGCCAGCAGACCTGACCATCGAACACATTCTGTGCAGAATGACTGAACCAGGTTGTACCCGCCAAACCACCATTTCAGTCTGCTGTCCATTTTCATTCTGTGTCATACCTGGCCTCCGTGCTGATTTCGGCCAAGGGCGAAGGCATCAGATCCTCAGTGCAGAGCATCGGACAGCATGAGACAGGTTTGAAAAGGCAGGGCTGTCAACTTTCAACACGGTATGAACACAACAGACCGACGACTCCAATGCCTCCGTTGACTTGATAGCCTGATGCAGCTGAATGCAGCTGGGACCAAGTCAGCTCCAGCTGCAAAGTAGTTTTCAAATGTTTAATGCTTAGAAGACGGGACAGGGACCACCTTAACAATCTGAGAGCAACCGAGAGTCAAATTCCAACCCGCCCACAAATGCCAGCACTGGCTGAGCCGACATCGTGTAGGACACCGCCACACACTTCTCGATCACCGACCTCGACAAGTGATGAGAAGTGAAGATCTTCAAAAGCTCAGGCGCAGACCAAACCCATTCGATTGGGACGAAATTATTCCAACAGGGGGAAAAGGAATCCCCGGCTTGCTCAACTGGGATCAGCAGACTCATAGGTGTAGAAGGAGTAGCCCTCCCACTTCCCAGGATTGTCCTGTCAAAGCGTTGGCACATCAAAACATCTCAAACCCGTCGAATTCTGCTGCCATCTTCCTGGAACACCTCCCCAAAATCCAGGAAGATCTATGAAAATCCGAGGGAAGATGCGAGGGACGATCCACTAGATATCCATTGATGAGTCATGCAGTCCTTGGCCCACTGATTGTCGCAAGGAACACCCCAGGGCTCCAGTTTCACAAAGTCGGTGCTCTCCTTGTCCCGTCAACATCCGTCAACAACAGGTGACAGAATGGCTACGTTGGACAAAGAAAGCTTCACCAGAGACTCTCAGCGGCTAGCAGCTCTTAGCGAACTGCAAAACAATACTCGTCACATGATGCATCAATGATGATCAATGATGATCAATGATGCACATGTTACATCACATGCTTCCAAAAAAAACTCATTTGATTCGTCTGATTCGGTCCCATAAGTGACGACTCATGAGGCACTTGCCAATGGCGAGGGGCAGGGCTGGGCACTTGCCAATCGCGCTGTGTCACCGTGTTGCCAGGGCCAGTGCGATGAGCTGGAGCAAAGCCCAAGCAGCTCCCGGTGTCGTACTCATCGCCACCGAACTGGGAGATGAGCATCGTGGCGTAGGGCATTGCCTGCAATATTTCTGACATTTCTGACATTTCTGACATGTTCTGACTACCACTGGCTCCTTCTTGACACTTTCCATTCCATTCAATTCCGATCACTTGGGGCACGTTTCTACCTCCAATGCTCGTGACTGTGGTTCTCGCAGCATCTTGCAGCAAGGATACTGCAGTCAAAAAGCCAGAGCTGCACGACCCAGCTTTGACCAAAGCTTCGTGTGAATGAAACTGTGCTGCGAATTGAGCTAGTGCAGCTAGTAGCAGCTAGCAACGTGGAGAAACATAGATGACATATGATGACATGTAGATGTAGAAACTGTATGATGAATTCACCTGTACTCCACCCATTCACCTCGGTGGTCGCGATACCCATGGCACCGCTCCCCATGGTGTCGTCTGGCTCCTCCTGGCTTCAACAACTCTAAGAGACAACTACTACGGTGGTACTACGGGGGTAGAAACATCGCAAGCATTCGCAAACCGCCTTCGCCTTCGTCTGCATCATGGATGACCTCTCAAGTCAAGCTCATGACCAGATGACAGCTGTGTCAAACCATAACCTCTCCACAACATTCCACAACTAGCGTTGGCACCACAAAAAATAGAAAGGTAATTCAGCATGACCGAAGTGGGATTTTACTAAATTCATCTAAATTCGCAGTTTTCACGTGTCTATCTTTTTCGGGGGTTTGGTGTTTCTTGCGACCCAGCAGCTTGAACACTTTCCTTCGATGCTCGTTGCGTCTCACATGTGCAGTGAGGCCCTTTCCTCAAGAGCAGCGCAAATCTGTTCTCAACTCAACTTGGAATCTTGGAATCTTGGCATAGGCTGGGTCCATGCCCAATGAGGCGTGGCAAACTCTTCATGCTTTGTTTCTGTTCCATTTGAGGATGGTGATGTTGACACCACATGTACTGGAGATCCCTGGTCCTCGCAAAGTTCAAAAAACTCAACAGCCACATCCCAGTCCCAAAGTCCCAAAGCCACTTACAACCGTCCCAAAACCGTCCCAAAACCGACCCAAAACCGTCCCAAAACCGACCCTCCGTCCAGGTCTCGCGTGCTCACCAACTTGGGCGCTTCGCCTTTGCTCGGGAAACTTCGGAGACTCACAGCATCCTGCACTAGCGAAGTGGTCTCTCCCACGGCCGCAGTGATGGCAGACGAAGCCAACTCCGCGAAAAACGCCAGGAATTCGGAGAGCATCGAACCCAGCTGGGTCAAAATGCTGAAGGGAGGAACCACCTGCAGGATCAACAAACATTAATTGCCAGCGATGACATAAAAGGATGAGACATATCATATAGATATCACGTATTAGAACATCTCCAACACATAATCCTTGCTTTAGACTCATTTCGACTCGGAAGGTCCTACAAGGAGTCATCAAGCACCGTGGTACCTGGAGCAGAGTCTCTCCGATGGTAATGGCCACGCACTTGAAGATATCGAAAGGTGCTCCACCGCTGCCTTTGATCAACAATCAGAGCGCGGATCACCGGAGATCCCCGGAGATCCCCGGAGATCCCCTGAGATCCCCGGATCCTCAACATGTGCACATATTCACCTCCTAAATTTCACTGTTAAACAAGATCTCCCCAAACCCTGAAGGTCCCTTATGAATCCTTATGACACTTACCGTAACTTACCTGTTTATCCATGTCTTCTGCTGTCTTCTCCTCTTTGCGAAATGCGTGCAAGTTACTGACGCAATTCACCAAATTGGAACCCATGGCCACCATGGCTGCAATGGGCGCTGGGAAAGGCACGGTAAGTGTTCCCCAGTTGAAGTCGAACAACGTCAAACGTTGTCCAACCAATACCACCTGGCACAGCACTTCCGGCACTTTCAGAGCACTTTCAGAAGTGTTGCATAGTTCCACCGGGTTCCACAGAAATGGCTTGGAACTGGCAACCTGCAACATCAGCTGCTGCAGCGTGCCTCGCACATTTGTCGCCCGAAGCCGATGGTGATGTCAGAGCTGCTGACACCCAGCGAAGGCCAAACCCAATGAGGACAGCCAGCACTGAAGTCGAAGCCATTGATCAAAATGGCCACTGCCTCGAAAAATGACAAACACAAACCGTTTGTCCGATCGGCAGATGCCTGCAGATGTCGGCAGACGTCGGCAGTACGATCTTCTGAATCTACTCTGAAAATGGAAATGACGACTCAACGCGTGGAAGCAGAGCAGGAATCTACTCCAGCCTGTTCCACTGTGTTGATGACGGTGTTTGCTACGAAGGACACCTTGCCAAGATGAAAATCTACAAGCCACGCCAAAAATAGGGAGTGCAGCATTGTCCTACAGTAACACGTCCTGACTGTCACCTGTAGCCTCACGGCAAGTAATACGTGTAACACCTGCTTTTATCATTTCCATCATGCTGATAGTGGACAGAATCCATTGACAAGCAATGGTTGGTCCTACATGCTTCGCTACATGCAAACATCACAAATCATCATGCCATTTATGCAATCATAATGCTTGAATGACCACGATGTTGTTTTCCTTCAACAGTTTATGACCACGGCACCTTGTCAGCTGCCTGGCTGTAGGCATCACTCAGTGCATCTCCAATCAAACCGGTGCCATCCGTCACCGCGCCGGCAACAGTGTTGGCTCCATCCACCACTGCATTTCCCACATCCGTGGCTGCATCAACAACGTCATCGACGATCGGGATTCCCTGTGCTATTAGGACATGGAAGGTGTTCTCCAACTGTTTCACCTATGAATCCATATGAATCCACATGAATTCATATGAACCCTTGAATACTTATGCGCGTTGTGTTATGTCCAGAACATCTGCAGGTAACTGGTGCTGTACATGTAAAACAATCTAAAACATGCAATGTGCCAGAGTCCCATGGGAGTCCCATGGCCTTCGCAGACACCGTGCTGTCCAACTCCAGGCTGCGGCTCCGCTGGAGCAGCGCTTCGGAGCTGCTCTTGGCCTTTGACGACTTTGACACAGAAGCCGCCTTCGACGAATTGGACGAACTCGCCGTTTTCGGAGCCGGTCGATGCCAGTCCTGTTGACGTCGAATGATGTCGAATGATGTCGACACAACTGAACCGGGTCGCATTGGTTCTAATTGGATATATAATCGGATGTGATTCTAGGTAGAATTGGGGTAGAAGTATGGAGTGGTGCTGGACTATGAGGGAATGCACAGAGCTGGACATACCGCACAAGTCTCCTTGGTGTCACTTTGTCGATGGTGTTTCAGCAACACATCCTGAGGCAATGGACATAGAAATGTATGAAAATGAATGAAAGTCACCAGACTTAAAGAAGAAAGTCATCATAAAGTCATAAACGCAAGACACTTCTAGAATCTAGAATCTTCTTGAGAATCAAGAGGGGCGTGTAGAACCATCAGAACCTGCACAACTGATGTGACCATTTCCATTCCATTCCTGCGCCAAGAGTCTTTCAGCACCTCATGCGCCTTTTGACCCAGAAGCCTGGGAAGGAACAGTGTCATACGCCGGGCCATGCCAAAGCATAGAGTTCACTAAGGACAGATGGTCGAAATTTGTCAAATGGAATCAATCTAAATAGCAGAAATATGAAGAACTCCGAAGAACAACTCTGATTCCGAAAACAAATGTGCAGCCAAGCAACGCTTCATGCTCCTTTTGCCTTCGAGGTGCTTCAGCCATCCAGGCCTTATAGCGTTTGTTGCCAGCCACTGGCTCAGGTTCCTGTGAGCGGTTTGGTTTCACTGCTTGCCACAGGTTGCAATGCTGCCATGAAAACATGGATCAAACATGGGTCAAACATTGGTCAACTAGGACCCAAAACTGATCCAAGGCGATCACTCCCAGTCCTCCAGTTCACCCTCGCCATGTTTGGATTTCGACTGATGATGCGATAATTTGGCGCTCAGCTGTTGATACTGAGCTTCCTTGTGGTCCAATTTGTCCTTAGCGCTGTGGTTTCTTTTGATTTTGGGAGTGTGCAAACGTGCCAGTCCACATAGGGACATTGCTTTCAAAAAAGGTTATAAACAGACATAAATTGAATTCTATCTATGTACAGATACATGTATTGCACATGGGAAAACAGTACATGCCACAAATAGATCAGTTGCAAACCTAATAAAAATTATATATTAGGTGGATAGAAAACACGAATGTTCCTCGATGTCTTCCCCCGCCTCCAGCTGCTGGATCTTGACCAGTGCTGTGTCCAGAGCCTGCTTTGAAATTCTGTACTCGATGCTTTGAAGCCTAAGCGGATTCGAAACATGAAAATCACTTGAAATTTGTTGAAATCATATAACAGATATAACACATTCAAGCGCCACGTCAAGTCTTGCGCAATAACGAAACAAAACGTGGAAAATCACCCTCCGCGCTTCTGCCGATATATTTAATAGGTCTTGGCCGGTTGTTTGTTTCCCTTCGCCTGCAGGCAAGTTGCTCCACAGCTGTCTCCAATTGCGCCACCTTCAAGTACAGGAACTCCTGAGTGCAAATCTTAAGCCAAGGCCAAATGGAATAGGAACCGATGGAACCTTGCATCACGCCTTGCATCATGCTTTGCATCCCCTGAACAAGTGACACCATTTTCACCAAGGAACCAAGGTTTGCGACAATTTTCCAAGACCCGTGCGGTTCTGTGGGTCTGTGTAGTTGCCTCCGCGGTGTCTTTGCAATATAGGCAAAAAAATCAAATAAATCGTTCCAAAAAATCGGGTCATCCCACTGGTTTCAACATGAAGATGGCATGTGTCCACTGCCGCCACTTATATTGGATACACCTGATAACAAACGTCAATGTCACGACTGTGCGCGCCGGCCTTCCGGATTGGGGACAGTGTTGGTTTGATTCACATCAGCAACCATCACATTGGTCACCTCGATAGAGACGCAAACCATGAAAACACGGTCATGGTATATCACGGTTGTATTTCAAAAACTAATCAGTTGTATTTGGAAACTGGAAAATTGTAAGTATGCAGATGCCCGACACAGTGTATAGATTCAGTATAGATTCGGAACTAACCTTAGACAAACCCAAGAGAATCCTAATGAAACTGCGGCAGAATTTTAACTCTGTCTCACCCCTAAACAAATTCTGAACACAATCAGGAATACTTTTTTGCATGCCACGTCCAGTTTCCGAATCCAACAAGCTAGTTTCTGGATGCGACATCCTGTTTCTGAAGCGCTGTGAACACACGATTTTTCTAGAAAACATTGACGGCCCTGAATATCCAAAGCAAAAAAATGTAACAAAATACCACACAACGTACTCGTTACGGAAAATTGCGCAAGCAAGTAACCAAATCTTGGACGCTCTGATGCAGACTTTGGTTAACACGTTGCCATGAAGTATTAGTGTCGTTGGTGGCAGTGGCGTTGTCCGCAAAAGTAGACACCACATCCGCGAAGATGTCGCGGGTGTCAAGTGACTTGACGGCATCGGCCTTTAAGGACAAAAGACTTGTCCCCTTAGCGTCGCTTCCTTCACACGTAGAATCTGCTTGGGTTGCAGCCCAAACGAGCGGTAAGAACAGAGCTAAGCACAACATTGTGCTGTGGCGGTTTGGATCGTAATACTCAATCCAGATAATCCTGTGGTTCTGAGCCCCAAATGCAGCAACGAGACCGTAAAGAAACTTCAACATCTTACGAAACGAAACCAAACATATTGCATACGCGAAGCCTGTACCGCATCAGCACACGGGTCAATCCTTCCCGCGACGTGCAATCCAAGCAAATAGTCTGCCACCCTTTTGTTTTTTTGCCGGGAACCCCCTTCCATATCGCAGTTTGACAGAATAAAAAGAAACAAACAAACCCCGATGACAGCCAGCTTGTGCCACGCAAGAAAGATACATCATGGACAACCCCACCACACAACCACAATCACAACTACAACTACAACGACCGCAACAATAATAACAATGACAATAGGAGTGGCCATACTAATACCACTAGCACAGCATACCAATGACAATAGATAGCAGTAACATTACACCGGCATAGACCCCAGATAGCAACCAGATTTTTTTGTCAATGTTCGGGATCACTGATAAACTTGAGAGAGCACGGAGACAAGATAGGGAGACAAGGCAGCAGCGGCAACGAAGGCAGCGATCAGGCAGGGAAACAAAGTTGGGAGGCAAGGCAGCGGCGGGAGCGAAGGGAGCGATCACGCGCGGAGACAAGAGCAAGGCGGCGGGGACAAGGCATCCTGGACCCACTAGCACTCCTACTACCCCTGGTGCTGCCGACTACTACCACTACGACTCCACAACCACCACCGCCGCCGCCACCGCCGCCATTGCCAAAACCCCCGCTACAGCTGCAACCGCAGCAACCACCACAACCACCTCCGCAAACCACGACCACAACTACGACCACAACCACGAGCACAGCCGCAATCACAGCACCAGCACAAGCACAGCCACGGTCACAGCCACAAACCACAACCACCATCAACCACCACCACCACCTCCTCCTCCTCCACCTCCACCTCTACCACGTTCTCCACCCCCACCTCCACCTCCACCACGACTACAGACAATGTCATGGAAGAAAAGGGAAATGCGCGTCTCTGAGAAAGACGTCCTCGCATGCTTCACGCAACGAAAAGGGAAGGCTCCTCGGTGACTTCAAGACCTTACACTTTTTTCCTCTTTGGCCTGCGTCTCGACTTAAATGGTCTGGCAACTGTACGACTGCCTGCTGTGCTGCAGGCAGCCATGGCAAAATGCCAAGCGGCTGATGTCTGAAACCATGGCAAAATGCCAATGCCTATTTTTTTTCTCACTGGCCATGGGTGCTGGGTCCAAGCCTCTTTTCGCGGCGTGTGCGAAAGTCACGCCCTCTTTTTGAACGTGTCAAAACATCGCTCCAGTTCCTGAGGGTGTAGCCTTCAGAGATCTGTCAGGGCCTGGGCGATCCATGATCACTGCACCACTGGTGCGCCACTTGCTTTAAGATCCGGGCCTGGCGCAGCATCTTGAGCATGATCATGAGGTGGAAGTTCAGGATCTTTGTCCCTTCCGGGAACTCGCCCTGGTAACTCTGTAGGCGTCCTTGGCTGGACAGAATGTTCGGGACAGTGGAGCAGCCCAGTTTGAAAATGGTCGTGCCGGCCAACTTCACGCAAAAAAGGTGAACTTCGCCCTGAAAGCCGCCCGGAAGCTGCACGCAACCGGTGATCATGACCCAAAGCAGGGATCCGAAGTCAAGAAGCTGGCAACTGAGCAAGAGAGCACGTCGCAGCTGGGGCCCGATGCTGCTCATGGTGTGGCCTGTGACACGCCAATGCGTGTTACCTGCAACGTCATCGGTCAGCATCTGCTGCAAGAAGGATCCCGGCTCCATACCTGGTGGCCACAGAGCCGCATCGCGTAGCAGCACCTAGCACGCGAGCGAAGTCAACGATTTGCTGGAAGGGTGAGGAGGTGAAGAACGCAGATCAAACATCCAACGCTACGGAAACCTTATTCTTACGCTGTGCAAAAAAACACCATCTCGCGCTCGGCAAATGCTATCCACCCCTGAAAACAGAGGTTGAAAAGATAGTCAAAACTTTTGGCTTACTTGCGCCTTGAGGCCCAAAGCTTCTGGCTCTGGATTCTCTTGCATCCATTGACAACACATTGTTTCCACATCGCGTTCTTTCAGTGAAGGGCTCTTGGCACGCAAGTCGAAAGGCCAGAGCTGTAGATAGGTCCTTCTCACCAATTCAAATAGTTGAAACAAGCGCTTTTTGCGCGTCATCCCTATCAGATTCTATAAAGGAAAAACCCATCAGAAAAAAATGTACCTTCTTGCTGCATGAGTCACATGTGCGTGAGAAGTCGTGAAATTGCTGACTATGCTTATACTCGTTCATTTCCAGGCATGCAAAATCCAACAACGAAAAACCCAGAAGGCCCCTTAGGGCGAGACAGGTGGCAGCGCAGGGCTGACATGATCGTGGAAGCTTCATGTTTTCAAGCCAATTCAGCCACTGGTTGTCCCAAAGAATTGCATCGGTCGTTCTTATTATTTGGACATGCGCAAATGCAAAGCACGCCTCCCAAATACTCTCACCTACTGACAAGGGACGCTGGGCACAGCATCGTGGACCAAAAAAATTGATCCAGAACAAAGTTATGCCGCAGTAGCCACTTTGCGTGCAAAAGTTTATAATGGTTCTACCACACTGCTAGGCAAGCAGGAATTGCATGAAGCCGCTGGCGAAAATTTCCAGCAGCTATAGGAGCGTTGCACCATACGAATGAAAAACAAATGTTGTGTCCGGAGTTGGGGTAAAGCATCCCATCTTTTCAGCTTTTTTCTGACTCCGACCTCGCCTTTCCTCAGCCGCTTTCAATTGGTTTCAATTGCGGTCAAGCATTGTCAATTCTTCGCAACTCCTCTCAAGCCACCTCAGCTCTCCTCAGCCCTTCCCTGCTCCTGTCAACTCTCCTTGCCTGGGAATCGGTGCTCCTCCGGTTCTTCAAGCAGCCCGTCCAATCAGAGCTTGAAAAGACATCAAGGCTGAGGTCTCTTCAATGGCACAAATCTCTGAGGCAACAACCTGTATATAACCTGGCGTTGCTTGCCAACACTTCGCGAGGCTGTCGGCATATTCCGACTCGCATTCCCTGGGCGCCGACATATGTGGCGCTAACTCTTTGGCGGGGTAGGCGATGCCTCGCCGATCTGCAGGAAAATAGATTCCGGAACCGACGCCCGAACGGTAACGCCCATCCCTTTCGGCATTCAGAGGTTCAGTATTGCTGCGGTCAGCCTTGCGCCATGGAACCTGGGCCATGGCGGCGGAGCTAGTTCCAACAGTCCGCAGGATGCTCTGCGCGCGCTGGGCCCAGCGTGGGCGGCCCCTCGCAGTAGAACCGTTAGGCTCGGGCACGCCAGTCAATCGAAGACGCGTCGCTGGAGTTCCAATTCCTCGTTCTGGTTTGGTGGTTCTCCCACCTGGCGTTCCACAAAGAAGACGAATAGGGTGTTGCTCCAGCCACTGCCTCGGGACGTGGCAGCCTAGCGAAGCTTCCTAGAAGAAGGGGAAAGAACGCGGCGGGGTTAACTGCACAGGCTCCGCTACCATGCGAAGCGGAACTTCACACAATAGCGCATACTCCTTTTTTTGGTTCGAGCCTCGAGCGGCTAGGAAAGGGTTGCGATACGTGACTAAGTGACATTTTGATGAGGTTGCGGCTGCTTATACTGTGCTAGCTATTTGATCGCCCGCAGGTCCCACTCTCAGTTTGTTTGCAAGATGCTTGCTCGATGGGCAATTTGTTGCAAAAAAAAGTTTCCATGCGCCACAAAAAAAATCAACCAAAAAGTGTGCAAAATGTACCTTCGAGCCGATAACCCTGGTTTCCCATGTTAAGCGGATTTTCGAGCCTAACAACTTCGAGACGCCACCACAGTACTCAAGGATTTTGGAGGGAGGGCCGGCGGCATCTGCAGCAGCCGGATCTGCGATTCTGACAACGACCTGCAGAGCAACCCCCAACAGCGAGGCATCGCCAGATTTTTTGCTGCGCTCCCAGCCGCTGACCCGACCCGACCCGACCACCGACACATCATAACTCTCACAACTTTAACACCCACACAAGTCTCACACACATAGCTCCTTCACACACAACTCTCTCGCACACGGCTCCCTCACACACAACCATTTTTAGACACAATTCTCTCACACAATTCTCTCACACAATTCTCTCACACACACACAAACACGCACACACGCACACACACACACACTTGAACAGAACAATCATTCCGAATTGGGTAGCTAGAGTGCGTCGTACGTGCAAAAACAGCACGGTAAACCTGACAGGAATGGGAGCAATGAGTGGACGCACAATGTTTTCCAAAGTGCGTTGGATAAAATACCCCGAACATTTCAATAAATAAGTCAACAAAGCAAAAATAACAAATAAACCATCGCCACAGCCAGTGCTGTTGCCAACACCACGGAAAAACAACTGAAATGAAGTGACAAAATCGACATGCCAGTTCTCAGCTTAGCCGGTTGCTATGGACAGAAAATGGAATAAAACGATTTTGCTGGTACGTCCACGCGATCAACCTAAATATCTTAAGGACACCATGGAAAGCTTTGTTGGGCACAGCTCTATGGGCTTTCTGTGCCCCCTGCTATGTTAGAAGTTTTACATCTCTTCGGCTCTTCGGATGGCACACACACACACACAGACACACACACACACACACAAACAGACACACACACACACACACACACACCACACACACCACACACACACCCACACACGCACACACACACACACGCACACACACACACACACTCGCACGCCCTCCCGCAGGAGGGCGGGGAATTAAGGTCCCGACTATGAAATGAAGGTGGGGATGAGGGAAGATGAAAATGAGATGAAGATGACGCTGAAATGGAAAGTTGCTTCACCGGAACCCGAGGGGGAACGCAAGAGAAGAAAGGAAGAGAAAACACCAACACAACACACCTAGCCCGGAGCAGGCAAACCCTGAAAGGGCAAGGGAAAAGAAAAGCGGAGGTCGACAAACACGGGCCAAGACCAAGGAGGAGGGGAGGACGGAAGCGCATGAACCAACCGACCACGGCGACACTTACGCCTGCCTAGGCAAGCACCGACCCAAACCTCCTTGGACGAACGCGGGAGCATGCAGTGCATAACAAAAGGGGGGCCCACGGGGAACTAGTTAATCCGCTGGGTGCACTCTAATACAAACGTGAAATGTCATGATAAAGCTTAATGCCCTCAACTGTCGAATCGTAGTTGGACGAGCGTCCCATTCACTGTTTCCAGTGTCAAATGAAATAGGCGCACAATTGAAAGGAACACACAAGAACACACACCTTCCTCACACACAACTCTCGCACACACAACCCTGACACAACTCTGACACGCCCAACTCTCACACACAACTCGCCCGAAACTCTTGCAGGCGTGGCACTTATGGCACCGTGTTGGCTCTTGTGCCGGGCTGGCTCTTGAGGGCTGTCCATGATTCGGGCATGCACCGCGCAAGTACGCAAGAGGCAAAGCCCAATTGGCGTCCCGGCAGACAAAATAGGATCGTCTCCTATCAGGATCGTCTCCTATGGCGGCCTCCATAAGCTTAAAATTGTGCTGCAAGCGCCTCCGTCCGTCAGGATGTTGCGGCAAATCGCGGGGAAAGCGACGCGCCAAGGTAGCAGGCAGCATTGGTCCCACGCCCACGACCTCGCATTTGGAGAGGTTGAGGCCAAACCACACCTTACACCCTCTTCTTTGAATGTGCGCAAGGGCTCCGCCATCAAGGTAACAAAAAAACAACTGTAAAGGTGCAGAGAGGGGCTTTTTGGGCGAGGGTGTGGATGGCAGTGGTGAAGGGCAATGGTCAAAGCGCTTGGCGGACTCGCGCTGCAGATGTGTCACCCAGCGGCCAATATTGTCACCGGATTATGTTTCTTGCATGGCACGTCTGCTTGGTTGCAACCAACTCTCTTTTCTTGCCGTAATTTTCGGCGCTGCTCGTGCCAACTCGGTCGCCAAGCACCGAGCACCTGGGGTCCCAAAGCTGTGCCGTGGTGGCCTGACAATGCGATGGGCCGAAACCGGAAAATGGTCCGCATTGTCGGATCGCTCTCTTCGATCCATTCGTTTAGAAGTGCGATGCCTGAGTACGGACCCTTCGCGTTCAAGTTCAGGCCCAAAGGCAGATACATCTTGGTTAAAAAAACCCATCGTAGCCTGCCCCTTAAACCGTCCTGCTCCCACGCATTTGTCCTCACCATTGCGACTTCCTCTGGGGCATTGTAGTTTTAGGCGCGCCCAATGCCGCGTGGCAACCGTGCGTCAAAAAGAAGAAAAAGCGAATTATCTTCCCCGGGCGGCCCCCAGAACTTGCTGGCCGCCTGCTCTTGCCTGTCCCCAACGACAGAAATATCCCGTATGCGTGGCGGTTTGTTCTCGTTTTGCTCTGGAGGTTTGGAGGTTGGGCCGCGTTCGCTTGACGCTGCTTCGACGGTTCTCAACCCTCCACAACTAGAGACACAGCCGCTCGCCCATGCTCGCAACTGTTAGCAACCGTCCGCAACCATTCGTGATGAAGTCGCTATGGCGTGCCTTTAGCACTTGCAATGGCGATTATATTTGGAAATTTGAAACAGTGCATAAAATTGTCTCGTGTGGCCAACGTGGCACGTTTCGTGACGTTCCAGTCCAATATGTGTGCTAACGGGTCAAAAACGGATCCTATTTTTATATCTTCGGAAATGTTTTCCAAGTTTCGTTGCCAGCGCAGCACCTTGGATATCACTATCTTGATGGTGCGGGACGGGCGCAACTTTTTAGACATCTTATGTTGCGCTTTTTAGGTCCGCATTGACAGTGGTGCGTCGAGTGGCACCAAGGTGCAAATTGCCTAGCAACCGTACCAGTTTTTGGCACGCGCCGAAATTCACGGAAGCCCGGCACGGCCGATCTCGCTCAGTCTACCCCAAGTCGCCATACAAGAGCTATGCAAAAAAAAATTAAGTAAATGTTTAAGCAAGATCTCTGTTCAGGCCCTCCGCTCAAGCTGTCTGGTCCATCGGGGCTTTTGACAACAACTCTGTAAGAGAAGATCCTTGCAAGGAACCTTGTTTGAAGACCTCCGCGCAAGATCTTTGCACAATCTCTTGACGGGTTCTCTGCAAAAGATTTCTGTGGAAATATCTCTCCGCAAGATCGCTTGCATGGAATTTCCGCATAAAATGACTGAAAGAGGTCCACCAGCGATCCCCAGACAAGATCTTTGCAAGAGATCCGAAAAAACGATTGTATTTTCCGGCGGGCCGGAACAGATCTCAGCAAGGGCGACTTCCAGCTCCTGAGGCCAAAGCTAATTATAATGTGGCTTCTCCTGTACACCGCGTTGGCCATCGCCTTGAAGGTGAACCACGGATGCGTATTTAATCCGTTGAAAGCACCAGTTACAAAGTCCGAACATTTTTAAACTTGGAACGAATACCAGTGCCAATTGACAAATGTTGAACGAAAAATCTAGTGTGTTATCGCATCGCACGCAAGGGTGCTCGATGAGCAACCAATCGCGGGATCACCACGCCCCATAGGAAAGCGCAACGGAAAACCATTGGCCGGCAGTGCCCGGTTGTCTTTTTTAACGTTTTTTTTGCGGCTCCGCTGCAGCCCTTGCCTTTTTCAGCCATCAACCGGACCTGTTGCTTGGGTCACCTTATCCTTGGCGAAGCGGAAAAATCAAATGTACATGAAGGCTGGAAGACCCACGTTGCAACATTCGCCATGGCCATGTCGAACTGCAGCCGCCGCGATGGTTTTATGGATAGGGTGAGTCCCGCGCAACCATGGCACGCCCTCCCAGGGTTGGAGCCTCACATACTGCCATTTTCGCACGCTGCGATCGCCTAGCCGTGTTGCAAGTGAAGGACAGCGCAATTTTCGGCCGCAAACGATGTTCAAAAGAGAGAAAAACCGTGCTTTCAAATTTGGCCAGAAACACTTGACAAAAATTAGAAGTAGTTACCAAACCGCTTTCTTCGAAATAAATTAGGTGAGTTTCTGCACTTGTTACGAGCGGGCGAAACATTTCCCCGCCATTGTCAGTTGCGTGCACTTCGCGATTGCTCTTGTCACGCGTCGGTGGCACCGTCCTCCCACCGGCTACGAGCATTTACTTCAATACATGATGGGCGTGGGCACGTCACCGAATTCAGTGCAGATGGCGCTTGACCACATGCTATGATCGCTTGCCGGAAGGGCGGCAACTTCATTGGCTGAAGGGTTGCTGAAAATTGATTGGCAATGTGAATCAAATGCCTTTAGCACAGCAGGTTGGTGGCAAAGTTGTTCTTCGTTTTTTGTTGGGCGCTCTGCGATTGGAACACCTCCTCCAGCCATTCGTTTCGGTGCACCGAGGCTGTGGCAGAGCAAGTCTACACACATACTCACACACACACACACAAACACAAACAAACACACACGGGGGAAATCGCTAAGGGCGCCTGCAGTCTGTGCTTTGGTTTTGCGCGGTCTGCCCTGGCCATACGCTTTTGAGGAGTGGCGCAGAATGGCGAGCCGTGGTTGGTACTTCAATTCGTATCGTAACGTGAAGTATTTTATGGTTGCACTATGTTTGCCCGCATGTACGCAATGTCTTCCTCAAACGATGATTGCACAACAACCTGGTTCAAATTACTTATTTTCATGAAGTCATCCGATATTTTCGGACAGGGATGCCACACTCTTGGAAAACAATGTGTATATTCACCTTCTATCTTGGAAAGATGCTACCCTTCTCTGACGAAAGTATTGCCTCCACCAACTCTGTTCCAAATACCTCGGGATCATGGTGCACTTTTTCCAAGGTTCTTTCTACAAGAATGCTGTGCACATCTCAGGGCCCTGCTTCACAGTAACCGATACACGTTGTCAGAAGAACGTTGTCCTCCCTGTAGGACCGTCTTGCGTGCATGTATGCCGTATGCCACAACTTCCTGAAGGAACGCCGCGTTCTTTTAGATGATGACTTATGAAAAACATGCTGTGGAGCTTCCAATCTCACTTGATACCCAGTTCGGGACACACATTTGTATCAAGTGAACAACTTGTTTATCCTCACAAAAATTATCCTGCTTCTTTAAGGTGCTATTAAGGAACCCCGTCAAGAAGATGCAGCAGTGTTTGGAGACAATAAATAACACGGTATGGCGATCAAAAGTTTTGCTGTATATCAAGACGTGCAGCACGGAAGGGAAATACCACCTTATCGTTTGAGTGTGGCGCAACCGATCGAACTTGAATTGCATTTCTCCTTAGTCTTCATTGACCCCATACAATACTTCATTCCAAAACGACTGCGTTACAGCATGTTTCTGGCAAAGTGGTTTGTTGTTCAGCTCGTTGTAGTGCATTGTTGCTTGGTGTGCAAACTGGGATATGCACCGTAAACACAGGACTTGAAACCAAAAGTTCTTCCACAATACATACCTATCAATGACTCTACATCTGATAGGCCTCAAAAGTAAAACCGACACGAGCATATGTTTCAAATTATTAGAACTGTCCATAATTCAATGCATTTAAAAAACCCAAAAAGCGCACTCCCACAAAGACCCGGATTTTTTTGCAAGGAGGTGGCCTATGTGACACCATCGTGGGAACTACCCGTACAATGCCCGAAGCGCTAGCGCGCGAAGTCAAAAACGAGTGTCTCGAACCGAAACGACTCCACGGTTTTATGTGCTTTTCGTAGCATTTTTAGTCCAAGGAAAAACTGGCCGGCGTTTAAGGTTTCCACTTTTGTCCCTTTTTTAGTTTCCAGTCCCAAAATGACATGGAAACTCTGCAGCCCATTATGTAGTAGTACGGTGTTACTGGTAGTGGTAGTGGTAGTAGTAGTGGTAGTGGTAGTAGTAGTTGTTTTAGTAGTAGTAGTAGTAGTAGTAGTAGTATTAGTAGTAGTAGTAGTAGCAGCAGTAGCAGTAGTAGTTTTAGTAGTTTTAGTAGTAGTAGTAGTAGTAGTAGTAGTAGCAGTCGTAGTAGTCGTAGTAGTAGTAGTAGTAGAAGTAGTAGTAGTAGTAGGAGGGAAACAAATACTTGGATGAATTCAGCAACATTTTACCCTCTTGGGTTTTGGTGCTGGTTGCGGTTTCTCTTCAACTGGTTTTTCAATAATTTCTTCTGGTTTCTCCTCTTCTTTCGGTGCTTCTTCCTGTATTGGTTCTGGTATTGGTTCTTCCTTTGGTTCTTCATTATCAATCTCTTTTACGATTACCTCTGTCATATATGAATATTATAGATAATTTTTTATACTTTCAAAATTTCGTGTCTCAAATACGGTTTTTTAAGACCCTCCAGTTTGAAGGTTCTGTTTCNTTTTTATACTTTCAAAATTTCGTGTCTCAAATACGGTTTTTTAAGACCCTCCAGTTTGAAGGTTCTGTTTCCGACATCGTCGTATTCTATCTTGATGATTTTGTAGGATTGTTTGCTCCATTTTCAGTTATACTCCTTCCTCTCCGTGTAGTTGTCCTTTTTCTTCTCAAAGACCTTGACCATATCATTCACATTTAC
>BGPT01001051.1:101961-125590 GCA_003297045.1 Symbiodinium sp. clade C Y103
TTGTCAACGGTTGCGGACACAAAGCAGCGTCAAGCGAACACAGCTCCACCCCCAGACCCCCAAAGTAAAACGAGAACCCTTCGCTACGCATTCGGGAAATATCATTCTGAAATTTTCAGCAGTTTGCCGTCAGTACTTATACAAAGGACTTTGTAAAGAAATTCTCACAGCAAGAGTTGGAATGCAAATGGTTTTCCAGACAGGAGTATCANTACAAAGGACTTTGTAAAGAAATTCTCACAGCAAGAGTTGGAATGCAAATGGTTTTCCAGACAGGAGTATCAATGGATACTGGCGTATGTTTGCCTCAGTTGCTTATGGCAAAGGAGTTGTATCAATGTGCTTCCATTGTGGAATGTAAGTGCTTGCGTGGCATGTCTTGCTTGGGTGTTTTTTTGTATCATGGTAATTTTTCGAGATGTTGAAAGAATTGGAGGAAACAATAGAACGGAAAAGGTGCCTGCTTGCTGAGATTTTGAGCCTTTTGTGCTAGCAATTTCAATATATTTATTTGTAAAAAAACGCCGATTATCTCAACATTAACAATCGCCGAACTGGTTCCTTAACCTGAAGTCTCACGGTGCCAGTTTCTACTAATACCTTGCTGGTTTCCAATGCTGGCTTTGAGATTGCTTCGTTAATTTAAATAGAAATATTGACCCAAAAAAGCATGGACTCAGCACGATGTATCACAATGTTTTAAATTTGCACATCCATGTACATATTAATATTGAAATCAATAAATAAACATATATATATATATATGTATGTAAGTATGTACGTACGTACGTATGTATGTATGTATGTATGTCTGTATGTATGTATGTATGTATTTATGTATGTATGTATGTATGTATGTTTGTTTGTATAATTATGTATATGCATATATCCACGTGTGTGTGTGCTATGTAGAAAATGAAAACTGCGATGTGCCATGGGTGAGGTGTGGTAGTGGTAATAGTACTACTACTAATAGTCTTGACGACAACCCATGCATTCAAAATATTTGCCCGAACATTCAAAATATTTTCAACCAAAAAAGGGGACAGAGGTGGATAGCTTAAACGCCGGCCAGAAAAACAGGACAATTCAATCCAAAATTGCAACGAGAAAAAAAAAAAAGGTAATTTGGCACCTTGCCTTCCCAATGGCCAAAAACACCGCTGTGGCCATGGGCCTGCACCTTTTTATTTAACGCCATGTTTCCGCAGAACGATTTGAATGCAATACTATTCATACATGGTTGCGTTCTTGCCGTGCCCATGGGGAAAGGTGCAAAAGTGCATTTTTTTTTAAACGTTGTTGGAACGTTGTTTCGTGTGGCATGTATGGCACCTTGTGATACTCCAACATGTTCCATGACGTGACGAAAACCGTTCGGTGTGGCATGCGCAAATCTTTCGCGTCGTTTTCAAATGGTGTGTTTCATATGGTAATGTTTTTGTCGAATCCAAAACGTCAACAAAATTACTGCAGCAAACCTCATAAACAGTATTTACGGGAGGGCGGTTGGCGATTGTCAAAATGGCGTCAAACGAAGACAGTTCAACCAAGCAAGGTAAAACCAGAACCCTTCGCTGCGCATTCGGGAAAAAAATCGCCCTGTTATGATTTTTTCACCGTTTGTGAATTCTAGTTCGTCCACGCCATTCTACAGAGACGTGGAATGCCAAATACTTTTTTCATTGTCTGGGTGCAGGCGCAGCACTTTGGAGACCTCCCGCGTCATTTTTCGTGGGAGGCGCAGCAATTGAGACCTGTCGTATTCCGTTCTTTTTTCCGAATCGCTTGTCAGGGCTGCGTCAACGGGTGGCAATCTGCAAATCGTGTGGTGGGCGTGGGAGATTCTCAAAGCCGCATTTTGCGTGGCAGCCGCATTTGGCGCAGTTCCGTCGAGTCTGGAACGTCATTTTGCCTGGCAAGCGCGGTATTTGGTGCAATTGCATCTCACCATGGTGGACTTGACCCCCTCCGGCCTCTCTTCTCCACTTTACACTGCGCACGTGACATTCAACACTTTAAACTCTACACTTTACGCTTCACACTTTGAACATCACACGTCTTCACACTCTAACTTTTCACTCGCGTTCCCATTTCCCACTTTACACTCCAAACTTTGCACTCTTCACTCCACACTTTGCACTTCAGACTCTCAATTTCACACTGTGCACTCTACACTTCACACTTGACACTCCACACTTCCTGCTTTACACTCTACACTTTACACTTAACACTCCACACTTCACACTCCACACTCTACACTCCACACTCCACACCCCACACCCTACACTTTACACTCCACGCTCTACACTTCACACTCTACACTTTACACTCCACACTCCACACTTCACAGCCCACTCTACACTTCAGACTCCGCACTCCACAACCCACACTCTACACTGTATACTCCACACTTCACACTCTNNNNTACACTTCGCACTCTACACTTTACACTTACCCTTTTACACTCCACACTCCACACTTCACAGCCCACTCTACACTTCAGACTCCGCACTCCACAACCCACCCTCTACACTGTATACTCCACACTTCACACTCTACACTTTACACTCCACCCTACACTTTACACTCAACACTCTACACTTCACGCCACTCCCACTCTACAATATACCCCTCAGCAGTCTACACTTCACACTCTACACTTCACGCTTCACACTTTAAGCTCCACACTTTACACTCTACACTTTACACTTCAAAGTCTACACTTCACACTCAACATTTTACACTTGACACTTCCCACTTTGCACTCCTGACTCTACACTCTACAATCCACACTTTACAAGTCACACTTTACACTCCACACTAAACACTCTACACTTTACGCTTCACACTTTACACATCACACGTCTTCACACTCTAACTTTTCACTCGCGTTCCCGTTTCCCACTTTGCACTCCAAACTTTGCACTCTTCACTCCACACTTTGCACTTCAGACTCTCAATTTCACACTGTACACTCTACACTTCACACTTGACACTCCACACTTCATGCTTTACACTCTACACTTTACACTCGACACTCCACACTTCACACTCCACACTCCACACTCCACACTCCACACCCCACACCCTACACTTTACACTCCACACTCCACACTTCACACTCTACACTTTACACTCCACACTCTACACTTTACACTTCGCACTCTACACTTTACACTTACCCTTTTACACTCCACACTCCACANCACACTTCACAGCCCACTCTACACTTCAGACTCCGCACTCCACAACCCACACTCTACACTGTATACTCCACACTTCACACTCTACACTTTACACTCCACCCTACACTTTACACTCAATTCTCTACACTTCACGCCACTCCCACTCTACAATTTACCCCTCAGCAGTCTACACTTCACACTCTACACTTCACGCTTCACACTTTAAGCTCCACACTTTACACTCCACACTTTACACTTCAAAGTCTACACTTCACACTCAACATTTTACACTTGACACTTCCCACTTTGCACTCCTGACTCTACACTCTACAATCCACACTTTACAAGTCACACTTTACACTCCACACTAAACACTCTACACTTTACGCTTCACACTTTGCACTCCACACTTCACACTTTACATTCTACTCTTTTTACTCAACACTCCACACATCACACTCCACACTCCACACTCTACACTGCACGCTCCACACTCCACACCCCACCATCTACACTTTACACTCCACACTGCACACTCTACACTTTACACTCCACTCTACACTTTACACTCAACACTCTACACTTCACAACACTCCCCACTCTACACNTCTACACTTTACACTCCACACTGCACACTCTACACTTTACACTCCACTCTACACTTTACACTCAACACTCTACACTTCACAACACTCCCCACTCTACACTTTTATATTCAGCAGTCTACACTTCACACTCCGCACTCTGCACTTTGCACTTCGACCTTCACACTCCACAGTTTACACTCTACACTGGACACTTCACACTTTACACTCTACACTTTACGTTTCACACTTTACACTCCACACTCTACACTTTACAATCCACACTCTAAACTTCACACTTTACACTTTACACTCCACACTCTACACTTTACACTTCAGACTCAACACTCCACACTCCACACTCCACACTCCACACCCCACACTCTACACTTTACACTCCACACTCCACACTTCACATTTTACACTTTACACTCCACACTCGACACTTTATACTTCACACTCTACACTTTACACATGCCCTTTTACACTCCACACTCCACACTTCACATCCCACACTCTACAGTCCACACTCCACACACGACGCTCTACACTTTACACTCCGCACTTCACACTCTACATTCTACACTCCACTCAACACTCCACACTTCACACTCTACACTTCACACTTACACTTCACACTCTACACTCTACACTTAACATTTCACACTCCACACCCCACACTCTACACTTTGCACTTCACACTTCACACTCTACACTTTACACTGCACTCTACATTTTACACTCAACACTCTACACTTCACACCACTCCGCACTCTACACTTTACACTCAGCAGTCTACACTTCACACTCCGCACTCTACACTTTACACTTCGACCTTTAGACTCCACACTCCACACTGTACACTTTACACTTCCCAGTTTACGCCCCACACTCTACACTTTACACTTCACACTCTACACTTTGCCTTTTACACTCCACACTTCACATCCAACACTCTACACTGCACACTCCACACTCCACACCCCACAGTCTACACTTTACACTCCACACCACACCTCACACTCCACACTCTTCACTTTACACTCGACTCTACATTTTACACTCAACACTCTACACTTGAGACTTTACACTCCCCACTCCCCACTCTACACTCTCCACTCTACACTTCACACTCCCCACTCTACACTTTACACTCAGCACTCTACACTTCCCACTCCGCACTCTACACTTTACACTTCACGCTTTACACCCGACACTTTACACTCTACACTCTACACTTCACATCTTACACTCCCCACTCTACACTTTACGCTCAACACTCTACACTTCACACTTCACACTCTGCACTGTATACTCCACACTTCACACTCTGCACTTCACACTCCACCCTACACTTTACACTCAACACTCTACACTTCACGCCACTCCCACTCTACAATTCACCCTCAGCAGTCTACACTTCACACTCTACACTTGACACTTCACACTTTACACTTCACACTTTACACTCTACATGTTACACTTCACACTTTACACTTCACACTTTACACTCCACACTTTACACTCTACACTTTACGCTTCACACTCGACAGTCTACACTTTACACTTTACACTCCTCACTCTGTAGTCCATCTCATTCCACACTCCACAGTGTACATTGGTACCGAAGCAAGGGAAGAATGTATAAGATTGTTCAGATGACGTGTTTCACAAAAGTTTTTTTACGTGACTGCATTCGGGTTTGTTGGTTGCCCTTTTTTTGTGCTCTATTATCCTCCGTTTTTAGGCATCAAAGGCGCAAAAAAATAAAAACATCAAACCCCGCCAAGCCTGCACCATTTTTCTGCGAACGTCAAATTTGGTTTAACATTTCATTTCTGCAGCGTAAATCTGATGGAGGGTTTGATGTGGTTTTCTGAATGTTTCTTGGCAACAAAAAACGCAAAACAAACCATGAAATGTAGATCAAAAATGAGATGCGTGCATGTTTCCTCTAAATGCCTCAAAATGTAATGCCTCAAAATGTGATGCCAAAATAGTGTTGCAGGTTTGATTGAGGTTGGCTGGAAGTTTAAAAAAAAACAGCGTTTCTTGGCATCAAAAACTACCCAAAAAAAATAAACATCAAACCTTCATGAAACGCACTTCAACCATACGTCAAAATATGAGGTTTAGATCCACCAGAGCAGCAAACACCACCCCAAACCACCACGCAAGCATGAGTTGATTCCAATCTCAGCTGTGAAACGCGATTGACACGTGTCGTTTTTAGATGTTTTTAGGACTGGTGATACTGACAGCTTCGCGCTGCAGCAACCCGTTGGGCAAATAGCGTGCATGACACTTTGCAACATGATGACAACATTGGTTTTGATGACTGGGCACAATCTTTTCGGTGTGGCCACTGGTCAGCGGCAACAAGTTCCTTTCACGTTATCCTCCATGTTGATTCATTTTGCGCTGTATGCATAGGAGAAAGAAAACTAGCAACGATCCCGAACAACAAAATTGATGAGCCGCCTAATTCGTTGCATCGTAAAGAGATTCGTGTTTTAAGCAAATATTGCGTTTCAGCGCATGTTCCAGGATAAGCGTACCTTGGCAACGACTTCGAGCTCTCGAGAAGAGTTACTGAAATCAGCCTTCATTTTTAGCACGGACATGCCTGGTGAAGGTTGGTGGCCGAAATTAGAAAGGTTTTGTCTGTGGACATCCTAGATGTCTCACTTACTTTGTTCAATGACTTGCTGTTTTCCGGAGCCACGCACTGAACTTGGAGGAAAACGATTTTCAGCATCTTGCCGAGAATTTGTGGAACAAAACCAATTTCAGATGGTTGCCCCATCGCCATCAAATGCTAGCAATTTCTACGCTCCTTTTGACGCGTTTTAAAAGAAAACAAGGTTTCTCCACGTTTTATTTGGCAATTGCATTGTTGGTACCACAACAAAGTTGGCCTTGTCCAAGGACATAGGAAACAGTGGACTTTTCCCGATGTGCGGGTGTACAACAAGGACGTGTAGTCAGCCCGCATTTGTTCGCTTCGAATTTTGCCGTGTGCCATGTACTGTAGTTGAAAAAAACACCGATGAATGCTACGTCACGTTTTGTCGTATACACATATCATATACAACTATATAACTATATAGACTATATAGTTTAAAGTTTAATATAGATACATATACACGTAGTAAGTATTCCGGTTGCCGTTTATTCTGGGCTCTCTCTGACGGTTAAAATCAAACAGTGGTTTTTTGATTTTGTCCGGGGATCACATCATTTTGAGGGTTTGAAGTGCATCAAGCGAGCTGCATACCTTGGCGTAGAGTAAAGGATGGTGGATCAAAAATATGTTGAAAAAATAATATCAACATGAATTGTTTTGCTGTACCTATCTTAGGCGGTCAAAGTTCATTTTCAATATTCCCTGTATCGACAAGTCGATTTTGGGGCTCTGTGGCATCCTTGCAGGTCAAAGGTGTCGAGTGTTACCTTCTTGAAAAGTCTGCTCCATTCAAAAAGCTCTGCGTTGTTTGTTTTCGCTTTTTGGGTATGTGTTGGGGAAACGCAAGCCCAGAACAACCCAAACTGACACAAACCGCCGGTTTTATCTCATTCGGGCCTGATTGAAAAAGCGTTGATCGCCTCACAGAAATGAGGATTGCTCTAACATTGTCCTGCTCAAGGGTAATTCAGCACGAGCCATGCTTTCAGGATCGCGTCGCTCGTGTTTTCGGGCACGGCAAAGTAGTTGCATGGCGCCGGTACCTGGTATGATGATCGGAGTTGTTGCTTTCATCTGCGTGCTGCTTTCGGCGTTCACCACTTCGCGAGCTTGCATTTCGGACTCGGGACATGGCAAAAGAAGAATCTAGACATGCGAAAATGCATTTGCTTTTCACGCACTTTGGGGAGAGAAAAAGTCACTATGGAGAACTTGGACCGGATTGGTACGTCAGACCCAATTTGCCACAGCTGACTGTGACGGTGGACAGTTCTTCGGTTACAGCAAGGCAGTGCAGTCGCAAAGGCTTCGGGGCATGAGCTCCGGTGGTGAGCAATCTTTACCAGCCGGCAGCTCTACAAGACCCCACACTCTAGCGGCAGAGCATTTAGTTGAGCAACTCATCCGAGCACTCAATGAAAGCAAAACTGGCAATGGAAACCACATGAAATAATACTGGTCCCACAGCAAAAGAAGGATCCTGACCCAAAAAAGGTGGCATGCCCAAAGTTGCAAAAGCCAGTAACGTCACTTAGGCCTATACCTTAGTTCACCTCGGTTCATTGATGTTCATTGACTTGTTTGAATCCGCCAGTTGGCTGTTGACGAAAGCAGCCGCGTCGCAAGACGAGTTTCGAGCTCGCAGAGGGCTGTGCTGAGATTAAGAGCTGCACATGTTTGAGATGTGTAAGCATAAGTTTCCCAAGTGTTCAGTCGTCGATGTTTTGTTGAGCTGTGGAGAGCTTCATCAGAGCTCCGTACACGGAGAACTGGATAAGTGCAGGTAAATTTGTAGAGCCGATTGAGACGAAGATGGACTCACGTGGACTCTGCTATGTTCGCTGTAAAGCCGTGTTGCCTATGAAGTCGTGCTGCGCGATGAATGCGAAGGAGAGCAACAAACGAATGCTATCGTTCTTCAAATCTCAAAGGTTTGTTCGAACTCATCTCTTTCATCACGTTGCTGCATGGCTCCCTGTCCGCCGCAAGAATGTTTGCGTAACGTTCCAACGTGTTTATGACGTTTATGTCATGATTGGAGCCTTTTTCCAACTCGTTGCGATCGCTTTTGGCAAGGCGAGGCCAGGAAAAGTCCCGGCAATAAAATGGGCCACCTGATGCCACCTGGTCCTTTGCCCTGTGAAATCCTGTGAAACTCATTTGACCTGGCGATGCTTCGAAGTTTGGACTTGACACTGTTTACAAATGACGGTGACAACGGTGACAATGTGACGGTTGTGCACCACTTGGCAGCTGGGACTTGGTACTGTAGAAAAGAGCACCACCTGCCCTGACAATCTGTGAACCATCCGCATTGCCCGTCACTTTCTTGGCGGACCAGTGTACCTTCAAGGTGAAAGGTCAGGACACCACTCTTTGAAAGAAATCAATGAAGATGCTTTAACTGCCCTGTAGAAGCATGCTGCCATGGTATGTACAACTGCAATACGCCAGAAACACTTCTCTAGGGATAAACGCTCAACGCGACAGATACAAAGCCCTTGTATCCAAGTATCATTTTTTCGTTTCCATAGATTATTTTTCATATTGTTTAAATTTGTTGAAATTTGTTGAATATCATCCGATGATATCTGGTGATCCTGGATGTTCCGTGTCCTTTTTTTCTTGGTTTCTTAGCGTTACATGGGCCACGGATGGCCACGGCACTTGATGAGCCGCAGCTTCAGGTCAGCTGCTTGGACCTCACAAAATCACGGAAGTCTCACGAAAGGAAATGGAAACGATAAGGAAACGATCAGGAAACGATCAGGAAAGTATAGAAACATACGGGAACGATACGGTGACAGATGGTTTCTCCATGTAAAATACATATGGAAACGTGGTCCAAGTTGGACTTCAAAGCCTCGAAATTGAAATTCAACTGTCTGGATGTGAGAACTCTGAGGACCAATGAAATTCGCCATATTTGGGCTTCCCAGTATGGCCACCCTACGGCATCATCTCAAGCGAAGATCAGACCGAGGCAGGGACGAAAGGGTCGTCCTTGATGTCAGGGCGAAACAGATCCAACTGAAGCTGTCGAATGCCTGCTTCAGTGGCTGGGTACCTGAAGCTTCCAAGAATCCACCATGGAATGGATTTGGTCAAAATGCCAAACAAATCTGGAAATATCTTGAAGCTGGATGAAAAGCAAAACAGGTAAGAGTCACCAAGTCCGACCAAGTCCCAATGGTTTCAAAATGTTTCAAGATGTTTCAAGATGTTTTAAGGCCAAACAGCTAGAAAAAGATCTAGAAAAAGATCAACAAAGATCTAGAAATCTCCAAGGACACTCGGCAGCCAAGAGTTCTCTGTCCGGATGTGAGGATTCGCCGGAATGCCATCGACAAATCATCTCTTCGCACCTGAGACACGAAAAGAGACACGAAGAACGGACGACATCATGTCCTTCACAAAACGCTTCACCTTTTTACATGTTGCTATGGGAAATCACCATTTTTAATGGCTATTAAAAATCACCATGCAAATGGGAAAATCCACTATTTCTATGGCAATTTTCAATACATTTAATTACCAGAGGGTAGCACGTCACGTGAGTTCCAGACGTCTGCTGGCTGTCGTCGTAGAAAGACTTCTCCTCATCCTTTGGGAGCCGATGTTCTTCTGGAAGTCCCTGGAGAGCTGCGATAGAAATATACGAAATAAACGCTCATGACACAAATCATGACACAAATCGTAGCTGCAGCACATGACTGTACACAACTGATCATAAACGGATGTATAACTGGATGTAGATGGTGAGTCACTACCCCAAGTGAAGAACCTCTTAACAATCTGCTGACCATCTGTGATATTTACTCTTTCTGAGTGTCTACCGAATGGATTTTGGTGGAACAAATTTTGATGCACAGCAAAATGCAGACCATACACACCATCATCACACAATGCACCGCGTCAGCTGTCGCTGAAGCTTCGCCTCCCAAGCTCTCGACATGTTCTCCAGGGTCGTGGCGAACTGCTCCGCAGTGATCGGCATCGACCCGAGACCTGCCATGTCCGAGCCATTGAATTGAGGTTAAGGCTGCCAACAATCAATTTGAATACACTTGAATCAAGGAAATTCAAGGACGGAATGCACAAAGATGTTTCAAAAATGCAGGGAAATAGCATCCAGACCACAGGCTTTCGCTGCTCTATGATACTAGCCTCTCAAGATCTCTTAAAATCAAATTTGAAAGAAAGAAAGGACTGATAGATCTGACTGCTGACCGACCCTTCTTAGCCTCGTCAAGAAAACTTGGCCAGGAGCATTCGGAGCATTCGTTGTTTGAACAGCTGAAAGGCCGAGAACACAAAGCTGCTGGATGTCCAAGTCTTTTCGACGACCCGAGCCAATGCACAAAATACACAAAGAGTATAGGACGAAACAAGGACAATGCAATGGAGTGGTTTGCTTCGGGGACCACGCCCTAGCTTGTAAGAGTACGCAGCAAAGGAGGATTCCGATTGAAGTTGTCTTCTCAGAATGTCTTTACATCTTACAACATCTTGCAGTATCTTACAACACAATTGTACTGTTGCACCTTTTCGAGTCTGGTGCGTTGTTCAAGTCTAGGCTTCAGCCGGTTCAGCAGGCTCAGGAGCTTCAGCCTGATGCATTCCAAGAGATTCTCTTTGAATCTCTTTGATAGGTCTTACTTTGTCTTACTCAAAGAATCTCAAAGAATTGAAAATGAGAGATGATGAAATATGATCTTTGGCTGTCATGACTTGTCACATGCCTTGCTTTTGGAGCGGTTCCGGGCGGTTCAGTCCTTTTTTGCCATTCTGTCCCAAGTGTAACGTACAGTGTACCGTACAGCGTACCCATGTGCCTCATCTGCCCCCTCAAGAGGCGGGCCCTGAGGCTGTCAGTTGTGCTGTGCTTCAAAGAGGATCCATGGAATCCAAAGTACGAAATTCAACCATTTAACGATTTAACGATATTTCAACAATTCAACGATTCCATGGCAACTTTATCGTAGTTCAACATTTATCAAGCACCTCCTTTCAGCACCCAGCTACAAAATCATGTGCTGTGCTTTCAATACACCGCAAGTCTTCCTGCCTCACCCCATGGAGCAGGCAACAAAGAAACTCCTGGCACATCACATTGAACGAAAAATGTCAATCGGACGCAGAGACCGTTCTCTCCAATATGTCAGGGAAACAGTCCTAGACAGTCTGACCGGACTCTTTACCACTCTTGAGACTCTTAGTATCTCTTGGTAAGACTCTCTCTAAGAGTCTGCAAACACAGCGCTTCGAAGCAGCGCTGGGTGCCTGGTCCGTATCTGTCCATGATGGACTTGGGTTTGGGGACCTGAGCGAAAAAAAGCATGGCGCTGGGTTTCTGCACGGAGAGAACTCCCCGGCTGACCCCGCACTAGAATGGAAAATACAGATAATATACATGGTGCACGTTTTGGATGCCACGATGCCGCAGATTCGGAGCCGAGAGGCTGATGTAGCCAGCCACTCTTCGTAGCCTTCCACTTTGATCCCAGAGGCCACTGCGGTGCCATGAACAATTTTCATGGCGCGGCTAATGTCCTCAGATTCAACCAGATTCAGCACACCAATCCACTTACTCAGTTGAAGGTATCAGCCAGCTGTCCCAGCTGTTGTCTTTTCAGCTGTGCTGCATTCTGAAGTACCGCTCTGAAAACTGAGAGCTTTGCATCGCAGTTCAAGTCTGCCAACTTTATCTTGGCAATTTCTTCCAATTTCTCCACGTTGATGGTGCCAATAATGTCAGTGCCTGGTCACCGCGTCATGAAGTTTATTTGCAGTTTTGATGGAGTTCGGTGCATCTGCAGTTGTAGCTCGTGCCTGCTTTACCAGAGCCTTTGGATGCCCCCACTGCCTGAATAAGGCCATCGTCTTTTTTAAAGCCATGTCATGACAGCAATACCACGCAACACCTATCTTTTTTATACTGAATTTCGATGCACACGCTGGTGCCTTGTGCAACAGCGTTGCGGTCAATGGAGTTTTCAGCTCAATCTTGAAGCTCTTGTCACTCATCACCTTGGATATCGATAACAAATGAAATAGCTCTGGAAACTGACGGATTTCGTCAGGTCACAAAATAAAGCACATGTCACATGGATGGCATTGGATGGGCCACACACTTTTAATCTGAGTGGCATGGACAATGCAAGGACAGGCCTCGCCAACCTAGCACAGGGGAAACACGTCCATTCATTTGAGAAGACTAGAGGTAAGCTCAGCATAAAACTATGGGACCAAACCATGAGGATCGGGCGGTCAAGTTGAGAATATGCAGATTTTGATAGATTTTGCATATCAAAAATGCAGATGTTCTGACATTTGAGCAGGGTCTCCAAAAGAGGCGCAGCCGTTCCCCAAAAGAGGATAGATTTTACAGGTGGTTTTGCTGGGGTTTTCTGCACCTTCTGTTACTTGTTCCATGTGTTTCTTGTCCTGTGTATTCTCTTCATCCTTTGGTTCCTTCTTCTCATTGTCTTCTCTTTTTCTGTTTTCTTTGTTTATCATTCGTTCTCTTCTTCGTCGTTGCTTTCTTCGTCGCATTCTTCTTTTCCTGCTTCTTATTGCTATTCTGTCCTTCTTCTTCTTCCTCCTCCTCCTTCTCCTCCTCCTCCTCTTCTTCTTCTTCTTCTTCTTCTTCTTTTTCTTCTTCTTCTTCATTCCTGTCTTATTAATATGATGGTTTTTCTTCTCTTGTCGGTGATGGTTGTGAGTTGTAGGCTGCTGATTCTGAATCCTTATTATTGTTGGTGGTTGTTGTCGTCCTCGTTGCTGCTCTTGTTGCGATTGTTTTTGCTAGATATGGCTGGGTATCAGTTGTTGTCGCAGTGCTTGGGCATCCAAAGTTTATAGATGTTCGTTTCCGTCGTATCATCCCCACACTTCTGTCCGAAGCTGTGGCAAGCTCAAAGCAACAAATTTTGCCCTACCTTGTCCGCTGTCAAGGCATTGTATTCCTCCAAACAACTGCTTGAGTTCATGTTCAGTCTCGACATGCCGAAGACTATCGAAGACCTATGAAACATCTATGTCACTATGTCAGCATGAGTCTTTATGAATCTTCAGATTGAATCTCTGCTCATGAAAGATCACCAAAACTCGTCAAAACATGTGTGTGTTGATACGTGTGCATATCTCTGTATGGGGCATAGTATACACTAGTGTCATAAACACATTGCTTTGCTTAGCTTCACTCCTTCACGAAGAAAGCAATGTTAAGACCGAAGGCGCCAATGGCGGGACCCACTGGGGGAGCTGGAGTGGCCTCAGCGGAAACGAAGATGAACGCGAAATCACCGGAACTATCGATGGTTCCAAATGTTCGAACATTTAAAACTTCAAACATGCTCAAATGAAAAGAGATGAATAATGAAATGATATCAAATTGAATATGATATCATATACAATTTAAATATATACAGTGAAACAATGTGAAACATGCAACGAAGTGTAATGAATAATGAAATCAGTCATCGGACTTATCCAGGAAAAGGGCCACCAACACGAAAGAGTCGAAGTCACTCAAAACTAGGATGTCCTGGTTTGTCACGTGGTTTTCAAGGAACCAGCAGCAAGTTCACTGAGACCTGGGGTGCTTGCTTTTCCACCAATGATTTTGGATAGCTTCACCTGAAACGCTTGTCTCAGGTTCAACATGTGGAATGAGAGGTTTGCTATTGTTGAACAAATTGAACATTCTCCAAGGACGAGTACAACATGAAAACGCAATTGCTGCTCAACAAAGTCGAGAAAACTACAGTAGATAGTACAGTATGTCGATTTCAGGTCTTCTCTTCAGGATCTACCGGTTCAAAAAAGAGAAAGAAAAACCACTCACTAAAAGATCCGGTGCAACTTGGGTGCACCTGTGCCACTTCGGTCACTGCTCGCACAGCAGTGCCAAGGCGTTGCTGCCGCCGGGTGGCCACCTTGGCCGCTCCGGTGAAATCAACTTGAGGCGGGGAAGGGACGAAAGTTGCCGAAAGCTAGCTTGGCATTTCACGCTTGGCAGGGAGCTTGGGATGAAAACACACAGGGCACAGCACAGCTGCGCGCGGCTTTGTCGTCAATGTGGACGAGCGGATCTGAAGCTGGGGCGCGTTTGTAAGGTGAACATCCAGACCTACGAATTGAAGCGATGTATGTTGGAGGGGACCAGGATGAGAACATATGATCATGTACTGTTGCATGAAGAGGATTAGGAAATTCAGCGATTCAGGATAGCCAACATGGTGACCAGTGATTGGGGAAGATTCAAAGGTCCACCTTCGGCATTGGAGTGGACCTTTGGAAGCGCGGAAAAAAGTAACGCAGCGTCACTGGAAACTACATGTGAAGGCGCACAATGAAAATTAAGCTAGCCCAAGGTGAAGCCTGCCCATGAAAATGAAGATGCCAATCATGAGCCGCTGCACCAGTGAATTGAAGTGAAATGAAGCATGCCCTATTGCCGATGCAAATGATGCAGAGGATGCTGATGCTGCCGACGTTGCTGACGCGTCCCCAGGGGGGATTGAGCCACGGTCCAACTGCTTGTGAACCAGCCAGGGGGGGAGGGGGTGGTAGTTAACTGAGAAGTCTCTCGCGATTGGAGATTCCAGAGGGACTTCAGCTAGCAAAAGCTAGCTTTCGTGAAAATCAAAGTCACACGAATCCAACAAGAAAACCATAGAAAACCAATCTTCAAGACATCCACCAACAAATACAACAACAATTCAACTTCATAGGTTTAGCACAACAAATTGGGGAAATTCGAGCAAGTCTGGGACTCCAACCACACCCAAAGTTGCTAAGGCCATGCCACCGAATGCAACATTGAGATGAGAGCCTCAAAAAAATGTGTGTCCAATTTGTTGTACAATGAAGATTTCACGTGATGCACGGCCCTGTGCGAACCATCGATAGGAGATAAGATCAGGAGATCAATCTGAGATCAACATCAAACTCGAACTGTCCCGAATCATCCGAACCATGGTGAAAAATGTGAAAAAGAAATGCGTGCAGTTCGAACTCGACTTCTCCCAGTTCGTACCTCTGGTGGATTCTCTGGTGGATTCTCTGGAACTGGAAGTTCCATGCAGCGGAATGCCTCCGAATAATTTCTCTCCAAATTGCAGAACAACAAATCCTGGTGCCTATGACGGAAACTCATGCAAGTATACACATCTTTGAAAGCACCAATATTGATACTCAATACATCTACATGCGTCCCAACAGCAAAGTCCAGACATACAAATGTGGATCTTGCCCGGTGCCCGGACTGACCGGACTGGACGGTTTTGACACGCAAGGCAACACCTAGCCTGCACCGCGCAAAGCCGGCTTGGCCGCCAAGAAATTCAGCTGCCTGAGAGACGTTTGCCAAGCAACTGCTAAGTGGTAAGCAGTTCCAAGCAGTTTCCAAACAATCTGAAAATACTGTCCAAAACCAACAGTGGCCATCAGTCTATTGATTTTTTTGGTTTGGCATCAGGTCTTGACGGGGCGGCATAGCCCAAAGCTACCTGAATGTCTGCGGAACAGGAAAGTTCATGGCAACAGGCGCAAAAACTTTGGAGTAAGGGATGGTAATGGTGTTTAAAGCCACAAGCAATCCAAAATCGACAAACACGGAATCGTCACAAGATCATTTCTTGGTGGCAGCACCACCACAAGCACCAGCCACAACATCCTGCTCTTGCTCGAGCCGCAAGCGCTGCACATGCGCTGCACACGTAACACAAAAGCCAAACATAGACGCATTGAAATCGTTTGATGCAGTGATGTTTACATGTTTTCAAAAAACCATTCACGCATTGAAGAAATCTGTGTTCGACATTGTTCGGTTTACCAACAACAATTTTCACATCCATAAAAACCCGTTGTTGCGGCAGTGCACACATGCCTTCACAAAATAACCCTAATTGGAGTTTAAATGCAACACCTCATACGTTTCATTGCATTGCTTGTCACACATGTCTAAACAGAAAGCATGTACACTGTACAACAATAACATTCCAGTCTGTCCAAACCACAAACAAAGATCTGACTGCACAGCGCCATGTGAACTGACGCAAAAAAAAAAAAAACAAAATGATTTGTGACAGCAATGCGGCCGTGCTGCAAGCACCTGTAGCAATTGTGCCTGCACCAATATCCCCACCCTCAAGTGATCAATTCACGGGATCTCACCAACAAAGCCCCTTTGCACCACTTCCCGACAGGGAACTGGAGAAGAATGGTTTGACAAACTTCCCCCAATTCTTTGATTCCCCTGACAACACCTGCATCTTTTTTCGCGGGTTCAAGAAGTGCCAAATATCCCAAGCCACGCTGGGTAACCTGGAAACACCCGTGTAGGTCAGCTGATCGGGTGAGTAGCCGCTCTAGTCTTTTGATTTCGGCCGTGGCATCTTGAAAACTTATCCGGCGTAGTCACTTTGCTATGGCTGATGGCCGCAGAATCATCGGAGTGGGTAGGAAGGTTTTGCAAACAGTTGGGGCTTCAGCATCCCAGCCGACGCAAAAGCTGATGGTGCCAATGGAGCATCATGTTCTTTCGTGCTGTCTGCCTTCAACATGCACCGCAAGGGAATGCAGGGCAAAGCAAAGTTGGAAGAAAATACCACACAACGACTCCAACGACTCCAACCAGTTGTAGTGAAATTGGATGAGAAATTGCTTGGCGTGAGGATTTCAACATTACCCACTCCAAATATCTCCAAATACTCCAAATGAAAAACAAGCACTCTGCTGCATTGCATCGAACAACCCTGTGCATTGGCTTGGAGCAAGAAAAGTTCCTGGCCACTTATCGGTTCAGCACTTTCCAGGCGACTTTGGTATCTCCCAGACTTTGCACCTGGGAAGAATCAAACACAAAGAGGAAAAAGGCTCTGGATCGGTTGAAAGTTGAGAGCATGGCTGGCGGCTGTGAAACATTTCCATCTCAGTCGACATTGATCCTTCGGCGCAACTCACACGGAGTGACAAAGCTTTCGCCTTTTCCGTATCATGTTATCCCCTAGAAATCAGTGACGCAGCTGTTGAGTATTCCCTGAAGTCAAAGCAAGCAGCTGCAAGAAGCTGCTGGATGTGCTTGGACAATGCAGGAGGCTGCACTGGATATTTCCCTGTGAAACCAAAGTATGTTCTGATCAACCAAATGATATTTCTAGATGTCAGCTCTGACGCATCCCGTACCCGAAATTTGGCTAGCGGCTAACCACTTGATAAGACATTTCTGCAGAGGGTGTTTTTCAACGAATCATGGGGATATTTCCTACAGACCTTTTTGCAAGCCATGTGTTGCATTGAGACATCGGGGCTACACATTCCCCGCTCAGTACACCAAGCCGGTGTCCTGCCAACCTAATGGAGTTCCAAACCTATCTCAAAATCTCTTACAAATCTTAAATCTCACAGCCCCTTTCCCATTGCCTTGTGGCAATGGTGTAAATGCAAAACTGCCGCCCTTGCGAACTGCAACACTTTGTAGGGGTCGACATTTCCATTCTTATGTCAAGACGTCTACGTCATGGAAAATCAAAGACGCGGGACCTTCTCACATGTGATGAACAAGCTGCAGTGGAACAAATCACGCTAGGGTCGACTATGTCCGGAACACTTTGCAGAGCAGTACGCGAGAGGAAAATTGCAGTTGGACCGGCATTCCTTCCGATCCAAAATGGTCTTTCCAATGATAGAACTGCCGCAGTTGGGAACAGCAACATGTTGTAGGCGTCGACATTTCCATACTTCGGACAACAAATTTCCGCAGAAATCAATCCCAAATCAGTGCACAAAATTTCAATGTTGCTTTCATTTCTCATCCTGCTGCAATTCACATTTCGATATTCCTCATAAGGGTCCAACCTTCTTGTTCCAGCATTGCCCACCGGAATTTGGGCGTTTGTCCAGGCTGGCTATAGTTTATATTGTTCCCACAATCTTTTGAAAGTTTGTCCACGGCCCCGAGCCAGATGGGTTCCCGAAAGTTTGAGCTTAGTACATGAGCCACCGCCCTTGAAACGAAAGTTGCCCCCGGGCCAGTGGCCACTTCACACCGATGACGGAAGTGAGATATTCACCAACAATGAATGACAGAAAGGGAAGAACATCCGGGGAATGATGGTTCTTTGTTTAGGGTGTGCCAGTAAATTGTCGCTGTGCATTTGAGATAGAGCATGGGGAATATGTTGTGGGGATCGAACTATAATGTTCCAGGCAATTGATCACTGGCTGGACGAAAAAAATCCTTTTCACTTTTATCTCTCATGCACTGGCAATTTTCACTGAACAACCATGGAAACGCAGATCCGGCAGCACAAACTGAAGCAGTAGGTCCGTAGGTGTAATCATGAAAAGTTTTTTTCTTCCGCCATGCAACCATTGCTGCGACTTGGCAGCAAGTTCCAAGGCTGCGTGGGCACATGCGCGCAACCGAGTCAAAATAAACAAAACCTAGATCAAACGTTGGCGTGCAGTCAATAGGATGTTGTCATTTTGAAAATCAGATCCTTCATAGTCCGTATGTTTGAACATGTTGTGAATAAGTTCATTTGATTTGAAGGTCCACTGCTGCCTAGGTCTGCCGACCTTACGTTTCCCAACATCCCTAGGCTCTGCACTGCCACTTTTGTAAGTTACTTGTCGTAAAGGATCATTGTCTGGAGCTCTTAGAATATGTCCAGCAAGTTTAATTCTCCGTTCATCAAGAATATCGGTAAAAGGCTTCACACGGTCATTCCCTTCCGGATATGCAATTTGGGATGCTCTGTCATAAACTCGCTGGTTTGTGTTGTTCCTGTCTACATGTAGTTGTCATCTTCAAGATTTTTCTGAGGCCTCTTAAATGGAAGGCATTCAACTTTCTGCGAAGGGAATTGGTCAGGTGGACCGTTTCCAAGCTATATATTTCGTATAAGTTAGAAGGCATCTTTCCCATCTTTTTAGTACCCCCCCAGCCGGCCAATTACATAAATTATTACATAAAATCATCACAGAATATCATTACATAATTTTTCATCAAAGCCTANCTTTCCCATCTTTTTAGTACCCCCCCAGCCGGCCAATTACATAAATTATTACATAAAATCATCACAGAATATCATTACATAATTTTTCATCAAAGCCTATCATCATAATTTACCATACAATTTTCATAACAATCAACCATAAACATTACCTCATTCGTTTTATCATAAAATCATCACTACCTACCATAAACATTACCTCATTNCATAATTTACCATACAATTTTCATAACAATCAACCATAAACATTACCTCATTCGTTTTATCATAAAATCATCACTACCTACCATAAACATTACCTCATTGATTTTATCATAAAATCATCACTATCAACCATCATTACGCCGGTCTGGGGAATAATAATTATTACAATATTTTTTGGGGAATGGTAAGATGGGAAAGTTGCCCCTTTAATGAAATATGTTTATCATAATATTTTATCATAAATTTTGAACATAAAATATTATCATATTTTTTTGGGGTGCCTTCCACGCCCGCCGTCATCTTCATTTTCATCATTATCTTCTACAACATCCTTTCCCTCCTCGCCTTCATCATTTGAAGGTGCGCTTGGGGCGTGGGATGGAATGGAAGTTGAAGCAGTTGCCAAGCAATCTTCAAAGAAAAACATTTGACAGTGAGTTCAACACGAAGAAACTTTGACTTGAAAGCATCGCACAGGATATCTTTAGCACTTTTCCGCTCAAATTTGTTCCCCCCCTCGTGTTTGCCATTGGTGGTATGGCGTTGGTCTTTGTGAAGACCAATGATGGAGGTGATGTAAAGCCATTGGCAATTCAGTCTGGCAGTGTGCTGTCAGCAGACCATCTGGCTACTGCTCCTCCTTCATCCAAGGATGAAATGCGCGAGGTGCGGAATGAGATGAGAAAGCATAGGCTCATATCTACCGTCAATTCCTTGGGGTTGCGGTTCAATCGGAAGGGTATGTCAAATTCTGATATGGTGAATTTGATTGTTGAGAAGAATTACGCCAAGCTTGAAGGAGAAGCCAAGAAATCTTCTGTGGCGTCATCATCCGTTGAGACCAAGGAGGAGGACATCCCTGAGGAGGACATCCCTACCTCTGGTGAGCGCAACTTGATGAACTACCTTGCCAAGAACTACAAGGATGTCAAGGGCTTCCACTGTGGCTACTATGAGGGCGGTGCTTTCCACATCTTCACGCCCTACGGGATGTATAGCCCAGATGTTGATGACAGAGATGGCATTGAGTTCATCCGAAACAACAACTGCTTGATTTTGGCAAAGGAAGACCTGAAGGAGTTGATGGGTGATGGAGATGAAGTCAGCGAAGAGGAGAAAGACAAAGTGGCATCCCAGCCAATTGGTGGCATCAGTGTATTCAAGGTTGGTGGTGGCTATGGAAACCTGACCCTTGAGGAAGTGAAGGGTGAGGAGGCTGAGTCCAGCGGGGACGATTTCATCTACACCTGCGGCTTTGACCTGCTTGACACCGCCATTCAGGAGTTGGAGACAAGCACGGCCGACTATGTTGTTGATGCTGTGTCTAAGGTGAAGCTCACCATTGTGCCAGAGGGTGATAAGTCCAAGAGCATCACCCTTCACTACAACCCCGAGACCACGATGGTAAATGAAATCTACAATGACATCGCCGACATCACCAACATTCCACTTGGTGGCTTTGCTCTCATTGACCCCAAGACTATGACAGAATGGTCTGCCGAAGATTACCTGAAAAACTTTGAGAATGAGGTGGGGGAGTTCAAGGCATTGCTTCGCTTGAAGTTGAAGGGTGGTGGGGTCATCCGTGGCAACACTGACAAGAAGAAGGAGACCAAGTCCAAGTCCAAGAAAGACATTGCTTTGGAAGAGATGAAGGCAAATGTCAATGAGATGAAGGCAGAGTTCAATGTCTCCGCCACCACCATTGACGCGATTGCCAATGCCAACATCTATGCTACAAAGTTACACGACTTGGCGACCAAGGATGGCGATGGCGCCTTCCAGAAGCTGATGGAAACAATCCCCGATGGTGAATTGGATAGTATCACCCACTTCAACACCAACAGGGCAGAGGGCAAGCACGCTCACATCGTCAAAACCCTGCTGAAGCACAACATCTCAGACTTGGAAGCCTTGATGGGTGAGACGGACGCTGTCTATTCTACCTGCTATGCTGTGATTGAGTTGGTTGTCAATATGGAGTTCCTCAGTGAGAATGGCGCTTTCCGCTACGCTCAATTGGAAGAAGCCATCAAGAATGAGAAGAAATTTAGAGCCCGTGCCAATTCAAAAGGCTCAGTTGAAGCGGGCGGAGACGCCAAAATGGACTAGGATTTTGAGCCCGATGGCAGGCTGTGTGGAACTCGTCGGACCGGTAGTGTAGTCTGGTCGGATTGAGAAACCCACAGGGATACATTGCGCGCGAGCCTTTGGAAAAATGAATTCAAGCCGGCTGACCTATGGGGTTATGGTTTCATTTTTCAAGGAAACCCGCCTTGGGTTTGGGGGAAACCCGCCTTGGGTTTGGGGAAAACCTGCCGTGGGTTTTATTGCTTTTTTACAATGAAAACCCACCTTGGGTTCGGGGAAAACCCGCCTTGGGTTCGGGGAAAACCCGCCTTGGGTTCAGGAAACAGTGATTTTCATTGCCCTTCTTTCTTTGTTGGCATCCGCCCTGACTTCAGGTATTTTGCGTTCTACCTCACCCTTTTTGACTTTACAGGCACCATCCTTCAGAACAGCAACACCAGCGACTTGGGATTTTTGGTAGTGATACTGATGATGATAATGATGATTGATGGTGATAATGATGATGATACCAATTTCAACCATTTTTCAAACATTTTTTATGGGAAGACCTCCCAACAATTTTTCAAGATGTTTTTTTGGGAAGACCTCCCAACAATTTTTCACTGGGAAGTATCACACATAACACATACATATACACATACACACACATATATAATATATATATATATACCCCCCTTTCACCCCCCTTTCAGGTGAAAAAGCGCTCACGCGTGAGGGGGTCGGCGGATTGCTAAGGTCTCAATTACTGAAAGAAATTAATAATTATTTTATAGTGCTTCGCACTTTCAGGCTGTCCCTTCTTTTTTGATACATAGATTTTTATGAAATATATTTGATAGATTTTTATGAAATATATTTCATAAATATAGCTTCGCGTCCCTCACCAGTGGCAAGGCGCAGTATTTCAGTGGCAGGCATGGTATCTAACTAAAACATACAATATTTACAGCTGTCATAATTTCTTCAATCAATGCTTGAGGTATTTTATACAATTGTTCCTGCGTATGTTTCGCGCGGTTGTTCCATTCCGACTTTTTCCCGCTAGGTAAGCGTTGCGCTGTTTCCTTATGACGGTTTCCATCCATACTATTACAATCCTTTTTACACAATGGTCTTGGCTTCCAATTGACAAGATTAGTCCAGAGCCTAGTCCGTTTCCTGTATGGCATTCCATACTTACAATAATCCAAATCCACATAATGAAGGTCTTTCATAAATGTCTGTTCTTTTAATAATCCGGTCTGNCCTGTATGGCATTCCATACTTACAATAATCCAAATCCACATAATGAAGGTCTTTCATAAATGTCTGTTCTTTTAATAATCCGGTCTGGGGGTTTTCAATTACAAAAATCTTTGGATTAAAGTAATCAATAATCTCAAGTGTTTCCAAAACTATCGCATTAGCTTCATCAAGTTTTCTCACCCCGACAGTTTTTGCCCTACTGTATTCAACACAAGGAGGGGAAGCCCATATCATATCAAAGTATTTAGCAGGAAATCTCTTGTAATTCCATTCAAGTATGTCAGAATTAATGTCAGCATTTTTCAAATCCAATGATACTACATCCCAGNAAATCTCTTGTAATTCCATTCAAGTATGTCAGAATTAATGTCAGCATTTTTCAAATCCAATGATACTACATCCCAGCCTAATTTTTTAGCAACAGTTCCCACTGAACCTGTTCCGCTAAATAATTCTAACAATCTCATTAATTATTTTATAAAAATATTTTTATAAAATAATTATTCAAAAATTAATCCATTAGTTCAAATTTCCCGTCATCAGTTTTAGCTATCTTGTAGTATTCTAAAGTTTGTTCTTTAGGCTGTTTGATTTTCCCTTTGTTTA
>BGPT01001051.1:149904-175857 GCA_003297045.1 Symbiodinium sp. clade C Y103
ATCCCTGCCAGCTAAATCGACATATCTATCAACACATGACTTCAAGAAAGGTTCCATGTCATATGTGAATGTCGTGACTGGCTTGTTCATGCATGGCTGGTCCTCAAACAGTTGGTCCATGTATGAAAACCCCTCTGCTCTAGCCTTTTTCTTGGCTTTTGACTTGTCCCTCTTTATTGTGGCCATTGCCGCTTTTGGGTCTTTGCATGATGTAGGAAAGAAGTGAGTAGCACCAATCCATTGTTCCTTCATGTTCATCCCCNGTCCCTCTTTATTGTGGCCATTGCCGCTTTTGGGTCTTTGCATGATGTAGGAAAGAAGTGAGTAGCACCAATCCATTGTTCCTTCATGTTCATCCCCTTTGGAGCGTTGGATCCAATTCCAATGGTGTCCCAATGTTCAACTTCATTTGATTCATCTTTGCATGGGATGNTGGCCGTGCAATCCTTTCCTCATGGAATGGAGTGGAAACATGTTTGAGAGGCTTGGCATCCCTGCCAGCTAAATCGACATATCTATCAACACATGATTTCAAGAAGGGTTCCATATCATATGTGAATGTCGTCACTGGCTTGTTCATGCATGGCTGGTCCTCAGACAGTTGGTCCATGTACGAAAATCCCTCAGCTCTAGCCTTCTTCTTGGCTTTTGACTTGTCCCTCTTTATTGTGGCCATTGCCGCTTTTGGGTCTTTGCATGATGTGGGAAAGAAGTGAGTAGCACCAATCCACTGTTCCTTCATGTTCATCCCCTTAGGAGCGTTGGACCCAATTCCAATAGTGTCCCAATGTTCAAGTTCATTTGATTCATCTTTGCATGGGATGACCGAAGTGAAACGGTATGGTGATAATTGACATGACTGCACTACTTCCACATCAGGCATATACAACCGCTTTCGAGGCTGGACGTGATGTCGTGTGATCACGTTGTTGATGTTGTCAACTTCCCAAAAGTCCTGAGTCCTGTGGCATGCGGCGGCGGCAGGCGCGGCCGGGTCTACCNGGTGACCCGGCTGTGAACCATAAGCGTCCACGGCCTTTCCGGCTTCCATTGTGGCCGGGGATGAACCTAACTCGGCAAATAAGGCAGTGTCTGCATTCTCATCTCGCACATTGTTACCCTGGAAGACAGTTCTACCTTTAAATTTTCGTAGCTTATCTCCAACCGGTAACTCACTACCTTTTTCAACACAGATTTCAAACACCTTCCCAACATGAACTTTCTTCCCTGTCTTCTTGGCTTTAGCTGAGATGTCCTTCCATTCGGCAACAGTCTCATATTTCCAAGCTACCTTCTTAACCAGTTTATCCCATTCTACATCGAGCNACACAGATTTCAAACACTTTCCCAACATGAACTTTCTTCCCTGACTTCTTGGCTTTAGCTGAGATGTCCTTCCATTCGGCAACAGTCTCATATTTCCAAGCTACCTTCTTAACCAGTTTATCCCATTCTACATCGAGCGCTTGCTGAGCCTTGGGGTTGGACCTAATTTCCTTCTTCCCAACAGGTCTAGCAACAAGCGAATTTATTGCTCTCTCATTAGCTTGAATGCCAATTCGGATGCATTTGACTCGATGTGTTTCTGGGTTCATCTGGCATGTAGGCATCGCAGGAAAGGCGTCCAAGTCGATTTCGCTCTCAACATCATTTGGTCCTTGGAAAACTACCTTGACACCTGGTGTTGATGGTAACCTTCTCTTCTTTTTCTTCATCGCCTCTTCATGAGCTAATCTCTTTTGTTCTTCTCCGATGGCTTTCTTCCTCTCTTTCTGCGACATTGATTGCCAAACAAAAGGAGGGATATCCTTTGGTTTACTGGATTTGCTGTATTTCCTAGCTTTGAAACCACCTGCATTGTAGTACGATGGGTCATTTGTTTTAATCCTTTCGATTTCCCCCGTTATTGGATTGATCACCTCGACCTCACCTACTGGTTCCTCAGGAACTGGAACGTCAACTTTGGTTCTCAAGTCGATTGGCTCCTTTGAGAAAATACTTACCAATACCTCTTGGAGCTCAATCTCTTTCTCTAAATCCTCGACAGGTGGATCTATCTTGAGATTCTCTTCCATGACGTGCCATGACTCTTCTGATTTCACACATAAAGTTCTGAACGGGTAATCAGTAGGACTGAAATCGGCAGAAGGGCCAATGCATTTGTTCTCTATCAGTCGGACATTCACTTTGCATTCAGCGAATTCGTACCAGGCTTCTTTGAATGTTACTTGATTAAAGAAAGCTAACCACCCCTGATGGTACACTGCTGATGCACTTGATGACTGGGCTGGAGTTCCGGATTCGATGTCCTTCATGGTACGAGTACCAGGGCCCGGCTCCCGCACAGGCTGAGCATCTTGGTTTTCCAATGGAAGGGGTTCGTCTTCCTCATCACAAATCTGGTCAGGCCTGATACGTCCGTCACGGATTGCATTGGCACGGAGTCTGCATGGGAATTCAATCTTCTCGGGAACAATCAATTGGATGACCCTTAGCACTGTGACAAACTGGTCAAAGCTAGCATCGTTAATTTGTTTTAAAGATGCAACTGCAAATTCTTTTCTCCAATGAAAGCCTGGATGGATCACGTAGCCAAGAAAAATTCCCGGTTCGGAAGTTGGATCAAATTTCAACTGTTTCTTGGGTCGTTTCCTTGGTCCGGTCCAGTAATCCACCTTGCAACCAAATGGTATAAGAGGTCCATTGAAGTCACTCCCAAATCTTAGTTTCCATGGAGTATCCTTACCAGTTCCGTCCGGTGCAGCGTCATGCATAACGCACCAGTGACGTGCAGCATATGGCCAGTAGCCGTGATGAAGTCCGGCTTGCAAGAGGTTGGCACGAGTTCCTTCAAGGGTAGATCGTACCGACCTTTCGGCGATGGCATTGGAGGTTGAAATGTAATCTCTACTGATTTGGTGCCTAACTTTCATAGAGTTCATTGCTGAAACAATTTCAGGGGCATTGTCACTGTAGAATATTCCAATCTTCTCCAAGTCATCAACGAAGTGTTTCATTGCAAGGACTGTATTTGACGCATCACGGCGCCCAGCNTTCAGGGGCATTGTCACTGTAGAATATTCCAATCTTCTCCAAGTCATCAACGAAGTGTTTCATTGCAAGGACTGTATTTGACGCATCACGGCGCCCAGCAGGGTACACATATCGGAAATCAGTAAGGACATCTTTGACTACCATGGCAACTCTGTCATCATCTATTCCAATCTCTGGTTCAGATTTCGCAATCAGATAGTCACCAGTCACATGGTCCCCAAACTTCTTAGCATCAACCATTGATGATCCACCCTTGGCATAACCTGGGGGTTTGTACATCTTGGCTTTTGAACATACCTCGCAATACGGATTCTTGGGTACATGGGTCAGCATATGTCGTTTGCTCTTGGCTTCCGCCTGCAAGGCTGCCTTCCCCCTTTCCCTCTTCCTTCCCTCTACTGGATCCGGTGGTGGCTCCGGCGCATCCGGCTCGTCCTCATCGGCATCAGGCTGGACCTCCCGGTCAGCAGGTGCACTTCGTTCATCATCCGTGGGTGCATCGGCTCCGGGATCGCCTGAAATGTCGGGAACTATGTCGTCGTCAATAGGGTACATATTTCCCCCGACTATTGCCGGCTCGTCGTCCTCATACTCACCATCGAATTCAGAGGGAGAATAGGGTTCCTCAACAATTTCGGGTACGTCATCGGTCATGGAAGAACCAGCCAAAACTTTTACTCTTGTGACTGGCGTCTCAGGTTTGGGTGACTTGGCGGCCAGTGACATTGTGGCATTGGGTGATTTCGAACAGAGATATGGAACATAATCCTTGACTTCAAGCTCAATCTTCTTGCCATCTGGTCGAACCATGTAAGGCTTTTCATTCCGAGAACCTCTCCATATGAAGTCAAAGCCATCTTCAACACATCTCAAACCGACTGATAAAACAGGAGGTGAACTTTGCACGAGATATGGTGAAACAGTGGCATTGAGTTCTGGAACCTTGACCTTTCCCTGCTTCATAGAAGTGCTCTCCCCATTGGCAGTTATCAATCGGATCGGGTTGTCAGAGTAATACCCGTAGTGGTCAGGAACGTGATGATCAGTGAGTAAGTCCTGAGCACTACCAGTGTCTGCAATCCAGTCTATTGATGCACAAAGTGCGCCTTCAACAAAATCCTCACTTTGGGCCGGTGTGGCGACTAGTCCCTTAGGGATACAGTGATCACATCCAAACATGGTGTCACATTCATAGTTGCACTTACAGTTGATGTTCCTTAACGAATTGACAACTGATCCGGCCAACATGTTTGCTGATAGGCATGCATCATCACGATCTTGGGCTTCAAACTTGAAGGGATGTCCAATGGGATAGCATTTCTTGTACCTTCTGGGAGCTGGGTTCAAAGGCCGAAGGTCCCCCTTGGCAACAATCTGATGAATTTCAGGGCATGTGTCGAAGGCAACGGCCGGACAACAGACCATGTCAATGGGAGGAAACATGCATGCGTTGGACACGGATGCAAGCATAGATGCAATCAGGCAAACGGCCGCTGGTGAAGCCTTAGTCCCGTCGCCCTTAGGTTTGTTTCCCTTTGGGGATCTACTGTTCCTTGGGCTCCGAGAATTCTTACGTCCGGGCGACTTGTCCTTTCCACGGCCGGGACTCCTGCTGTTCTTCCTCTTGNTTTCCCTTTGGGGATCTACTGTTCCTTGGGCTCCGAGAATTCTTACGTCCGGGCGACTTGTCCTTTCCACGGCCGGGACTCCTGCTGTTCTTCCTCTTGGATCGGTTCGAGTCGTTTGACGAAGGCCTAGCAGGAGTTGCAGCACGCGGTGACCGGTTCTGTGGCCCGTCATGACTGAAACGGCATTCCTCACCTCTCTTACATCTACCTTGCTTCCAAAACTTGCATGGTTTCTTCTTGTCCTTTCCGGATTTATCCCTTGACGATGATCTGCCCCTTTCAGATTGTNTCACCTCTCTTACATCTACCTTGCTTCCAAAACTTGCATGGTTTCTTCTTGTCCTTTCCGGATTTATCCCTTGACGATGATCTGCCCCTTTCAGATTGTGGTCGGGATTGACTTCGATCTTTCTTCGGTGGAGGAGGTTTCTCATGTTTATATGGGCAGGAGTCGTTTGTGCAAGAACCTTTGTTCCATTTCACGCAATACCCCTTTGGAATGTACCCTTTCTTGTCACCAACTGCCGGAGCAGCGTTCGAAGATGCGGCACCGAGGTTCCTAGCAACCCGTTCCCGGTTGGACTCGAGTCGCTCCCTGTCCAAGTAGCGGCGTACGGCAGTAATCAGGAACTCATAGGACTTCTTTTCGGTCCCGTCCTCAGCACGATGATACTCCTGCAAGTCGTGTGCAATGGCTTTGCTGTTCTTCACCTGATTGAAANGGTCCCGTCCTCAGCACGATGATACTCCTGCAAGTCGTGTGCAATGGCTTTGCTGTTCTTCACCTGATTGAAAAAGAGGGTTTCCAAAACACTGATGTCAGGAATCTTGGGGATTCCGGCAATCACTTGGTCCCAATTGCTGATGAAGCTACGGAGATTATCACCCTTGAGCTTGACACTGAATAGGTCTTGGAGTGCATAGGTGGCTCCATGTTTGATATTTGTACTGAAATGTTCATGCATCATAAAGAGCACTTGTCTTCCCCGTACATACTTCTTGTTTGAAGCTTGTACTTCCTTGTAAGTGTCGACTTTGCGGGCGAAATCCCCAGTCAGGATATTTGTAAGAGCTGACAGCAACTTTGCATCCAATGTAGTGAACTTGCCAACATCCATTAGCTTCTCAATAGTTTGTCCCTCATTCCAAGTTTCACTAACCCAGTCAAAAGCCTTATCAGGATCAGTTGAGGCCGACATGACTGCTTCCCTAGTCCTAATCCTCCAGTTCCTATAGGACTCGGCATGGGGAAACGCAGGAATCTTGATGCTGTCAGCTTCCTTCACCTTGCTCTGTTCTGATTTAGCGTCTTTGGGGGCACCAAACATTTGTCTCATTCGACGGATGAACTTGCGATCACTATCGTCGGAACTCCCATCATCATCTCCATCGCCATCATCGTCACCGGGCCCGCCTCCCGGTGGGCTGTTGCCTCTTCCTCGAGGCTTCTTCCCACCTTTGTCCCTCTTGTCTTTCTTACTACCCTTATCCCCATCATTATCATCACCAGGTGGGTCATTTCCATCATTGGGTTTATCCGGTTTCTTTTCATCATCCCCTTTCTCAGTCGGCGCAATCGACGTTGGTGGATAAGTAGGAGATTTCAAACCGGTAATTCCACTTCCAATGTCAAAACGATCAATCCCAGCTGGTCCCTTGAGGTCCACAAACTCGAAATCCCCGGGTGGTGGCTCCAATGGTGGAGCGACTGGTGCAGAAGCAGTTGCGCCGCCCGTCAACATCGGGTCGGCAGTGAATGCAGACAGGTCACCAGTAATTTTCACCTCGGTTGCAACAGGAGCAGTGGCAGTAGCAGACTCGACAATCGGGATATGGACTGGTCCGATGCTTTCCATGACTTTCTTGAATTGCATGGTCATGGACTCGGTCTGGCGTTGTTGCAACAGGAGTTGTTCACTTTGCTGTCTTATGATGTTCTCCAATTGAAGCATCTGATTTCTCCGCTCTTGGTCCTGACGTTCATAGTAGTTCTTCATCTGATTCAATTGTTGCTCTTTGGTCGCATTGGATTGCCTAGCATTCCCATCTACAATCCTCTTGTACACTTCCGTCTGCTGATTCATTTCTTCCCTGAATCGGTGTTCCCTACCCTCAGCCAACATCATCATCTGATGCATCCGGTCGCTGGCTGCTTGTTCCTCGGCTTGAAACCTTCGGTTCATTTCGGATACCATCATTTGGACCTTGCCTTCCGTGTGCGCGAATGCCTCACGGTGCCTAGCCTCCGCTAGTTCTTCAACCATATGGGTAATGGCAGGGTCATGTGTATTCACCATCACTTGGTTACTCTGAGATTGACTGATGTTCATCAAATTGTTCACTTGAGTAGACTCTTGGTTACTGATCTCAGTGTGACTGACATGAAGGTGATGTGAACCAACAGGCAAGCCCTCCCGGGATGCAGCGTACTCAAATCCACGGTGTGAAAACCTGGCAGCTTCACTACGCGGCACGACTGCGGCATTTGGAGCTGCGGATTTGGGTCCGCCCTTCTCACTGCGGGAGCGTTCGGAGGGGGTGAGCACCTCAGTTGGGACAGGGACATCGTTTGCAGTTCCAGGGTCTGCGTCTTCGATTGCCATGGCATGAGATCCGGATGGACGGGTTCCCTCGGCGGATGGTTCACCGGAGGGGGCAGACATCCTAGAAAAGGAAGTACCGGGCTATACGGCTGATAACCTATGTTTACAGGTTAAACAGCCACTAAGCGCCAGAAATGCACACACTTGTTTTCCTTGAGCCAATGAAGTAGCAAGGTATATACAATGGACACATGGCTGCTACCTATTTACGGGAGTATGTGGGATACATCCATTAGTACCCCGTAAAAACAAATTTGACCTGGCGCGCAAAGCTTGCATGCCAAGATACGCAAGGACCAGAAAGCCAGCCACAAGATCGATGTAACCCTTGGTTTTGCTCACAATGTTCTCCAGGCCAAGTATGCGGCTATGCGAATGCGTGGTTGGCAGCGTGCGAGTTAGTGTGACCTGCGCGGTGACCTTTGTGCCAGGCACAGCCGCGTGGCAGATTGACTCTCGGCTGGATGCAGCCACTCTGACACTCAGGTAAAGCTGCCCCCTATGTCAATATGTGCCAAATGTTAAACCACTTCCATGAAACCACTGTTGTCCAGGATTTCAATGCTCGCAGGCAAGTTGCGTCATTGCCATCTCTTTTTCACTTCATAGTCGCGAACACTCTAGAGGCATCGTGTTGACATGGCATGACACTGTGGCATCTGTGGCTACATGGCGGAGCGATAATGACCATACCCTGACCATCCAAGGCACAGAAGGCAAAGACTTTTCTTCAGTTGTAGGAAGTGACCTTGGTCAAAGCTGCATCAGCTCCCCCATGCACAATGTCAAGAAAACAATGTGAAAACTGCTGCAGACTTCATGGCACAACTTCGGCTTGATAAACTCTCAGAACTAAGTACTACAAATAACTCGTAAACTTGCCATCCCATTATGGGGGTCCTGGAAGGCCGCCGTGAAAGAATTTATCACAGGGATTGTTGAAGGAAAGGAGGGGCCCTATAAGAAAGACCTACACATGCAAACATCCACTCGCACGCCCTGGCCCCCACAGGGCAGGACAGCATTGACTAAACCAAACAAAACAAACAAACATGCAAACAAGAAACAAGGGTTGCAAAATGATTGGTTTGTATTGGTTTGTATGGAATATGATGGAATGGCATGAGACTTAAAATTGGTGATGCTCCAAGAGTCATCTCGGATTCAGAATGGCTCCCAGGCGTAGCCATCACCACCACAGCCTGCCAATTGGCAAAAGCATGCGGCATTGGCAAGTTAAGGATCGAGAAGCAAAGTGCCGTGTGTATCCATGTGACCCATGTGTTCAATTCCTGTCTTCTGCCTCTAGATGACTGCGCCTAGCAGAATCTCTGCTATTTTGGACGTGCCTTGCATTTAAGACGACGCACGAATCGCGCATGTACTTCACTTGTCCGCCGGCGTGCGAGTGCTGCATGATCACGTGAGCAAAAGGGTCCGGTGGGTAGACACATACAAAATAACCAGTTATATATCATAAAATGGCCAAATGATTGCGCATCATTGCATCTCAACGCGTTGTGCTAGTGGGTGTCTATGAACGCACTTAAGTTTGCTGTACATGTCTGCAGGTAAATAGATCCTGGTGAATTTCGATTGCCAATTTTGAACTTGCGCATATGCTCCATCAATCTCCATCATGTTCACTGCTCTTCAGCAAACTAGCAGCACAGCATCCACCCTGTGGGCGAGGGCGTCTGGAAGCACTTTCAGGGTTCATGGTTTGCTCGCATCCAGGAAACATCCTCTGCCACGAACCACACATGCAGTCGGCGACAAGAAAAATGCCGACACACTTTACAGAAAGATGACTGAAAACATACGTTACGTCGGCATGTGAATGATTGTGCATAGCTATATGCGATGCCCCAGCAATTGTTTTTTGCATGACGCCTCCTTAGCCTCCTTGTGCCAAAAGTCGCTGGGCAGTGGGTCGGCACCACTCGGCTCCACCGGCTGCGAGGAGGTAGCGGCGTGCAACTTGCCTGGCGACTTGGCGGGACAATATCCAGAGAGCAAACGAAGCAACAAGATTCACAAGACTGAACAGAAATGAACAGAACCTTGTTCGGTCAACTCTGTCACTACTGAGCACCAAATCCAAAGCATGAACTACAGAGGATCCGGAAAAACGGCACAACCACTTGCACCGTCGCTGGTGAAGCCTTCATGCACGGTCCCACACTCATCAGTTCCCAAAGTTGGCACTTGGCAGCAAAGGCGATCGAAAGCACTTAGCACCTGAGACTGTCCAAAACGCCAAAGCATCCAAGGCACTGAGGTTCAAAATTGCCAAAAAAAAAAGGAAGAGGAGGAGGGTCGGCAGAAGTGAAGTATAGGGAAATTGTTTGCTTCAACTTAGAATCAAAATTTGGGTAATTTTCATGAACCGTCAACATTGGTTGGTTCCCAAAAGAATTCCTACCACTTCGTACGTCAGTTTGACATGCAACTGGCATCTGGCAAGGGGCAGACATCCGCAGCGCAGCGTGGTGCTCTTCCAAGAGGTCCACCAGCTGCTGCCGGTCGAGTCGTTCGAGTTTGGCACCCGCCTCCATGGCGCTGCGTAGACTGCTTGGACTGTGCCCGACCAGGTGATCTTTGACGCTCTGTCGGGAGGTCCTGTTTTGGGCCACACGCAGCGAAACAAAGTTCAACTGCCCTTGCCGTTTGAAGTCACGCGTGACTTTGACACAGTTCTCCAGCCACATTTTCGATGGCACTAGAAGGTGTTGCATTGTTGTTCCCCTCTCGCTAACAGAGTAAGGCAATCAGAATTTCGCTGCCATGAACAATGGATCTTCACCCCAAGCTTCTAAGACCCATGGCAACCATTGCCACATGATGCCCACTCAGCGGACGCGGCAATGCAGCCTACATGTGGCGATGAGCGATCTGCAAAAAGGAACCGCATAAGCAGGAAAAAAATGCCCCAGCAAGGCCCCAGAACAGTTTGGCAGGTAGGACAACCATGTACAAGATAGAAGCAACAGCAGCTACGGAAACAATAGCAGATCAAGTTTGATGTTATCGGAACTGCAGCAGCAAAAACTTGCGTGTTTCACAAGGAGCAACACTAGTTCTACTGACAAGACCTCGTACCAGGACCTCAAAGAAAATTTCACAAGATCTTCACAGAAGGATCTTCTAGACAATCTTGGAGGAAAAAAAAAACATGGTAGAACCTCCAAGAGCGCCCCAGAAAAGCTTTCATACAGTCACCTCTAACACATGGCATCTTCAAGATTTTCATGCAAGGATCTCTGAGAGCACTTCACTACGATCTCCACAAGATCTTCTCACAAGGACCTGTACAAGATCATGCCAGGACCTTTGCAAGGATTTCACCAGGATCTTCAAAAGATCTATTCACAACGACCTCTATGACCTCTACAAGACCTTGACATGCCAGGGCTGCCAGGGCCTCGAAGAAAATCTCGCAAGGTCGTGATAGAAGGAGCTGCTAAAGAGGATCTTACAGGATCTTCATACAAGAGCCTTCTCAGAGCATCCCAGAAGAGCTTTCATACAAGCACCCCCAATACAGGGCATCTTCCAGATCTTCACGCACAAAGCAGTAACACATGGCATGTGCAAGATCTTCAAGGACCTCTTAGAGGATTTCACCAAGATCCTCCACAAGGTCTTCTCACAAGGACCTGCAAGATCCTGATCAGGATCTTCATACCACGACATCTCAAGGAATCTCACGAGATCGTCATAGAAGGACCTGCCAGAGAGGATCTTGCAAGATGTTTGTGCAAACCATCCCAGAAGAGCTTTCATACAAGCAACAGATAGAAGTCCTCTTCAAGAACTTCTCACAAGGACGGGCACAAGACCAATTGAAGCACCTCTGAGAGGATTTTGCCAGGATCTTGACAAGAACCCGAGAAGGTTGCGCAAGCAACATCACAACGCGCAGAGAGGATTCGGCAAGCACATGTATAAGAAGAATTTTCAGGAGATATTTCGCACACCACGAAAAATGAAAGTTGAAAATGTGGACGTCGTCGGTTTTTTTCCGAAGTTTCGGCAACTGTTTCGTCGAGGTCTCTGAAGTACTGCGCCTGCCGCGAAAAAATGACCCTGAGGCATCCAAAGTCCTGCACCTGCCTCGCAAACTGATCATCATCTCCAAATCTCGAGAATGACGACCGCACTTTCGAGCTGTTCAAAACATCGTCCAACTTCATCGAATATTGCGCCTGCCAAAACAATCCAAAAAATATGACCTCCGAAACCACCTCTCCTGTCGACCTGCACCTGCCAACGATTTGGCAATGTACACAAAGTACCACGCCTGCCACGCAGATGCAAGAGTGTTGAAAGCCTTGCACCCGTCATGCCAAATGATGTTCTTGACCTCAAAATGCCGGGAAAGTCTCCCGCCTGCCATGAAAACGAACAAGAGCCAGCGACGCAAACCCTCAACCAACCCGAGCTTTACTCCTACCGCAAGAAACCGTGAGTCTGGACACACTGTTTGGGGAACATCACAAGGAGGCATAAACATCCAAGCGGATCCAATTCTCCACCAACAGCTAACAGCTGCTCCCACCTTTCAATCAGGGCTACATATTCAAGTTTGATGTCCTTGGCGGATTCTGCTGCGGCCAAAGGTGATTTCAAAAAATACGAGAGAGAGAGAGAGAGACACAGATAGAGAGAGGGAGAGAGAGAGAGAGAGAGAGAGATGGAGAGGGAGATCTCAATAGGTTTTCTCATGAATGGAAAAAGCTTTGGCGGCGGCAGCAGCAACAAGGACGACAACAGCAACAACACCACCAGCAACACCACCGCCGCCGCCGCCGCCGCCACCACCACCATGACAAACAGCACCCAACAACGGCACCCAACCACACCACCAACACCAACAGGCACGGCAAGAAGCTCCTGACTTATGATTCAACAACATGCACACTTTGGTGTCCCACCTCAACCAACGCAGCACCGGTGTTCATGCATACCTGGTAGCAAGGTGATGCAAGGTGCACTGATAGATAGGCTGATTGTTTATGTCCAACCTTGGTCTTCCATATGAGGTATGAACCCACGTGGAATCGATGGCAAACGATGCCCTCTCAATCTTGCTGCGCATTTGAATGGCTCTGCTGAAGAAACAACTTGTCAAGTTGTTTCTTCAGCAGAGCCATTCAAATGAGTCAAGCAAGTTGTTCAACTTGCTTAACACTTGTCGCAGAATCGGTTGCATCATACAAGCCAGCGCCTGGTCTGTGAGGCACTCGTCCTCGACGAGAAGCGAGAAGCTCAACAGCCAGTTGGCCCTCTAAAAGCTTAGAGATACATCTATCATCATAAGTATATAGATAGTGCAAACTTGTTTGCATTTAGCTTCACGATCATATTTGAAACAATGTTCGATAGGTGAATCTGGGTTGTCTTGTCCGCGTAGAACGCGAAGCTTAACAAGCAGCTTAGGGACACAAGGTCAAGAGGGCTGCTGAAGACTGAAATGATTAGCTGCAATTTGCTCTGGGGAAAAAACGCAGAAAGCTGCTTCCAAAATAAGCGATTCTTACTAGCACACCCCGAGCAAGCGTGCTTGCCAAGACAGAAACCCCCTTGTTCCACTGCTTGTGGGAAGCAAAAGCATCCTTTGTTCTTTCGGAAGCCCTTCCCCCTCCATCAAAGAAACCATTCCACAAACAGGTCTCCCACATGGGTCCCACATCTCTTGCAGCAAGATCTTGCAGTTCCTTATGTATATATATATATATGTGTGAATATGTATGTGTATATATATATATATTCAATTTATCTCCCAGGCTGACTTTCCGCCCGTAGAGAGAACCAGAAGTTACCACACACTCTGCAGCTGCCTGGACAGTGCCATCGTCTTGCCGCACATGTAGCTCCATTTTGGAATCTAGAACCTAAGAGCATCAATTTCGGCCATGTGCTTTGCAAATTTTGCTGCAAGCTTATCTCCCCTCAGAATGACTTGAGGGTCCTCGCTAGGAGGCAGCGCTCTGTATGCGCCTTGGCGTGCAGGTCAGCCTCTGAGCGCTATGATGAATCCATTCTGTTTCACTTCCGACTTTTAGTATCAATTGTGCCGAATGAAGCCGGGCGGCCCCACAAAGCGTTTCACAAGTGATGCGTCTTCAATGTGTGTTTCGAATGTGTCTCATGCTGTCAGCTTGTCAGCTTTCGGCCCGCCCCCACATACCACAGCACCGGCTTACTGAGCTGTACACGACCGCTACGGCTGTGAGGTCAGGGCCATCACTCAGCTGCCAGTCCCTGTGGCGTGACGGGGGGCCGGACTATTGGTAGTGAAGTGATCGAAATGGTCATGCTATTCAATGCAACTCTACTGAACTCTCTGGAACTCTCTCTCTCTCCCTCTCTCTATCTGTCTATCTGTCTGTCTATCTGTCTGCCTGTCTGCTAAGAGGACTACCAGGTACCGAACTCCACTTCTTCCTACTGAGTTGCAGTGGAGGCCTATTGTGTTCTGCTGATTTGCTAGTTGCTCAAGAAGCACCACACCACACCACACCACCACCACCACCACCACAACCACTACCACGACCACGACCACGACCACGACCACGACCACGACCACGACCACGACCACGACCATGACCACAACCACAACCACAACCACAACCACAACCATCATCACCACAACGACCACGACCACAAACACACCCAGGACCACGACCAGGACCACAACCACACCCACGACAACAACCAAAGCAGGGTCATGGTCCGCATCAATAAAAATGTCAGGATCACAAAACATGCAATTGTATGCAATTATAGATTTTATGCAATTATACTTGTACCGGGCGCGCCAAAATTAGCCGCGCTGAACATGTCTGCAGATCTGGGAGCCCCGCTGTGACTTTGCTTCGTGCAATGAATTGGAGCATTCCTGCATTGAGAGAAAGGTCCATTGAGGAATGCTGAAAGAGGATCCAGGGTGAATTCAGCCAATTTACGCATCGGCCTTGTTCTTGCACCGTAGGCCAACATAATGTCACAATTTGAAACTGGTGCCAATGCGTTTCCAGATGTTTCCAGCACCCGTATATGACTATATATATAACTATAACTCTATATCATCACTCAAATACTGAGCCACGGCTACACAAAGCTCGCAACATTCTTTGCAATGCTCTTTGCAATCTGTGCTGTTGGCACCTCCAAAGGGTCTGACGTATCCCGATGCATGGTGTAGAGCCTCGAAGGCACAGCAGTGCAGCATTTCAGCATACTGACAGTGTGCGAGCGCAGTGAAAATGAGCGAAACATGCAAAATGGTACTGGCGTGAGCCCATGCCAGGCCGGCACTTTCTGTGCTGGTGGCATGAAGGCGGACTGTTGTATAGATTTGTATGGTACATCAGCTCCCAAGGTCAAAGAAAAAGTTTGAAAAAATGAAGTCACACCTTTAAAAAAAAATGATCACTTTTGATTTGATCCGTTTTGATCATGGGATCGGGGTCCATCGCCAGGTTTTGACGCGCCTGCCATCCTTGCCGATGAAGGCAGCTGCCTGGCCATTCTGAAATATGCACGCAGGCATTCGAACCTTGACGCATGGAAGGCACAGACTTGTGCCACAGGTTCTCCAGCCGCACTTGTGTTTCTAGCTGGTTCTTACAACTATTCGGTATGCCCTGCTTGATCTACATCACTGCCACTGAACTATTGCCGCCTTTTATCTTCCAAGATCTGACATTCAGCTGGAATGTCTGAGTTCCCGAACACCTTGGCTGAGCCAATGAAGAATAGAATCCACCTCAAGATATGGGATCTGACTGAGCTGACATGAAAACATTCGGTGTCATGGAGAGTTACGAAGTTGCAGGTGGTCTAGCTGTGGAGGTCATCGCGATTGCATTTTTGTCGTGGCTTTCCCCAACAGTGCTTTCCGAGTCCACGGACTGCAGTGAAGCCTCCGGGGCATTTAGCGCCTGAAGACACGAGAAAAAAGTATAGAAAGCGAAAGCAGGCGAGATACTCAATCTCCCGAAATCTCATGAGTTTCGGCTCCAAATAATCCAGCCCAGTTTCTCTACAAACACACTTTCACTGGAAATGTAGAAGCCCTTGTGAATACAACCATCTGTGCAAATCACTGAGTAAAAAGAAACGTGTTAAATTCATCGAAATTCTGATAAATTACGACCCCTGGCATTTGAACCAAGATTGGCACCTGTCGACAGCACCGGGATGCTAGAAAGCCTCTGGTCATGCATCTCCGCACCCACAGAAATTGAGACAAGCACCCTGTTTCATTATCAATCAGCAGTACTATTCAATACATATATACCGCAGACACAACATGGCAATCCACCAACAAACTTGTTGCTCAAGGTTGCTCACGAGAAAGAACACTGTCTCAGCCAGGCAGCTGCTGTTTCAAACCGGTTCTGTTCCTTTGCACCGCCATGGCTGAGTCACTAATCCTGGCTCTGCTTCCACTCTTCAACGCTTTTGAGGGGCTCTGGCCGCATCGATCTAGGACTCCATCAGTCTATGAAATTTTATGAATCCGTCAAAAAATGTTCGGAAAGTTTTGCTGCGCGGTCGGCTTGAGTTTCCAATATGATTTTGCACTGTAATGCTTGAGACAATGGCGAAGGGATTGTCATGGCAGGGTTGAAAGACCAAGGCCAAGCAGTCCAATTTCCAGCCCAACCCGAAAGATTCATGGCAATGGCAAATGCGTCTAGCCTTTCCTTTCTCCCTTTTTCATTTTGCCCTTCCTTTTCCTACTCCTCCTTTTCTATCCTTTCTTCATATCATTCTATTTTTTGTTGTGGCCACTTCCAGTATTGCTTGTCGTTTTCCTCTTCGTACTTCTGCTCCGTCCTTGCTCCTCCCTTCAAGTTTGCCCTGTTTTTCCACACGGGTTGTCGTCACTCTGCCTAATCTCGAACAACACCCCGCCAAAAACGCCAACTGGGAAAGAGCAGCTTGGCAAGCCGTTTTGGCATAGAATATGCATGGCACTCGTGCAAGCATGCCCGTAGAAGGATCAACTTTTTGCATCGATGCGTGAATAACACTGCACCAGGTCTCAGTCAGTGATAATATGCGAGAGCTTGGAACCCTGCCATCCTTGCAGGACTTGCCGGTCTTGTTGAACGTCTTGTGTGATTTTTGACACTGCTTCAAGCCCAAAGACTGGTGACTGCCTTACGCATACTTTTGATCAGGATTATTGTGATTCGTTCATCCTGCTTCACGTTATTTCATATGAAACACAAAACCTGCAAAGGTGGCTCATTCCTTTCGTTCCAGGTCCATAGGCCTTCGGCTATGGATGGCTATGGACTTGTCGCTTCGCATTGAAAATTTTGGATCGAAAACTCTGCACATTGGAATTGGTCGAGGCAGAATGTATCCAAGAAGGCTGTTTGAAGCGAAGAATCTGGCACGTTTGACTGGAGGCACGTGGAACCCTTGCTAAGACAAAAGGCCTTTTTTGGCCTTTTCCGTGCTTCTAAGTTGTCAACATCAGTGGAACACTCGCAAAGGGATGCTTTGTTCAAGCCGCTTCAGCAGAAGATCCTCCAGCAAACTATGGCCTGCAGCTGTCCGGATGGGATCAAAAAAAAACAAAACAAAACCTCTGGCTTGCTCAGCATTAGGCCAAAGGCCAGGCGCTTTGATAGGGGCCTTCTGGAGAGCAAGGGCATGTGTGACTCTGAAACTCAGAAGGCTTGTTGAAGCCAAAGACATGAAAGTTGAAGGCAAGCATTTTTCTAAGGCAGCTGTCCATCAAAGTCTTCTCACATGCACCCTTTACACTTTGAGGCGCTTCAGCTCTTTGCATCCCATGCGCTTCAGATATAGAGCATGTCATTATTACAAATCATGAATGTAATATATATATATATACATATATATGTGTATTATACATATTTTTATATACATATCCGTTTGTGTGTGTGCGCGTGTAACGCATCTGATTGTTAAACAGCAATTGCACACTTGCATAGTCAACTAATCAAAACTAGGGGCGATGGGGGTCTTACAGTATCAAGATGTTGAGGCATTTGTTTGGCATAGCTCTTGCAGTCTTGAAATTGATTTGACTGGACTCCTCCAGGTGAAATATGTTTACTTTAAACCGTGCCTGCTACATCACACAGTAGCAGCCAGTATCATCCGACCATCTTTTGAAATCACTTATGACATGGCTTTCTTTGACGGAAATTTGATCCTGTGATCCCCAATCCCCATTAAGGAAATCGGCAGTTAGGCAAAAGGGGGAACTCTTTGAATATTCTTTCAGCTCAATAGCCGACAGGACTTCTTGAACCAACAAGCGGTTGTTTGTTCAAGCCTTCACTACCACCAGTCCAGAGTCCAGAGATCAAATTCCTGACCAATGTTGATTCCTTTGAGACCCTGCCACTTCTCCGAGCAGCAAACAACTCCAAAAGCACTATGTCTGGCCGCCACTGGCCTGCAAGCACTGCTGTAGTTCTGATTGACAAATCAGGCCGTTTCTTCATCGCTCCCGCCACGATTTGCTCTATGTCTCCACCGGGTCCAGCATGACGCCCTTCCTCACGACAATACAAGTCACACGTATTCACAGGTTCTTTCACAGGTCACAAACAAAGTGGAAACGTCGAAAATGTAATTTACTCTGCACAAGATCTGCCCACCCGCTGAGAGTCATGCAGCATGCTATGCATTCTGAGTTGGAAACTTCGGGTCAATACGCCACAGAAGCTTCAGTCCTGGAGGAACAGCAAGGCTACCTTGGCTGTAACTCCATGAGGCAGGGCCAAAAGCACTGTCTCCAGAAGTTCTCCATTGAAATCCTCAGCACCAAATCATCTGCAGAACTGTGACTCTCATTTCCCATCAGATCATAAGCCAAAAATAACAAAAACGGGCATGAAAAAACACTTGCAATTAGTAGTGTGAGTTCATCTAGCTTCCTCATGGAAAAGTCAATAGCGGGTGACAAAGGTACGAATTGAAAAAAATGCTTGCAAGCATACGTTCTTGCAGATGGCCCTGTCAATGCAAACGCTGTCCACAATCAATAAGATGGAAGCTGACTAAAGATTTTGAGCAGAGAGCTAAATAGTTTTTGAACCAATGGAAGCTAGCCGAAGTAAAGCGCTGGTCGTGACGAGATCGGATTTCGAAACCGCGGGCGGACCTGCATTACTAACCACAGGCCACAGGGAATTCCTGCATTCTGTGATGAAGAGCGTGCACGTAGTGTCCATGTATATATATATATATATATTATATTATATACATATATATATATATATACCACATTAGCCCATGCCACCCTGTCGCCAACATCACAACCAGTGTCATAAGCCTCCCCTTCTCTGCGCTCCATGCAGCAGCTTAAGACTTCGCGACCAATGGCAGCTGCCAAAGCATCGTGGACAGCCATTTTTGCATTGGCCACGCGCTGCACTGGAGAGCCGTGGTCACAAAGCAGCACTGTATCTTCAGGCCTCGGCCAGAATGTCGACAAGCCTGGGAACGTTTGAAAACCTGGAGAAATTTCAGCACTGTTTGAATCTGTTTGATGTGCTCGATGTTTTTTTGCCGCATCGTGCTAAATGATAATTCATGCTGTACCTCGTTCGAGCCCCCTTGCCCATGTCCCGCTCGCCTATCCCACCGATTTGAGAACAAAAGCCAAGGGGAGGCATACCTCAACATAACTGGCACTGGGCACCTGGCCCCAAATCAATTTCCAGAAGACGTGACCGCAGCATCTCAGCAAGCTGAAGAGCGCCACTCTCCTTCACATCGGATAACAGCATGACCGCACCACTAGGCCACAGAAGTGTCCGCAAGGACAACTTTAGGTTTGATTGCTAGAAACCCCCTACATCCGGGATAGTTTTTGGTGGACCTTATTTATTACCATATTATTTATTGCATTGAGCAAAATTGAGTTTCGTGTTTGGGTCGTGCATTTGGCCCCAAACAAGATTAAAAATGGTTTGCTCGGGAATGCATGATATTGATCGTCATCTTCGTTTATTTGAACTGCGACCCTCTTCGGTGTTGATTGGTCCTCTGGGACTTGATTAGTGCAAAAAGGAAGGAATAGAAGAGAGTTCACAAGCAAGAGGACAAAGAAGACAATCAAAGAAAAAGATGCATGGATCTGGCTATACTGGGTCTGTGGCTCTACAATGCTTGTCTTCTGCTCACTGCACAGCAGGTTGGAAATACTTTCAAGGCTTTGGATCAAACATCCTGGCCACCAAAAAGCGCTGGGCAAAGACTCACCAAAGGAGGCGCAATCTCTACCTGGCTCGGCGCTTTGACACCTCCCCACCCAGCGGTACGGTGGGAAAAAATCTCCTGTGACAGCAGCTGCTTTACCTTACCACTGGCACATGCTCGTCCCAATGCTGCTTCCTACGCTTCCCGGTGTGCTCCTCCCAACCATATCGCCTGCAGCGCACTCACTTTCTTAGCTGACTCTGGCATTGCTTTTGTCAAGGTGTCGCTGGGCCCGATAAGCAAAGGCAGCAAACGCACCTCATGGCTCTCAGAGCCGTACAGGGTTGCCGTAGCTTGCGAATTGAATGCTGTGCTGAGATGTCATATGCCATATGCCGAACCATGACGTTTAATGACTTCATGCCTATTGGCCCCCGGTTTCTTGCTTCAAGTTGAGATTGAGCAAGACTGCCAGGACTGCACCCGGTTCTTGCGCCTCAGTTTGCGGGTCCTCTTCGAGAATGCGCTTGAACCAGCCCTCCAAGACCTCACCCTTCTTCCCATCCAAGTCTTTTGCCTTGATTCTGTCCTTAGGAACAGGTGGCACCACAGGCGCTCACGTTGGAAATTCGACATTTGCATCAAAGGTCAAAGGTAAACCCCGCAACTTGTGATTCAGACCCTCTTACTTGCTCCAAGGGGCACCCCTGCAAACAACAAACAGGCATCCGCTCAAAATGGCCAAACCCACCAACCACTGACCTCCCACTTCCTTTCCTCTCTCTCCTTCTCTCTCTCTCCCTCTCTCTCCCGCTCTCTCTCTCTCTCTCTCTCTCTCTCGCTCTCTCTCTCTCTCTCTCTCTCTCTGTGTATCTCTCTCAAGCGTGACGTTCTACATCGTCCCACTCTACACCTTACACTGGACCTGCAAGGTCGGTTCAGGCCACAGCGCAGCAAAGCGAGCAGACACGGCATCCACCTGCAGCTTAGAGCGTTCCGACAAGGCAGCAGCCAAGCGCCGGAGCGATTTGGTCGCCTTGCACGGATCCCCGGAGCATCCTCGCCATCGGGGCAATCTGCTTAGAAGCTCTTAGAAGCCTAGATGGGCCTAGATGCTACCAACACGGATAACCTATGTTGCTAAGAAAAGACTGAACCCTAAGACTCCTTGGTTCAAGACATAAAGTACGATTGTGTGCACCTTTGTGAATGAAGTCATGATGTTTTCAGCTGAAATCAAATCATGCTGGTACCATCTTGCCATTACAATTCTAATCATCACCCTTCTGACACCAGCCCGCCACCAGTGCTCTCGAACCTCAGGTTTTAATGAGCCGTTGTCCACCAGAGCCACGCGCGTCTTCTTCCCGCGGCGCCCCTGCCAACACATGGGCAAAGGCGACTGTCAAAGATGTTCCAACCTAATCCATCCAACCCTATTTTGCAAACAATTGACCCGCCAGCCCTAGGGTTCTCCGACAGCGAATGTCTGCCACTGAGGTGTTTTCACTGTACCGTATTTTAAATTACTCTTTTTTCGCGGCAAATCTATAATGTCTGGGGGGGTGTTGGGTTTCCGGGTGGGCGGGGGGTGGGCGGGGCAATAACATTCATGTGTTTGCGTCCCTAACTTCCTGAATAAAATGCCAAGACGTTCTTGATGCTACACTCTCAACATTTTACAGTAACTTCCAATACGGTCTTGATGCTACGCTGTGAACATTTTACAGTAACTTCCGAGACGTTCTTGACGGTACGCTCTTACCAGTGTACATCAACTTCCAACACGGTCTTGATGTTACGCTCTGAACATTTTACAGTCGCTTCCTAGACGGTCTTGATGCTTCGCTCTTCTGATTTTACAGTAACTTCCAACACGGTCTTGATGCTACACTCTTAACATTTTACAGTAACTTCCAATATGGTCTTGATGCTACGCTCTTAACATTTTTACAGTAACCTCCAACACGGTCTTGATGCTATGCTCTTAACATGTTACAGTAACTTCCAACTCGGTCTTGATGCTGCGCTCTTAACATGTGATCGCGCTTGAAGAGGAAAAATGGCTGACTATCAGCACTTGGGTCAGTCTCTCTCTCTCTCTCTCTCCACTTTTTTCGTTGGAATTTGCAAGGGATTGTGAAGGGGGTGTACATTTTGACCGGTCTCCGCAGTGCTTTGGAAGGACTTTTGACCTGGTCGCACGTTTGAACTTTACAAGATCGACAACCTATGGAGCGTTTTTCGCTTCTTGTAAGTTCTGAAAACAAAGATGACACTATGTTTTCTATTTGGTGAAACGGACATTTTTCAAAAATGTCCGCCCACCTTATCACATGTTGCTACAGTTACTTGCTTCAAACACCACACAAATAGTATGGAAAAAAAAAACGTACAAAACACACATTTCCACATGGAGGATGTCATTTCAGGCATGTTGGTCCCGGAGAACCTAAGGGCTGCGCCGACAATTGATTGGCAAACGCCTTTTCAACCGCCAACAATTGGATACCATTGGAACAGTACTTACTTGCTACAGTACCCAATATCTCTTTATCGTTTCTGTTTCCCCACCTGATATGTTTCTGAACCAGTGAGTCCGACAAGTCCGACAAACCATTGACAACGGAACCAGATCGGAACCAGCATCAGACCTGCCGTCGCAGGAGCGCAAGGGCGGCACTTCCCAGACCAGCGGCCAGCAGCACCGTCACCAATCGGTCCATTTGGCCCCCGACACTTGGTGTTTGTGGAACGTTGGTGGCAGGAAAGGGCGCACAGAAAAAAGGATATTCCAGGAAGGATGTAAAGGTTTCATGCAATCTTCGCATACGCCAGATTGGTGCAATAGTAGTCCACCCATCAAGGCAAATCGATGGTTTACCTTTTCCTTGTCTTTGACGGTGAGTTTCTGAGCAGGAAGATGAAGGCACGGCAAAAGGCAAAAAAAACACACGAAGTGCCAGTGTAGAAGTTGTGTGATGCAAGGCTGGAGCAGCCGAAGAAATCCCAAAACCATCAACAGAAAGACTTATTTTCCAGCTGCACAAGAATTCTATATAAATGCATTTAGATTAGAGGGCCCTGCATATGACAGCACCTCGGAGGTTCGAAGTATACTCCTTTGTTTCGAGTATCTAGGGCAGCCTGGAAAAAAATCCTTTGGATAACTTCTAAGTGGACAGGCTGGGTCGTCCAGGCATGCCCAAGCAACTGTGTCATGTCCATGTCTCTGTGCGTGCGTCTGTGCCTCTCTCTGTGCCTGTCTCCACATCTGCTCCTGTATGTATCTCCCATGTGTTGTGCGTGTGCGTGTTCCCTTTTCAGGCTGCATGCGACTTTTGCTCCACACAGTTGGGAGGCCACAAGCTGTTGCAATGGCTACTTTCAATCCGCCTGTCCCACTGTGCTTCTCTGAAGGAGCTTGGATCCAGCATTGGCATTTGGAAGGCATACACCACGGCAGAGAAATCACATCATTGACTCCTAATGAATGAGAGCAGCTAGCCAAGATGAAGCGATGTAGTACAGGTTGGCTGTATCCCAAGGTTTGGTCAAATGCTCTGGCTGAGAAGCTCGTGTGAAGTCTTCAAACTCAACTCAGTCTGACCTAGCTCGGATATGCTCGGATAAATGGTCGGGATAAATGGCCAGGAGATGACCGCGGGCTGCATGGGGGCACCATAGCACGCGCACATTGAATTTGTGAGCGACCTGTGACCTTTGCGCATGCCGCAGCGAAAATCATGAGACCGAGACCATACAGAACCGCAAAAACAAAAAAACAGGAAGCATTCGATTGGATGTGCTGGGATAAAAGCCACAAACAAAATGAAGCAGCGAGATCTAGACAGCATTAACTTGCACGGACCTTTGGTCAAGTGCGGCCAAAAGGGGCTGAGCATACTGCTCCATGCCAGCGAATACCCAAGAAATCTAATCCATGCGGCCCATGCCAAGGTAAGCATGTCGGGGTCAAGCCATCTTTCACACGCAAACAGGCGGTTCACCTGGTCAGTGGATGCATGAGATATGCACGCAACTAGGCTCCTGATCATGCCCTTACATATCTTACATACTCATTGTGGTGGGAATTCAGGGCTGAAATTGCGTGTTTACGGGATGACAAGTACTTTAAGTTGCATTGCTCTAGGGAGAGTGCTTCCTTTCCAAGATCGCTTGGGTAAGCCAGCAAGTCCAGAAAAATACCAGCCCCACTGTGCAAAGCAAAACAGACCTCATAGAACTACCCTGTACAGGAGCTGTGCTGAGATCATCCATGCCACAGTCTTCAAACTTTGAGCATTCCAACGGTTGCACCCGCAAGACGATTACGATGACTATTGCTATTGCTGCTATTGTGTTTCAGCCCCTGTCGCATGGATCATCATAAGTAGAATGCAGAACGCAAAAGGGAAAGGAAAGATTACGGCTCTCTGCCGGCATCATAAAATCCGGCGTTTGTGGGCTGGCAGTTTGGCAAGAACAGTGGCAACCAAATTATGCAGAATGCAAAGACATAGCTACCAACATGCACTTGGACCCACAAAGCTTCAAAGCACGGTTCATATAACTTAACATGTTAAACATATTAAGCTATTTAAAACCCGTAGTCTTGCAATTTTGGAAAGACTGAGGTGTAACGATGGCGGGTGCTAAACTACGAGAACTATGGAGGTGCCAAACATCGTAGTGTACTAGCTATAGCTCGTGATTCGACATTTGCCAACCACAACTGCATTTGCCCGACAGGTGGACAATGAATTTCATGAGAGCCACATAGAGCCACAAGTGTCCGCTGACCTCGCGCAGATATTGGGCCCGCTCTTGGGGGAGCCATGCGTCGAAGGTCCTGTATGTGCAGCTCTAGCTGTCTGCCGTCGCTATTTCGCTGCTCGGCAGGTCTGCATGCACTCTTGCACGCAAAAAAACAACACTGCTTTGTCCAACCCAATCTTAGTGCATGTTCATAAATGTTCATGATCTTGTCCATACACTTTCAATGCACTCCAATGTTCAATCAAATGTCTGTCTGCTGGTTCATGAAGTGGGTCACTAGCCCCACGCGAACCAAGGAGTTCACTCCAACAGCTGGAGCGTGTTTCAGGAAGGATGACCCAGCTGCCCTGGCCAGACAAGAGTCAAGTCTAAGATCAAACGATCAAGAATGCGGACCTAAGGCGGATAGCAAACGTCACTGAACAGGCGCTAATTTCTCTGTGACATCTGTGTTGACTGGCACTTAAAATTCCAATGTCCCAGCATGTCCCAGTTGTTTGCTTGAGCACCGCCCTGGTGTCAAATCTGTTCACCTTTGTGAGCGCTGCAGGCCTGCAGAAGGCCTGGAATTTCTCTTTGCGAGTCCGAGGTTCGCACGACCTGAAAAGGCCATACCCTCCCGCAAGAAGGAACTCTTCCATGCGCTGCTTTGTGCATCTAAACCTAATATACTCATAGATCCACAACTGGGTCGCGTCCATGAAATACATTGAAATACTGGATACATCTGGATACAACCAAACTATGTGATGATACCTGCCTCCTGGCCATTTTGGGGAGAGAGCAGTAGGCAGGAAAAGGTTTCTGAAGAACTAGTCAGCAGATTTTGGAACCATGCCCTTTGCAGGAAATCAATGGCACGTCCCTTGGACTGTCTGTTCGATTAACGTTGCCTTTGTGACTGGGTGAGGGCATTGTGCGCATGCACCATAGATTGGGCGACGCATCCTTCGCAAGGAAGATGCAACAATGACTCTTCCAGAGTTCTGTGAAAAAAAGGAAGCTTGGACGATTTTTTAAAAATGCGCTGCTCAGAGTGCCTCTGCAAGAGTCTGCAATGACTTCCCTGAATCTAAGCACAACTCATGGAGCCGTCCTGCTGCGCAACCTGAAGCAAAGAGGAGCCCAACCCCTGAGGAATAGCCATAGCTATTTCCCAGCTGGCGCGCCACGTCAATACTGCACCTCATTGACTCAGAATGACTCAGCATCGTGTCAAGTTTTTGAGAGCCTACGAACTCAGGGGTCTATCCATCTTTCCTATCCTATCTTATTGGAGGCTATCATGCCCTACGGTGTTCTTCCCATTTCTTATTGTTTACATGCATGAAATGTTTGAACATACGTGTATGAATGCAAACGCAAATATGTACTATAGAAGCTCATGCACATACACGCACACACACGTATATATATATATACATTATATGACTATTACAATGTTCATAGATATGTAAAGGAAATATAACTCATATAAGATGTATATGTGAATATTTATGTGTGAATATGTGTATATAAATATATACATATAATATATATATATACATATATATATACTATATATATATATATGATACATATATATAAGTCAGTAGAGGGTGATGTCAGGGTTCATATTTTCATACCACCCCCTAACCAAAACCCTGTGAGTTTTATCCGAACATAAAATCATAACAGTCTATTTC
>BGPT01001052.1:2010-14707 GCA_003297045.1 Symbiodinium sp. clade C Y103
TTCAAATTTTATGGGTAAAATGATGTGATAATAAAAGGCCTTTTCGAGGACAAACCCTGCATTGAACTTTAAATTTTTGATTTTTGGCTTAATTCCTGATTGGGTAGGTTTTTGGAGTTTTGCCCAGTTTCAAGTTTATAGTGGCTGGACTCCATGAGGGTGGTACCCAACTTGAATTTTGTAGTGATGGTTTGGGGGCCATTTTTGACTTTATAGCTATAAAGTTCGGGCCCCCACGTACTCCGGAATTCACACGGGGATCGTGGGGCTTGGATGGAGCATGGCGAGCCATTAGGGTAATTTTTGGGTCCCAATGGAGCCAACGTTTTTTTGATTGTGTACCCTTCCAAGTTTTTGGGCAAAACATTTTGAAACTCACCTTATTGGATGGTGGAGATCGACATCATCCCCACGATTTGTTGATGTTCCAATGGTACGTTTCAGAACCCCTGTCAGGTCCTCAGGGCACTGGGTTCTATCCGGACACAGGTGAAAACCGGAGATCTGCCATGAAGTGCGTGGAGCCGAAAAGTGCTAGGATTGATCAAGATGAGGATGGCGATGGTAGCGTTGTGCTGGGTTTGATTGGACATCCCAATGTGGGCAAGTCTTCCATGGTGAATCATTTGATGGGTGAGAAGGTGGTGAGCGTCAAGGCCACTCCGGGGCATACCAAGATCCTGCAGACGCTCAAGCTGAATGAAAACACCTGCTTATGTGATAGTCCTGGAGTGGTTTTTCCCCGTTTAGAGGTGCCGAGAGAAGCTCAAATTGCTGCTGGTGCATTTCTTCAGCAGAGTTTTGAGATGGAACTGGTGTAACACTCCATAGTCCTTGGATTTGTTCGATACGAGTGTTGTGTTAAGTGTTAGTCGATGCTCTTGCCCAACACATTGAAGGTAAATGTCACCAACGAATACCTTGTGCATGCTCCTCAATACTTCTGGATCTTATCCAACAGAAGATTCATCATTGATCCATGATATCATAATATGTAATCTCATTTTATATCCAGAATCATTTCGGTGTGTCGCAAATACAGCAATGAGTATTGTAATCAAGGAGGATCCATTGGCTTTTAAGTTCATTGTCTCTTGCAAATTGTTGCGTTGTATGCCCATTCTGAGTCAAATCCATCTTCTCGACTTGTTTTTTTCCTAAAGCTATCCACATTGTATATATATATATATGCATATTTATATATATATATATATCTATAGGATATATAGGATTCCATACTTTCTCCCTACGTTCTCTTCAAAGGTGGGATAGAAGCCACCAGTTGAGGTTGGTATGTTAGTGCCTTTAGCCCAAGTTCGCGAGCCCTTCAGCGCCATCCGCTGGGTCATGGAACGCTCTGACAAGCCGCTGGCGGAACTCTTGGGCTTGAAACCTGTGAAGTTGCGGCGTGTCCGCGAGTTATTGGAAGCGGGTTTGGAGCTGCTTGGCTGGGGGATGCGATGTGATCCGATGCAAACACGGAAGTGGTTCTGTGTGGCAAAACGAAGCAGAAATGGTGCTTTGATGTGTTTTGTATTGTCTTGGGGGATCGCAATACTCTGTCATATTCAAATGTTATGGTGATGTTGGTTGTTTTTCAATGTACTGTGTCTAATCTATAGATTCGCTGGGAGAAAAACTCAAATTTTTGGATTTCTATCGTTTTGCCGGGGGTTGACTGCAGACGTGACAGAACATTGGACCTTGCCTCACTATGTAGATTCCTTTGAAATCATATACATCGGTCTCTTGCAACCCTTGCCTCTACAACATGTTGAATGATTTAATATTACATAACATCTATGCAGGATGACACATGTTGTACGTCTTCCTGCTTGGCAATTGAACCCTCATCATCACTCTGGAGCTGAATTTGGAAAGAAAACTAAAAACATTCAACAACTCAACAAAATCAAGCTTCCAATTCGAGTGAATCTGTGAAATCTCAGGACCCTTCAATTGAATTTGGTGGAAGCAGAGGATGACGACGAGGTTGTTCCGTGGTCTCCCATGTTACTCTGCGCTCAGCTTGCCACACAGCGTGGCTTCGTACAGAATGGCCGACCAGACTGCATGAAGGCTGGAACGGAAATCCTCGAGAGAGTCACTTGATCATTTTGATCAAAGCTGGGGGGAAGCTCTGAATTTTGTGTAGAATACTACCCTCCGGTGTCATCAAACATGAAAAATACTCCATCAATGGAGCGTTTTGGTGGGAAAAACAACTACAAATGGTGGATTGTCCATTGCCATGTTTGATTACCTAAGGGTGACTATTTTTTGTCCTTTTTGCAATTTGCTACTACATACCAGTGTTTCTGTTGCATATGCAAGATTGGCCATACAGAAAGCTGCCTTGAAAAAAACATGGATCTATCCCGTGGCCAAGTCACCCAGCCTGTCCATGAAGTTGAATAGCATATACATGGCTGTTCTGGCTTATATTTTTTCACACCTAGGTCACTGCAGCAATCGATTAGTCATAACATTTTGGTGCTTAGATAAATCACTGTGTTTAACAGTTCAACCCCCTATAGAAAGAAGTTTTGGAATACTTGGATCTCAGCGCGTCTGTGTTGATCCAGAAATCAGGGTGATTTCTTTGGGGCCTATGTTGCAGTGGTTGTGTGGCAGTGCTATTTGGTAGGAATGTAGAAAATGTGTGAACATGTAGAAAGCGGTTCAATTTTATATTACATAACAATTCATACATATATATATATATATAATATACATGCATGGTATGTATCAATTCAGTGCTGCCAAGGTTCTTTCAGGCCGCATTGCATATTCGGTCCCACCACCGGCGGCCACAGCGTCTGCTCCCAAGCCTCCAGATGATGGCAATGACAGCGATTGGAATGTCTGTGATGAAGATTTCGAAAGTGAAGAGGAGGAGGAGCGGAAAAACAAAATTGGGTCGTCAGCATGTTGCAAACTTAGCAGCTCGTTTAGTCGGGGATGTCACCGGATGTCTTTTTTTTGGTGAGCAAACCTTTTGTGTAACTCCAAGACTGGTTGTTTGCTTCAAACATGATTCATACTCAACCATGTTTAGGATGATGGTCCCAAATTTACTCATAGTTCCTGGGGTTGAAACCACCAACCAGAAGCGGGTTTGATAGAAAACAGATCACCATTTTCTTGCCAATATTCTCAATGTATGGTATATGACAGTATATGGGTGTATATTACCACTACATAACTGGGTCATGTTTGGGGTACATTCCATACACGTCCCCAGATTTGGACTTGGTAATCAAGAGAAAACAGTTCGTTGAAGTAAAGAACCAGAGTAAATCCATTGGAAGCCAATCATAATTTGACAAAAACATTATGTTCCAGACACCACACCAACCATTTCTCACTTTGCCTTTGAGTTGATTTCTTCAGTGGGAGGAAGAAATTGGAGACCGAGATCTTCTTGAGCTTTTTGGCCAAGAGGCCACTGGTATCGGCCGCTCCAGCAAGGCTTCCATCAAACGCCTCCCGGCCATGGAGGGGGCATGGTGCCATGGATCAGGGTTTGCGCCAAGTTTGCCGACCTTTTTAGAGAAAATGCCACGTTTGAAGATGTGAATTCTGATTAGTTGTATGAAATTCACAAATGTTTGATTATGTTTGGTCCAAATCAAACCTTAAAGATCCTAAACTGTGGTACTGGTAGAGTCTTATGCAATTCGGTGCAAGCCCCTATTTTGTGGATAATTGTTTGTTGCCCTTATGGGCCCTGACAACATGGCTTTGTCGCCACTGTCACATGGCAGTGTGTTCTTTTGCATGACTTTTCCCTTTGAGTTCAACTTCCTTTTTCGAAATCATGTCTACCATTCGGACAGCTGCGTTGTCTTGAGTTTTCGGCAGTTTTCAGAGGCTCGAATGCCATACTGCTTTAAGCCATACTGCTTTATGCAGTTTTGAAAACCACCCCCAACAGCGACACCCCCAAAAGTAGATGGCGAAGATCCGCCCTTGCAATCGTGGTTGTCGGTGGTCAAATAAGCTCTGATAGTAGCCCTTAGTAAGGCCTTAGTATTGGAGAGGTCACCTTTCAGGGTCGGAGTGGCTCCCTATGATCCCAAGCCCAGGCTTCAAGCGGCGTCAGAAGCTGGCAGAGATTGCCGGCGAAGCGGATCCCGCGCGGACCCTGCGGCCGTACGCAGGGCGCTTGAAGGACCCTGGGGGTCGAATGGGTGGAGGTTCCGGGGAGATTTGTGCAGAACATATGTGTTTTGCCCTTTGGTAATCTAACATAATCCAACATAGCTATAGAAAGTGCTGCATTTGTAGATGATTTGAGATTATTTTCATTCATTCACCATTATTTACCTAGTTACAACATGGTGGTTTTCCATAGCTATACAGCTATGTAAGTGTAAGATTTGCAGACCGTATTCTTAGATAACCACAGGACAAATGCTTTGAGCCATCTAATCAAGACACTTTTCTTGTATTAAATGTTTTCTACTGTACTAAAACCATCTAAAACCAATGTGATCGCGATGATGAACCCGTTTTGTTGTGGATGATTGGAAAACCGTCAATTTTTGGTAAATTTGGGAATGGTTTTGCAATCTATGGTTTGGGTTTACCAAATTGCATCGTATTGCCATGTAAGAGCGGTTGCCTATACTTTGTGAATTTTGGATGTTTCTGGTATTTGTTCCCTTAGACATCGATAAACCAGACCAGGGACAGAATTGGAGGGGTCAGCACTGGCGTAGGTTGTATTTGGGGATGCAGATGCATCCATGCAAATCATGTCATGAAACCGAGTTGGATTATACAGGGGTGGGACACGAAAATAGCCTGCGTTGACATGCACAAAGACAGTTCAAACATGTTCAAAAAAAATGTGTACCATGAATCATAAGGTGATTTGCGCACGGGATGCATTGCCGGTTGAGACTGGGGTGATATTGCGTGTGACTTGGCACGATTCCTCAGGAAGTCGAAGCGGGAGCGAAGCCTCCTATTTGAGACAACAAGATGTCGATAGCAACATTCTTGGGAAAATGCCAAGTTGCTGGAAACCAATGATTGGTGGTTTCAAAATTCAAACATTGTTTATGTCCATCCCTACTTTTCATGATGGCCGGCGAGGACTTTCATGTTTTTTGGGCCGAGTTGAAACTGCCAGCGCGAAAAGAATGGCGCACTACAAAGCCGGGCAGTCTTGATTTTCAAGAGAGAAATGACGGGAACGTGTGAGGATGGGGTTGCGAACAATCGTTGCAATCAACAAGTCATTTCAGTCTTGTGGAATCAAGATCATCAAGTGCTGCCTCAGTTGCAGTGTGCCGTTGACTCCATTCGAGTCTCGGAACCTCTTCGCATTATTTTCCACGTAGTAAGCTTCCCTGTACCATGGAGCAAAGCTCCGCTGATCGTTGGGAACGGTGGAATTTGAAAAGAATCAGCTGTGTGGCCTGGGAGGAAATCCATGGGTGGGAACGGCAACCATTCTTCCTTGGTATTGACATCTCATAGCCGACAATGCACAATATTTTGGTATTATTGGTACTTTCCAATGAAGATGTGGAGTTGACCACATAGTTTGAATCAACATACCTCTTGAGCATATACAATCAATATAATTATATAAATATATATATATATACAATATACAGCACTATAGCAAAACATTAGATGGATCAAAGAATGATACACCCTAAGTTCGAAGGCAGCCACTCTCGTCATGTCCACATTTTGCAGGTGCGTTGGTCATTGGTTTTGACCTACAGCGAGTTGAATATTCATCTCACTGAGAAGTCACGACCTATGACCCCATGTTCAAAAACAAAGAGTATCACTCACCAGCAAAACCGATGACTTTTTTTTTGTCGCAGCCAACATGTTTATCGATTCAGTGGGGTAAAAACCCTTCATGGCTGGCTATCCCAGAAGCCTTGGAATCCCTTGGAATCCCTGGGCATTTTGTGAAGCTCAGGTTACAGGGCTGTGGCTTCTCATGGAATTTTCGGCCCAGGGCGTTGGCCTGGAAGACCTCGTCGTCCCTTGGAGAACGGTGAATGGAGGGTGAACGGATGGGATGTGCTGAGACTGGTGTCGTCATGGGAGTTGAAGTCGGTTTGTGACTATTTCATGTGTACTTCGTATATATGATATATGTATACATAGAGATGTACATGTGTATTCATTGTGTGATAAGTTGATAGATGTTGATAGAATGTGTATTTATATAAAATATATATATATATATTTCGATGCACATATGTAATGTACAATGAGGATCAATCAGGTATAAATCGTATCATTACTTTGTAATATTTACATGAGATATAATTAGGAAGGCTGAATTGTGGGGTTCCATCCGTTCTGAGCTCTGTCTTGAAGGCTAGTGATCCAGGATTGCCTCATGGCTTCTATTAGTTTCTTAAGCAGATGGTATGTAGTCTGGAAAGGTAGAGGTGTATATTATATACATATATATGTACGCTTCTGTAGAGATATATGTTTCTAGGCAAGTACATACTGACACATAGCTAGATTGAGATTCAGTAGAGCTACTGGTGGAATAGTATTCTATACTCGTTTTTCTCTGATTGTTGGTCAAAGATGGTGGACCCAAAGCCGCAGGTGTTGGACACTTGCTGTACAGCTTTTTAAGTGTAGCACATGAGCCACGCTGCAAACCCCTTATGTATTGTCAAGTACCCGGGCGGTCATAAGGATCTGCGTAAGCCAAACCACCGTCGCGTAAGTGCCGCGTAAGCAACGTCTAAGCTGTGCGTAAGCACATCCTTACGACCTATGAATCTATCAAGGTTTTCAGCACAGCTCACATGTGAATTTATTTTGTTGCTGTTGGAGACACTATCCATTTCTGCAGGGTGGCAGGTCAGGGAATCCCAGGCCCGAGCTCCGATTTGAGCAGTAGTCTCGGTTGATTGATGATTGGGGATGTACAAAGAGGATTTGCCCAAGTGTAGTCACATCTAATCCCACTACAATGCCGATAAATATTCATGAAATTTCATGATACCTCCATGATATCCTCATTTTTACCTCCTTAAATCACCATGTTTAACCATGGAATGCATCCAAAATGGCCTTGGGGCCACAGGCGGTCGTGCAGGGTGACACGCATGGAGTGATCGCATCCAAAATGGCCTTGGGCATGTTGGTGCCTATGAGTCTTGGCACTGGATGAATTGGAATGGTGCGAAAAGCGAGGGGAATGATCCCCAGCCTTAATTTAAGTGAGTCACTACAATTCAGCTATATATATATATATATATATAGACACTTATTTACTGATTTACATATATATATATGATAATTATATATATATATATATATGTATGACAGTACTGTATATGCCATGTAGCTGGACACCTATTGCTGCTATATGTCGGGGTAAAGTATCTTTGAATCTTTGAATCATAATGGATCACTAAAAATATCCACAGCAATCATGACGAAGCAACAATACATCACCCATATTTTGATGGATTAGACAACCCGTTTGTGGTAAACTTGGGATGTTATACTATTGCTTTCCTATGAATATATTCTTACACGTACGAGTATTATCGCTAAAAAAACTATATATTGGCCGAAACTTGGGCGAGTTTCAAAAATCCTGCTTGGTGTTATACTCCCCAATATATTCAGGACAATGTTGGATAGTGTCATGATAATCTTGAATACGTATAGTCACCTTTTCGTTATGGTTATACCATCCTACATTATCCAACATATCTGATCTTTATATATATATATATATGATATATGATATATGATATATGATATATATATATAGGATATATGATATATATATATACATTCCAACAAATCCAATATATTCAATATCTATACTATCCAATATATTGTTTGATATATGGGGAGTATCAGAATCCATTCATGGAATCTGCGAATCGGCGAGCCCTGAGGGCATTGGGCGTCCTATGCGCCACATGGTCCGTGAAAATGGCGGGCTGCATGTGCCTTGGCGGATGGCTTGGAGATCTATGGAATTCTATGGTTGTAGGTGATGTTTACCTAAAAAAAATGGTGATTTTTACCTATAAAAATGGTGATTTACCTATAAAAAATGGTGATTTACCTATAAAAATTGTGATTTTTACCTATAAAAATGGTGATTTCATGGTGATTTAATGGGATTTAGCCTCTGGTAAACTGTTACATCACTATGGAAAATCACCATCTTTCATTGGAAAATCCACTATAAATTGCCATTTTCAATAGCTAATGTTAAATTACCAGAGGGTAATCTGATGTTCAAGCGTTGAAATTCATATGTTCTCAGAGTTGCTCAACAATTAGATTCTCGATGTTCTGCGTTTTTTCAAGAAGGATAAACCACCAGCATATTCACCGTTCTTTTTTGCTTCACAGAATCCAAGAGAAATGGCGTGGAAAACGGCTTCTGAAACTCTCCCGGCGAGGAACAAGTTCTTGTAGTTTTTTTCAACTGGGGACTTGTTGTTCTATTTTGATAATATTATGTACATAGGATACATACCCGAGATGATGAAGGCTTGGGGACATCTTGCTGGATCACTTTTTTTCCGCCTCCTGCTCAGTTGGAACCGCTGGGCACCGCAACCGGAGACTGGAGCAACGGACAAAGACTACAAGCCGATTGCGCGATTGCCTTTTGGCGGATGCCATGGGGGAGGTCGGTCATCGGAAGCCGACCCGGTATGGTGGTGCGTTGATGGTTGGTTTGGCAATTTGGCATGTTCTTCTGGATGGCAGAAAGATTTAGTAGCCAAAGGATTCAATCTACAAATATCTATAATTACAACTCATTATAATTCACTCTTCTTATCTTTGCAGAGCAAATTTTTGTTCAGGTCGAAACCTGGATCATCTAAACATCAACTGAACCCGACCTGGAGGAAACCAGTCTGACATGTTTTTTTTACCCAAGCAAGCGCCTCCTGACTGAAGAAAACTTCACAGATCTAATACATATTTGTGAGTGTGTATCAATGATCAATGCTTAGTAGCAAATTGCGTTGTAGATACGATATCGTATACTATAATTATCATTTGGGTTCCCATGTACTATCGTTATGGTATGTTTGAGTTATCAAAATTAGATATGTATATACATACATATACATGCCACAAGCCCACATGTCCACAATTACCATGTATGTATATATTATCCCAGGGCACATGTACCCATCTGTATTTATCATGTCTAGACAAATACATGTATATACGGTTACCCCATATATAGCTATGATGTTTACAATACCCATTGATATCCAATGATATACATATACATGTATGTACATATGTATATATATATACACAATATTGAATGATTACATATGTTACTCTACATCTATTATTACCTTTTTTAAAACACAATATAGTATAATTGATTATTGTTATCGTCATTATTATGAACATTTATGAACATTATCATTATTCTTATTGTACATATATACTTACTATTACATATATATATATATATATGCACAGACACATATTATTACATATATATATATATATATACATATATATATATAATTACATATTATATTATGGCCATGATATCCCAGCCTTCCAGGCTTTACCCCAAGTGACACATCGTGCCTAGGACGGTGTCCAGCGAGACGGAGCTGGCGCTCGCGGAGATGACGACGCAGAGCTCCTTCAATGGCGGCGAGCCAGAGGAGGCCGTGGAGGGTGGGTTTTGACCCACAAACTTACTGGTGCTTAGTAGGGAATGGATGAATGGATGGGAATGGGATGATTATAGATGGTTATTATTGGGGACTTCATCAATGGATTGGTTAATGGGAAAAAAATTACAGAAACCCATGGGATTTTCCCATGAAATATAGAGGTTTCCGGTTAAAATTTTCCCTTAAACCAATCTAGTGAGTTCAGCGATTTCACCAGAGAAACATGGGGAGTTAGCTGGGAAAATGGGGGGGAGCCAAGCAGAAAAGTGACAATTTCACGTGAACAAAGAGGGAGTTCACTGGGAGAAAGTTCGATCTAACATGATTTCACCTGAAAATTGGGACTTCACCAGAACAAGTGGGGATGCAAGCATGAAACATATGGATTACCATGATTAAACCAGCCAAACATGGATTCTATCATCAAATAGGTTTTTGAGCTAGAGAACATGGCGATAAAGATTGGGATTTAATGGCGATATGATGGGATGCCTGGTGGAGATTGGTCACTTACTATTTGACATTTAATATTAATCCCAGCAAAAATTGGGATTCAAGTTTTTACCATTGATTTGGGATGTATTTAATTGGGATATCAGCAATATGGATATATTTGATGGGATATAACTAGAAGAGGGTGACAAAATTGCCATTCAAAAGGGGAACATGCTGATGAAGCACGAATGTTGGGGGCATCCGGCCACCTATTGGGTGAACGGAGGGAGGGTTTGGAGCTGTGGTTGTATCATGTTGTATCCAGCTACGAATTCAATCTCCGGATTTCCAACCACATGACAGCAAACGAACATCTATGGATAGGCTTGGAGTTTCCAGCAAACTCTGAACCGACCAGCCGCCATTTGAGTTTGTTTGAATATTAGGAAAAGCCTCAAATTCCATGGGTGTCTCGTCATTTTTCCCATCGAAATCTGCTCTTGGTGGTGAAATCCCCCATTTGCATCCATTTGTCGGTTCGGTTTGGAACGGCGTCAACGAGCCGCTCGGTTTCCCCGCAGTCGAAGCTGGACAAGTTGGAACAGGGCAAAAGCAACAGCAGCGTTTTAAGTTTGTCTCACGACAGCGAGTTGATGAAGCCGTTCCTTGGACTGGACCCAGAATGAAAGCTGTTTGGGCTGAACCAAACGGGACCTGACCATGAAAAGCATTGCAAAACTGGTGTAGCTTGCACAAAGGAATGAGAAACCATATTGTACAAACAGTATTTGTGAGTCAGGAAATTTGAGTTGGGAACTTCTGATCCACCCTGTTTGTTACTGATGGGGATCATCACTCAACCTCCAAGTCTGACGGAAATAGGTGGGTATTGAGGATTGCACTCCCATTCATAGGGCATTGCTATGGATGGATCTTAATTCTTGACTAAGGATAGCTCAATATACATCAAATCCGTGATAGGAGATTGATCATATGCGCCTAGTCTCATTGAGTCAATCATTCAATCATATGGGGATGGGTCAAAACCTATTATTACATTATCCATTTTAATGGGATGAACATCCATTTACCAGCTATTTTGGGGTTCACTACGTACCAGGGTTTTGACTCATAGCCTGGACAGCCATGAGGACTACCAAAGTGGGACGGAAGACTTTGCGCTGCCCAGCTGCAAATCAAATCCCGCTGGCGTAAGTTGTTTTGTGGTGGATAGAAATTCACCACGTGGGCTATCAACCCTGCAGCCACCACAAGCCAACTAATCTCAGACTCTACGTATTTACAGTGGCGACCATGCAGAGGCTTGAGGGTCATCTAAAGTCGAAGTACAAGCGGACCACGCAAAAAAAGCACCACGACGCCGACCAGGGGTGAAATCCTCTGCACATTGCATTTATTTACTTTTCTCTCTCACAAAAGGTTGTATATATAGAATTATATAGATAGGTTTCAGTGAATCAGGTATTCAGTGGTATCATTGTTAGGGAAGTCGGGAAGCATTTTAACACTCAGAACAAACGTCATTGTTCTGGATTTACTTTGACCTCACTGTGAGGTGACTAGAATGATGACGAGAACGGTGAGTAGGGATACAGCAACTATCCCAAATTGGTCTGAATTCAGCTTGGTGAATTATTCCAATTTACCCATCTACATCCATCTATTGTTATGGAATCTATTGTTCGGAAATCTAATGATATATCATTTAGTCACAATTGTTATTATGGAATGATTCCCGGACAATAGATTCCCGAACAATGACAACAATACTAACAATACTGATAATAACAATAAGAATGATGGTCCGGGAATCTACCCTCTGGTTTTTTAACATGGTCATGGAAAATGGCGAATTTGGATGATTTTCCCATTGAAACCTCCACATTTATAGGGGATTTTCCATGGCTATGTTAAAGAACCAATATTAGGGACTCATGTGTTGGTGATCCATCTATCTCCAAAAGATTGGTGATCCCCAGCCGAACTGTCGAGGAATTCAGGTGATGCACCCATGGAGCAGTGTTCAGCCAACTCCGGCTGATAAAATCGCATGAAGCTATGGGAGTATACAACCCAATATATTGATATGTCTATATTTATATATATATATATATATGTAGTTGGGGGTGAACCCAACCCACTGGTAACGGATCCCACCAGATGATTGACAAGGTCCTCCTTGTTGTTCTCCACAAAGTAGATTGATGAACCAAGATAATTGATGATATTGTTGTTGTCCTCAACAGCAATAGATGATACAATCTGTAATCCAAAAGATGGGACTCCTATCCCACACCAAGCCAATCCCTATGGCTGCGCAAGACTTTTCCCCTATCTCGCCTGAGAAGTTGGCCTTGAGCCAAGTCNATCCAAAAGATGGGACTCCTATCCCACACCAAGCCAATCCCTATGGCTGCGCAAGACTTTTCCCCTATCTCGCCTGAGAAGTTGGCCTTGAGCCAAGTCGATGGCACATCGCGGAGATGTGTTGCAACCCCTTCACAAGAAACAGTCGAAGGTGAACACGGCAGTTTCATGCCATGAAATTCACA
>BGPT01001052.1:23614-28614 GCA_003297045.1 Symbiodinium sp. clade C Y103
CCCGGCAGCTGCAGATTCAGACATGGTCAAAAGCAGAAGCCACCTCCGGCTTTACGTGCTGGCAGCACGAGCCCGTAGGCTCCGCTACCAGTGTAGTTGGGGGTGAACCCAACCCACTGGTAACGGATCCCACCTGATGATTGACAAGGTCCTCCTTGTTGTTCTCCACAAAGTAGATTGATGAACCAAGATAATTGATGATATTGATGTTGTCCTCAACAGCAAATTGAAGGGCCAGTCCCTATGGCGGCACTCGAGATTTTCCCCTATCTCGCCTCAAGTTGGCCTTGAGCCAAGTCGATTGGCACATCACAGAGATGTGTTGCAACCCCTTCACAAGAAACAGTCGAAGGTGAACACGGCAGTTTCATGCCATGAAATTCACACATATACATATATATGTATACATATCATCGTACATTTACATGAATCAAGGGGGTTCCTGAAATGGGAGACCCCAAAATCATCCATCAATTTTTGATGGGAAAACCAATGGTTTGGGGTATCCTAATTTTGACAAGCCCCCATGTAATGTGTATTGTATATCCCATTGAAATTGCATGTATGTTGTTTCAACGGAAACGACAACCAGTCAACCACAAACAAATGGGCATGATCTCAGTTGTAGGGGGTTGATGAGTCTTTCCAGCCTCATTGTTGGCAAGTGTATCCTCATCGTGAAAATATTGTTCCATTTATTCATGTTGGAGCATCAGATTCAGCCATGGTTAGAGTGATACATAGTGATACATCCTGCTGACAAAGATTGTTTTGTTGATTGGGATAGTTGATTGATGTTGCAATCGCATATCTTCATGACAAGCATCAAAGAACTCTGAGTGATAACCAACAATAGGGGTCTTTCAGTGATTCTGCAAGAGTCGCATGGAGCATTACAAGATAGATCTGTGTGAAACTCCTTGTCGTGTTCGTTTCTCTGTTGCTTCGACAGCATCGGTTCAGGTCGAAAAAGCTCATCCTGACGTCTTCAACGTGCTGTTGCAGCTGCTGGACGATGGAAGGCGGAACTTGGAACCTGGCTCTTCCAGTTGGAGAGATATTTGTTTTTTGTCAAGATGGTTGCCCTGGTGTTTTGTCTACATAGGAATCAATGACACTTCCGAGAATCACAACAGTAAATCCAGTGGTGAAAATGATATAGATCCTGAGAAATAAGGACTATAATTTGAATAGGTGATGGATAACATACAGTTGGATATGACCAGAGATCTATTTACTACCAGCCTTAATCCTCCGCCAGGCTGACTGATTCCAAGGGCCGCGTGGTTTCCTTCGCCAACACCATGGTGATCATGACCTCCAACATTGGAAGCAGATCTGTCACCTGGTGAAGTCTGATTGCTCCTCATGTTTGATGTGTTGATAGGGAAAATGATGAACCATCAGCATTGGGAGTACACCTAATTTTCATGCAAAGCAACTTTGATAATTGAAAGGTCGTGCACGGAGGTATTCCTAATCAACATCCAGCCAATACATTAAGGACATCTCATCCAAAATTAAATCATGCGAGGTAAGTTGCATTTTGGTGTGTTTTTTTGCCAGTCATAGAAAAAAGATCTCAAACCATTGGATTTTGGCGAGGTCTCTCGTGTCTTCCAATTTTGGTCCCTGTTTTAGACAACCCCATTTTCTGTGAGAGTTGTTCACAGCTATGGACGATTGAGTGGGGAGCTAAAAAGCCCCAGGCCTCCTTTAGGTGGCTATAGACAATTAGAAATATGAGAAATCGGAGAATAACTGCATACAAAGCCATGAGAAGTCACATAAATCATTAGCTACAACTCGTGAACCCTTTTGTGAACCCTTAAAACAAGCTGCATTGTGAGTAGCAACGTCATGCTACGCCACGTCAGGTCTCCAAGAGCGCGGCTGGAACCTCCGGTCTCGGCTTCCACTCGGAGGAGATGAGTCTCGAAAGATTTCCGAAACGTGCCAATTGGGGCCCTATTGGAGACCGAAAAATGGCTGAGTCCAATCGAAATTGGCAGTTTCGAGCAATTTCTTGATTTGGAGTAGTTGTTTGTGTGATTGTTCCTGGGATTATGTAATGTTTTTCCGGAAAGAATCTCGGATGTTTGGGTTCTCGTTTCGATTTCATGTCGGGGGGATGGGATTTAATTACCATGTTTTGATTTAATCTATTGGTGCAACAGCTTTAGTATGGGAAGAGAAGGATGCTAGGGTAGAATTTGACCCATCACAATGTTGCGAAACAAAAATCATGTAGAAATATCGCCAACAACCATTGACTTCATTGGATTTCACTTCACGTCACACACAGTTTGGAAATCGTAGATGATATTTGCCCCATGATTTTGCCAAGTTTGGCACGGCAGCTTGCAACCTTGGGGATGGTCTCACGACAAAACGTCACCAGGAGGATGGTTTTGACACCTATGCAAAGGTGAAGGAAGCGGTCGACGAGGAGAATTTCGCTGAGAGAATTCCTGCTATACTTACACGGAGAAGCAGCGAAAAAGTGGGAAATCCATTAAATATGTGTGGTTGCTATGGTTACCATGGCCAATATGGTTGGTATGGTGATGACATGGTGATGAATGTGGTGACCCCAATGCCAACCTCCAACTGGGGATGGCTACCCATTTCTCCAACTGGCGATATTTATTGGTTTATCACATGAAGGAGTTGAGTAGAAGCCTCCTGGTTGATAAGAATATGGCCATCAAACATGGAGAGGCTAAGCAACAAGTGTATACGGAAGAATGGGCAAATGATGGGATTTTTTTTGAAATGAATTTTGAAATGATGGTTGTAACAGATTAACAGGTAGGAGGAACCGTGTCATTGCCAGTTTTAAGATCAACCTCCATGACGTCCATGACCTCGACGACCTCGACCCAGGAGATGAAAAGTTTCTTCAGACCAGAGTTCCTCAACAGGTTGGGGCCGACCGAAAAAAACATCGCATCCATTGTGTAACACATTGAATCCATTGCAGACTAAAGATGGTCCTTCCTCGTCTTCGATGTTTGATGTTCGCTGATCCAATGTAGGATCAACAGGCAAGAGTTGTGTTGGTACTTTGGGCCGTTTGAAACACGCATAGAGCCTCATGAACCGAAGTTTCTGTGATTTTTCATCAAAGGGATATCCGATATCCCTAAAGCTCGAAGCTCGATGCCGTCAAGGAAAACTGTGGTTCTAGCCCCCAATTGAGCACCGCCACAGCGAAAATCGCTGAACTCTTCGCTCAGATTGGATGAAGTCATCGTGTTCCGACCCCTGAAAGAGGACGACATCCGAGCCATTGCAGAGGCGAGGATTCCAGAGGAACTGACCACCAGGGACACAACATGTGCATGTATCATACATATTTTTATATGTATACGTCCAAGAAAAGTCGCAGATTGCAAACCAGAGCACTCCGATTTTGGGGTAAACAGTTTCGACTCACTCATATCCATGTAGAAGCCATAGGAAGATGAGGAGCTCATCGTTCCATCCTGAAGCTTCGATTTTGCTACCTGGCGGTTGGCAGGTCGAATTCAAGAAAGTCTTAGAGAGACTCTCGGACAAGGCTGGCGCTGGTGCTGGTGCCAGCAGCAGTGACTTGTTGAACGTCCTACCTGTTGAGCTTCTTTGGTAGATGTACCCTGATGTACCGTACGATGTACCGTACGATGTACCTGGTAAACATCCTGGAGACTCTCCAATGGTGAAGTCCTCGTCCTTTTTCAAGTCCTATGAGGAAGTCTTGGGATTCCTAGGGTGGCCCAAGATTCTAATAGCTAAGCCATATTAAGCCTACTTGATTGTTTTGCCGTGGCCAGATGTGGCCAGTGTGACACAGGATCTTCACATCACGTTGACGCAGAGCTTTAAGGACACCGTGCGGGACGATTCCACGGGCCCAATCCAAGCCAGGATTCCACCCAGTGGATATCCATGGTCGCTACAAAATGAGCAGCATTTGCGGCTTGGGGCATTTCAGTTTTGACCTATCTACAACGAATCTTGGGATGTCTCCGATTGTGAAAACCATCTTGGCTTTGAGGAAATTGTTTCTTGGACAGACCCTCCGGCACTCAAACATGGGCCGGGCCGGCTTGGAAATACACCAATGTTTGACATAAGACTAGGAAAGCCATGTATAAATGAATGCAGGTGGGATTGTTGCCGAATTTGATTACAATTTTGTTTGAAAGTCATTTCACTAGTCTGCATCAAGACCTAGCTGGGCAAAGTTGAGGACCTGGCCGACCTACGCCAACCTCACCATGTTTATGATTGTATGATATTGGTTGATATTGATATAGCATCATCATGTATCATCCCAAACTGGCCAATAATTTTGCCTGAACTGAGTTGAGCTGACTTGATATTTTGATATAACTGATATTCATTGATATTTCATTGATATTCAACTATCATCACTGCCCCAGTTCAATGTGCAGATCTCAAGGACCAAGTGCTGAAAGAAGGCTTTGATCCTGCATATGGTGCGAGGTTGGGCCCCGGGTCCCCGGCGTCCCGGGCGGTGTTTTCCTGGGTGGTAATGGGTGGGATGGTACAAAGCTTTAATGCAAAGTTGCTGTTTTTTCCATTTTTCTCAACACAGAGCCAACTTGTCTACCCAAAAGCTTGGTGTTTGCCACCAAGAATGACCAGTCTATGTGCAAGTGTTTCCTTTTCTCAAGACCCTCACCTCCTGGATTTGATTGCCGTGAACATCATTGAACACTTGAACTTCTTTGGTTTCGTCTGGCTGGTAAACCATTCATATCTTGGAAATCAACTGGCCAATATCTGGTCCCTTCTGTTAAATCCCAAGGTGATTTGGTTACGTGTCATAGTTGTTTCTTCTTGAATCCCATAAAAAGGCTAATTTATTTGGCACTTCGAAACCCATAACCCCAACACTGGGGATATCCCCTGGTGCAACCCAAACTTGACAGGCCTTTGCGTCGTGCGATCACACGGATGCTGGAGGCGACAAAAACCTGGGTAAACTGTGG
>BGPT01001052.1:33614-37284 GCA_003297045.1 Symbiodinium sp. clade C Y103
ACTAACTACCTATCTTTGTGGTAATCCAACTGGAAAGCTGAATTGTCAATTACTCTTACGAATAGAGTGAGATAATCTTCAGATAATTAGGTGATTTACCGTTGCCTGGTTGGATTGCCAAGAGTTCCAAAGTATCGAAAGCAGCATGTACCCTAGTGACCACCCGTATAAGGAGGCTTCAAAATGAATAGATCCAGTACTAGGTACTAAATGTTACTAAACCAAGTTTTCCAGCGGGATTCTGAGGGGGAGGAGCACTCCACATTTTAAACGTGTGTTTGTCTTGTTCCAGTATCTCGCCTGATCTTCGACATTTTAGGGGTCAAACTACCGTGTGACACATTTCAAGATGACAGGAATGACAGGATTGGTAGCAGCAAATGGTTTTCATTGTCTTGGAAAGTGAATGTTCAAGAGAAGCATTCTGCTAGCCACGCTTGGTCAGGACAAACATGATGAGAGAAAGAGATAGAAATGATAGAAAGAGTAAACTCTGTACGCATCTCTGTGGCTTGTGGATTCCCAACTTTTCATCATGGCAGAAGGGCAGCTCGATTGCATTTCAGCATATTATCGTGTCCTGACGGTGATTAGTGAAATGAGTGGTGGTTTAGGCAGCCCCAACCACCAAGTAACCACCAAGTAATCTTTGGTTGCCTATGATTTTCCAGCTGAAAAACATCCACAGCTACTCAGCTACCAGCCAGATGTTAAAACCAAGGGATTCCATGGTTCTGATCCATACCCGATGGTTGAAGAATCAACGCGGAAGTCTTTCCTGATTCCTTTCCAACCCTTTCAGGTAAATGATGGTAAAGCGTGTTCCAAAAGCAAATATGGCGTGGTATGGCTATGGAATGGGGTGAATGGCTAGAATTCTCAGGATGGTGCCGTTAGCAGGGTTTCAACCCATAGCCGCGGAATGGGTTTCTAGAATTAAGCCCCAAAACAACATCCAAGACTAATACCATCCAAAAATCATAGTCATCCCAAGAATGAACTGTATATTATATATACAATGAGGATATATATATATATATACATCCCACACCCCAAAATCTCATGATTCTCATGGTCTAAGACCTCATTTCTTTCAACTATTGGTTCAAGGCACTGACGTGGCTCACCTCCATTTTGATCCCCACATCGGGGTGTCTTCATTTAGGAAACCTTTATCTTTAAAAATCATCAAAATGTGTGCCAAAGCACATCAAAATCATGACAAGAATTGTGCTATTCACCAGAACCCCCAAAAATCAATGAAAACAATCCATGAAGATCCCACGAAAAATCTGAATTCAATCATTTTGATCATTTCGATCATTTCGAAATTCGTTTCAATCCATCATAATCCATTCATTCCGCACCAAGGACTGCTTCCCTGGATCCCGGAGATCCTGGTATTTCGGCCACAGGGAGCAGCCTCATTGCGGAGGTGACACAGGGGGAACCATCGGGGAACCATCGGAGAACCATCGAAAAATGGGAAGTTGACCATCTGTAAATGGGGCTTTCCATGGGTTTCCATCGTTTCCATAGATGGCGGATCCCCAATAGCTGGATGAACCCCAAATAGATGAATGATGAATGATGATATGTGGACTATGATTTATAGACTATCTATCGGTGACTCATCTATCATGATTACCTATAGATAGATGATGATAGATTTTGACAAAATGGAAATTCACTGTAAATCATTGAGTCCATGATTTGTATACATCATTAAGGCCATTGTTCTATTGATTAAGGAGCTAAACTTTCTCAGACTTCCAGTCATGATTGAAACCATCCGCTGTTTGGTAGATTGCAATGGTTGATTTCTTATCGATCCAGTTCGGGATGGGCCATATTTAGAACACTTTTGTCTTGGAATCCACATCAATTCATGAGCGCTCCCCGTTGGAGGCCCCCATGCAGTCCGGCGAGAACGCGCCGGAGGGGCAGAGGCTTCGCCAAGGGTCAGAAAGGACAAATCTCATGTGGTAAACTGGTAAACCCGGTAGACCCAATGCTTTTCTTTTACCTCTTTTAGATGGAAGGGCGTTCACTATGTTCAAAATAATCCCCAACTGTAAGTCATTGGGCAAATGGGGCATGGTTGTTGGAATTCGGTTCAGCACATTTCCAAAAGTTGTGCAATCAATTCCTGACTCCATGCGTGGTGCTCGGATGCGTAAGCTTTTAGAATGCTTAGGATATGAGGTTTACCAAGAAATATTGAGGCATACCCCAAAAGTGCTATTTTAGTACATTCCAATCGTGAAAAACATGAGACATCCACAGTTTGAACAGCTTGGGAAAGCCATGGGCTCCAAAAATTCTGGAAAAATGTGAGGCATCCCAGCAAGCCATCGAGAAGTCTGGTGAGAGACGAGGCTGGGCAATTTGAGGCGACCCCAGATGTCACAAACATAAGATTGAAATCAGAGTTTGGAGATGTTTGGGGTTTGATTTGCCCAAAAACTGCTACTTGAATTCGGGTTAAGTTTGTGATTGTAATGATATCTGATATGATTTTCCGACGAAAAACGAGTATCTTTGAGGGAAAACGAGAATTCCAGGTTGTGGCGAGCTGGGTGTGCGATAAATGCGTAGATGCGACACCTAGACAATTAGAGACTAGTTTTGGGGGCTCCAAAATGTGAGAAACTGATATTTTTCTTGCCAATCAGCCTAAAATACACCAAGTCGTGGTTACTTCCGCCTTGCCCTTGTTTTTTGGGGCGACAGAAGTATTGGGAAGTTGACACAGCAGCGCAGCAAAGATCATGGACATCAGAATCAGCAATCGACCAACAATTAAATACAGAAGAGAATCGACAACATTATGGGTCAAAATTGTTCACAAAAACGGCGAGTGGAAAGATGCCACAGATGCGAAATTTGAGCCATACAGGAGATGGGAAGTCGAGCGCGCTCTGTGCCATGCTCAGCCAAGCTGAAGTGATGCTCCTGGCATCATCTTGAGTCATGGGGGATCCCTAAGTCACCATTGGTTTCAATACTAAAAATGCTTTAATGACTTGGATGATTTGGGGGTACCCCAATGTTTCAGGAAACCTCCATGCATGGTATGAAAATGGGATGAGAATGGTTGTGGACAAGTATGGACCAGTCATACTAATTTTTACTGTAAGTATAACTGCATAGTATAATTTTAAACTGGATACAAATGATGAGGATGATAGTGATGTGTGTTGCCAGTGGGATCCGGTTAGAGCTGTTAGATTACCAGAGTGTCAGACACGTGAAACGATTGCTTTCCATGAACAGCATACTTGGTAGGGATTTCAGTGTTTACTGATTCAAGAAATCTACGAAGGGAAACGGGAAAAAAAACTATCACCAGAACAACAGCAAGGAGGATCCAGAAGCCTCAACCATGGGATACATCTGGATATAAGCTATATACCAGTAGTACCGCACAAGGCGGTGGCGGAAGTTTCAGGAATAGCAAACTATAGGAAAGGTGAGTTGCTGTGAATGATGGATGGCAGCGCGAACCCACTGATGGATCAAAAGGTGGTTCGAGCGTCGGCCTATCTATCTGTCTATCTATCTGCCTGCGTAACTAACTGACTAACTGACTAACTGACTGACTGACTGACTTACTGACTGACTAACTAACTAACAAACTAACTAACAAACTAACGAACTGACTAACTGA
>BGPT01001052.1:44021-71199 GCA_003297045.1 Symbiodinium sp. clade C Y103
CACCAAAAAGATCCACAACATTCTGACAATCACAAGCAATCCGAAGAGGACCTCTGGTATGTTTCAAAGTCAAAACAAGGGCGAATATCTCAGCTCTTTGTGAAGACGCATCTCCTCCTGGGAGTGGACATGCAAATGTGGCAATGCCATCCACAAAATATGCACTGGCAGCTGTTCTCAGCCTTGGCCAGAAATGAGCATAACACGAACCGNCCTCCTGGGAGTGGACATGCAAATGTGGCAATGCCATCCACAAAATATGCACTGGCAGCTGTTCTCAGCCTTGGCCAGAAATGAGCATAACACGAACCGGCAATGAAAACAATTTTATCGGTCTCAAACAACGTATCACAGGATGGAACAGAAATCGGCACGTTGCTGCCACTCTCAGAGGAGGCCCGAAAATAATACCAGTATTCCAAGATAGGGATGAATGTTCAGGTGGGCTGGCTGCGCGTGTTGCTGCAAACACCGGACATTCCGAAAAAAGGTGATGATGTGTCTCACGCTCTCCACAACCTTTACAGGCCTCACTTGAACTCAAAGACGCAGCTTGTAAGCGAGGGCCAGTGAAGACACTGCCAGAAAGGGCCATCGCCAACAAATTTCGAGCATATTGGAAATCTCTCGGCAAGCTAGACAAAAAGGGTGTCACAAACGTGGCAACTTCATCTTGTGTGCAAGAAGAATCCAAAATAATGCGCGCAAGGACACTGTCAACCTGAGAATCTAGTGGAATGTCGCCCGTTTCATGCCGAGGGCTCTGTTGTTTTTTTTCGGAAGTTTCACTAGCAAAGCTGACCACCACCCAAATTGAACTGGGAGTTCACACCGAGTTCAGACCACAATGACAAGATTTCGTCCTGAGATATGACCCCGCACAAAGAGAGTCAATTGGTGATTCATTTTTTGGGTCCTTCATCACCGGCTGTACTTGTATCCAACTGTATCTCTAGTTTGTTCGATAAGAAACGTCCCCTGTTTTTTGCAATCCTCTAGATTCGATCAACCCAGAGTCACAGAGTCCCCTTGGCAATTCAATCATGAGAATTGATCCAGTAAACAAGGAACATAGATGAACATAGAATATCTGTCTTTTCAATCTTAAATCATCCCAATCGATCCACAAAAGATATGTTTCATCCCCGACTTATCTCTTTCCATCAAGTTTCAGGTTAACATATCTTGAAACTCAATTGGCATATTTGGTTCCCTTAAAATCAGCATCAAATAATCCATCTGCTAACCAGATTTGATTTGGCCAAGCTCTGCAGGAGCGCCACAAGCCCCACATCACTCGGATCCATCGGGACCTCCCAGCAGCTTCTGCAAAGGCCAGGAGTTCGAAAGCCCAGCGGAAAATCTGTGAGTTCCGATCGGGATGTTCACTGTGTGAAGCCACTAAGACTGGATTTATAAGATGTTTTGAAGCATCACACTTTGGGATTTGAGAACTAGAACTTTAGGATCTCAACAATAAAATGTGATTGGAAGCAGGAAGAAGGAGATGCCACCGCTAGAATTTCTCATTTTGAGGTGGTTGAAAGGGTTCCGGTCCGAATGTCCACCTATCAAAAATAGAATTTCACCAGCCAAATGGGTTTGAATAAAGAATGGGATTGCTCTCGTGTTCTACAGGACGGCTGCAAGCCAAAGGTTAAAATATCTCGCCCCTTGTATTGTTGCTTTTCCGTCCTTGCCGGTGGCATGACCAGAACTTGGGCCATTTTGTTTCCTGCTGAGGAATTTTGGGAGATTTCGGAGATGAGGTGCCTCGGAGTTCGCGGCTGGTGGTCCAACGGGACTTAGATCTTGAGGTTGGGTTCAAGGCTCCAAAAACGCAGCGATGGGTCCTCGCAGTTTGGAGAAATCAATCCATTCATCAAATATTTCTTTGCAATCTATACATGTCTTAAAAAGGACTTGGGCATAAAAATCCATGTAACATCCATAGAACATCCATACAACCACTCAATGTGTCAGTCATAAGCCAATTACCATCCAATCACCATCCAATTGCCGTCCATATATCCATCAGATGAATGAAATTGAATGAACCTCCTATTTTTTTTTGACTTTTTTGACCAGGTGAGTCGCCAATGTCGCGGGTCCCAAAGCTTGGCAGCGCAGCCAGACTTTGGACACTACCAGCAGGACCAGCCAGGGTTGATTTTTGCTCTAAAAAAGGGGGGCTGGGGGGTTGGTTCGGATGATAATCCCGATGTATCCCAATTATGATGGTTAAAATATGTTAAGATGATAGTTGTGATGAGCAGCTTCTAATGATAGTTGTAGTCCCAGTTATGGGATTATTGCAATCCCAGTTAACTTATACCGATAAGGTATAATATCTATTTTCCCAGTTAGAATCCCATTTGATATACTTAGAATCCCAAAACTGATTTTGATTCAAGTTATAACCGCATTTGGTCCCCTCTTTGATCCTTTGGTTGCCAATACTTGGACTAGGATTGAATTGGCATAGTTGTAGTGCAATTCCAATGTTGACAAATGTCGAAACGGGTTAAAGTTGGCCTAATTCGGTAAGTGATGCAAAAGGCATTGTTTAAAAGAAAATGGTTTGGATATCAGCCTGGTTTTTCTGATCAACATCGACGTCAGCATGTGTCCTGATTTGCCTTCCAGCTTTCCAGGGATACACTTGAAAAGTGGGTTGAAGTTGTCACCATTTTTAGGCTGAAAAAGTTGAATGGTTTTATATCACAGCAACACAAAAACATGGAGTGAAATACCCTTTAAAATAGTGATGACATGTGATGACTCTCGTTTCTAGGGAGGGGGATTGCGGGATTGCTGAAATCGAATCGCCACGTGTTGGTTTGCAGCTACAGGAGAGCTTGGAGAACTCCACGACGGCCTGGTGACTCAACGGGACACACGCTAAAGCGCCGCTAAGTTTTGAGTATTGAGTTCTTCTTGGGGATTTAAAAATAGATGAAGGTTTTTTAAACGGTTTGCCAAATGGAAGCGCCATACAATTATATGTAATCATGTATTTGTATACATACATACAATAACATCACAAATAAGATGATAGGGGTTTAATATTGTTTAATATGATATATGAATATATTTATCTATTTGCCTATCTTTCTTTCTATATGTCAATCATCGCGATGAAAGGTTCTCAACTTTGGATCAACAAACCCCATCTGATCCAAGACCTTGTGATCAGGCTCAGGCGTGCACCAGCGCCTTCAAAGACGGACCCAAACGCACGGACTGGGCACCGGAGGAGCTTGCCCCCCAGGTGCCTGTGGGGCCCCCAAGATGGCTAACAACTAAGGTTAGGGTACAGAGATGTACTCACACGGGAATATCAAATGTTATAAACCAACTTACAACTGGGGTGGGCAGTTTTAAGAGATTGATGGCAGTTGGATGCAGTTGGCAGTTGGATGCAGTTGGCATGTACAAGTTGTTACGAAACTGAGTCTATCAGTTCCCAAGTTCCCCAGGAGCTGTCTCGCCTTCCTGGCCCTGGGAAGTACGAACCAAAGGTGCAATGGTGGTGCAATATGTTGTTACATCAATTGTTACATCAATGTTGCAATTTGATCTGCAATGGTTCGTGTTGAAGTTTGATCATGTTTGTTCGATTTTGATGGGGATCGTGACATATTGTGACCCATGGATCATCCAATCAACAAAAAAAAAATCTTGGCAACTTTAGAGCCAAATTTTGGCACCAACGGACCACAATGAGATGTTTCACCTTTGAGGGATGAGGCTTATGCCAACACATGAATGTGGTGGGTTCGTAAGCGTATTTTAGGTCAAGACTACCAGCTGAATGCTGCTGACCGGAAAGCTTTATCTTGATATTTTGATAGATCTTGGCATTCTCCCATTCTGAGCACAACCCCAATGATTGGCCCTTTTCTCCCCCATCATTGTGGTATATTCTAGGAATATTCTGAAAAGGTGGCAAGATACGGTGCAGTTTTCCCACATGTCCATTCTGTTTTATCATGGTTTGTCCCTTGAATTTCCCCGGCAAAGTGGGGGTGCGGGCCGGGCCCCTTGAGACACTGAAGCAAGTGCCGCAGGGCCCACCATCTTTGAATCGCTTGACTTCCGCCAAGTCAGCCTTCATTTCGGCTTCGGAGCGCAACAAGATCCAGGTGCGTTGATCCAAGGGGATGCACCTGAAAAGCTCATGAAAGCATCTAGATTTTGGCTGATGAAACAATGTCGAATCCCTTGGAACGGAACGGTTTTGGTGGATTTCTAGGGTGTCTGAGATGGGTTTGGAAAGACCCCAAAGTTTCTGGAATTGAATGGAATGGAGTTCCAAACTATGCCGGACACCAACGCGCGAACGACCCGCCAGTTGTCGGCTGTGCCCGGCCCGGCCTACTACAATCCATCGCTGCCCAAACTTCGCAAGTGCCTTTCCCGCATTTTCCTCTGTGGATTTCTGGATCCCGCATGGTGGGGCCCTGGGATTTAAAGATAGTGAGCAACCCATGTGGATTTGGCTCAACAGTGAGCGTAAAGGCTATGAAGAGGGAGAGGGATCAAGAATGGCAATTAAGAGTCATCGAATCAGCCATCTTCAATACATCTTCAATAGGGACATTTTTCACTTGCCATATCTAGCCATGTTTAGGGTTGGTGAATCTGAGGCCATAAGAAGCTATAAGATGCTATCAGACAGATGCCGATGCTATAAGATTGTAACCAGATTGTAACCAGATTGTAGATGATTTAGGAACAGCGCCAAACGATGCTTGACATCTCCACCACGCTCTGCCAAAGGTCTTTTCGCTTCTAGTCGGGTGCGGCGCAAGAGATGAAGGCATCAAAATCAGACAGGAAATCAGACAGAACCAGCAGCGTCAGGACCTCATCCAACATTCCACAAAAATGTGATGTGTTGATGTGTTGATCAACACTGGGAAAAGAGATAATGCAAGTTCTAGAATGTGAGTTTCACCGCTTTCCATAGCTTTCTGTAGCTGTCCATAGCTTCCCACGCAAAATGCGTGGAGTGTGCTTGGGGCAAAAGAAGCTTTCTGGTGAAGGAATTCATGGTCTCGAATGAGCGAAGAGGTGAAGCCTTGGCCATTGAAATATGTCAGAAATATGTCAGAATAGCTGATTGCAATCTGATTGCAATATGAGCTGTCTGTTTTGAAGAGGTACTGAGCCTGCTTAAAGTCTTCTAATGTCTTCAAATGCACCTGCAATACCATCCAGTGGTGGGTGCTTGAAGCATGCTTTGCTGTTGCCTCTTCACGCTGGCTTCTCAGTAGCGTAGGACATTGCTTGTGGTACCAACACAATGTAAAGCAATATCCAATCCGGCATGAGGCACGAAGCATGAGACAGACTATCAGATACCCGGCGTACCTGAAGCCTCCAAGAAATGCTCATGATATATCATGATATTTCCATTCAGTCTTTCCTGAGAATGATAGCGAACCAGCATCAAACAGAGCTGATATTTTCACAGGCCTCCTGTCCTTCCGCGAAGGCAAGATGCAGATGTTCACCATGGTGATACCTCGGCAAAAACCATTCCTAGGGGATGATTCGATAGTTGATATAAGTTGATATCAGATGGACACAGAGCACAGAAACCAATGGTGACGGAGTCATCCCATGAAATTTACGAGGCAGTTGTTTTTATCATTCCAGTTTTCCTTTGTATCTACCTACCTGTTGGTGTTTCTTCTTAAGTCCCGCATTTTTCGCGGCTACCATGCAGTATTTTTATGTATCTTGTTATTCATTTGGTGAACGTCATATTCTGGCTAGCCGCTCGGATTTTGGGACATATACCACCCTTTTTCAGATTAAATGTCCGATCTTGCGAATTATCAATGTTTTGGGGGGTTCTAAGATAATTCAACCACGAATTTGGTTCATCCTGACTGCAGATCTTCCATACTTGGGGGAAGATTCAATGGGCAAACCCTTCAGAAATCAATGGGAAAAAACTCAAAAAACATATATATATATATACATACATATTTCAAACTCCATAAGAATCTTCAAACTCGTAGATGCCCATGTTATCAAGATTTATGACATGTCCTGATTTTATGGTTGTTTCTTAGAAGGCAACACTCCGACCGCTTCAGGTGATGGGGGAGCCACGGCCTTAGCAAAGACAACTTGTTCGCTGCCGATTATGAGCCAAACATATCTTCGGGGATTGGAAAAAATCGTTTAAGGCTTAAAAGGATGTTTAAGGTGCATCGTCTAGATCTTTCTGTAGGTCCTGTAGTATGCCTTTGTATGGTTTGCATTCTCGCGCGGTAGAACAGCACGCGTATTGACTGTATGGAACAGAATTGGAACACCTTGTAACCAACATGATCCAACATGATATCGGACTGTAATCGGAACACCTGTAGTTCCGGTGGATGCGTTGCTACCCGATTGTGCCGGGCTCTGGCACCGCAGATTGTTTACCAATGATGTGCTTCTGGAGGTCGATACAGCCTGGCCAGGCGGGTACCCCAAGAAAATACCTCAACATTGAAACCCCTCTGCCTACCCAATTTCCCTGGCCCTAATACCCTGAAGATTCACACTGGTTGTCTCATGTTATACCGTTATACCATCATGTTTTACTTACCCCGCTTCCCCCATTATCCCCGGCCACATGACGTTTGATTCCCATCTCCATCATCTCCAAAAGTATTGCAACTGTCAGATTGCCATGCGTAGCATCGACGATCTGAGCTTTGAAGTTCTCATCCTTCGAGTAGATGGTGGGGGGTCCCATGGCATCCGTGGCATCCTTGGCATCCTTGGCTTCGTGGATGTGGGATGGGTTGATAGTTGATGGCTGGTTTGGAGAATTCATGATATTGCCACCCATATGTGCCTTGTCCAACTTTGTTCCGCAGTTATTTGAAATTATTTGATAAATTGTATGAAATTGTCCATTGTCATCCATAGTTCTTCGTTCTCCAACAAACAATGGACCTATCCAGAAGTTTCGGTGGTGAAACGCCGAGGCCACGTGGTGGACGTGGTCTACGTGGATGATGGGAATCTGGAAAAGTCCATACCTTTGGAGGAGGTGGAAACTCGGTTGCAAATGACGAGCTGTCACCAATTGCACCGGAAAACCGTGGTGTTTTCCAGCGAAATTTGGGAGTGTAATTTATGGATTTTTTGCATTGAAAACATGTGCAAAATGAATGTACAACACGATACAACCAGCAACCATGGGATGTGGGTCCGAAAGTTGTTTGGACAAGTCATGCACCGGTTCTCCCCTCTGTGGCCCACATGTTCGGATAGATATTTAATTGATGTTGATGCTAATAAGATGCAGTTGTACCCGGTTCTTCGGTGGTGAAATGCCCGCCTTTCTGCTGGTGACCTGAAACTAACATCCAAAGTTGGATAGATGTGTGATCTGAAACTATGAACATCCACCTGGGGATGTGAAATCTCGAAACCAAAAGAGTCCAAGGACTGGCAAACTTCTGACAGGATGCTGTCTCCTAAGCAACAGCAAATCCTAGAGGTTTGGGCCGGGAATGGCTTGGTGAGGGGATGGATTCCGCTGAGCATTTTTTGGGAGCTGGATCCTTTCTGGCTGATTTCAGGGATCAAAATGGTCAAAATGTACAATTGATGTACGCAGTTTCATCAAATATATGATAACATCAAGTATGTTATGTGTTTCTGTATATTTTGTATATGTTTCATGCATGTTTTTTGACAAATTGTTCCACATGTCAAGATTCTCAAGTTGCATCCAGGGATGAGAAGAAATCGATTTGTGCCAGGCGGGCCTAGAGAAGTTGGCTTGGTCCCTAGCTGCCACAGCTGTTTGACGGCCAATGTGCCATGATTGGATGAGGGGAAGGGGATGTGGATTAGTGGGGTTTTGATATACTCTGACAGTCATGGTGGTCTAGCTTGGTCTACCTTCTTTTTGTGCAAGCGAATGATTGTTTTGGAAGCCTATCTTGACCTGGTACGGCTGAGCTTCAGCAACCGCTCAGGGTGAAGAACCTGACTCCGGGCCAACCAGACCAACCACCAGCAACATGCGCTGGGAACAAGGCCAAGCATTTAAGATGAACACGGTGAACCACTGGATTTAGGATGATTTCAGGGTTTTTTTCTCTACATACTCCACTAACAAGTCACTAGCATCATCCATGGCATGATGGAAATGATTGGAAATGGCAACGGAGGCAGACACAAAGAAGAGGATGGCGCGGTGATCCTCTCGAATTGCATCTCCGTCCTGACGCCGGAGGTGGATCCAAAACTGGATGGGACGGGCCCGGAAAGTATGGCGATGATGTGGGTTCGACACGTTTCAAATCGGTTAAACCATGTGAACACCATGATTTTGGTGACATACAATATATAGACAAACGAATAAGCTCTACATTCCAGCACAAGCATTGCAATGGTTCCAGATGCAAACAAAATTATCCAGAAGCTGTGGGAGACCATTCTAGATGGCCATACCTGGTACCCACATCTTCAGAAAACATGCCATGATGGCCATGATGGCCATGATGGCCATGATGGCCATGAGCACGGGAGGCAGTGAAGGACGGTGCCGTGGTACAGGCATATGGCAACGGCTTGTGAGAAACTCAGGTTGTTTTCATGTTTCAAACGCTGCAGGTTTCGAATGTTTCGACCACGGTTCCGAGGCGGGGCATCCGCAGCCTTCGCAAGCATCGTTTCGAGGCGGCACCTGTAGCTGCGTAGTCCGGACCTCAAATGCCAGGGGATTGTGGTGTCATGATCTCGGATGGGAAGGGATTGAAGGTGGTAATGATTATCTAATTTTCCATATGATATTCTATATCATAATAATATGATTCTATATCCAATCAGTATGTGTATGTGTGCGGCCTTCTTTTTATCAGGTGGATCTCGTAAATGGATGTCGCGTCCTGACACCAAACCAGGAAATGGAAGGTTTTCCAAGAACATGGGCCATGGGAGTCGGATGGGAAATTTGCCACACAGACGGAACCCCCCAAGTGCCTTGGCAAGGCTAGGATACGGTAGGGTAGGGTTGTTGTACCAAAAATGCCTGTGGAGATCAATGTTGAATTTCAGAAGTCCTGAAAGGGATTTTTTTATCATGGACGTATCTTCAAAGAGCAACAAGCCATTGGGTACTTGCCTAATAAAGTGAGATGTGAAATGCTGATTCCAGCCATTTTGACGAATCAGTTGCCAATCACCGGCAGTGTATTGAGGTTTTTTGGGGCGATGCCTAGCCATCAATGGCGTTCAGCTTCGCCCAGACATTTTGAGGTTTCACCATGCACGTTTTAAGTCACATCATTTGAGATGTATCAGTATGGCTTGATATGGCTTGACCTAGCTCAATGTACAGCTTCCGGAATGTGGTCCACCAGGCAATTTTTACGGGGCGAAAACCGCACCCGGACGTTGCGCAGGAAAAAGGACAGGGGTACCAGTTGGTACACGTGCTCAGTCCACAACCAGTGCAAATTGGTGTTTCAAAAAGTTGAAGAATTCGGAAAACCTGGTTTGTTGGTGCTCAAAATAGTGAATCATTGGGGTCTCCATTTGCCAGAACCCGTGAGACAAGTTCAGCCAATGCTTGATGGTTGATATCAAACAAATGGGTATGGGTCCAATGGATGCTTTAGTTTAGTACAAAGAATAACTCGCGCCTGGTTTCACAGTAGACTCATTCCCAGATTGTACACGATATTGATGATATCAAGCAATTACACACCTAACACCTCTCTGCAATTCGGATCTGTTTGACCTTTTGCTCAGGCACAGTTGAAGACACCAACGTTTTCAAGTACTGACTGTAGTAATCCTAGGATCCATTTGAGTCAGCACAAGTGGAGGCACTGTCAAGCGCTGAAGGACAAGCAATGACGTAATTCACAGGAATTTTGATTGATTCATCCTGTTCGAACGTGTCGGTCTTGGTTTTCGAGGTGTTTTTCGCTGCAATGGCAGAGGTAAAACGGTCCCTGGGTGAGGAGTTTGACGTGCCTTGGCTTGAGGACACATCGACATATGGGGCACAACACCCCAAGATTAGGAGAAAGTAGCATCCTAAACATCCCAATATGTTGGAATGTATCAGAGCCAGAAAAGCAGGATGAATCCCCTGAGGGTATCTACAATACCTCAAGCTACTTGTCGAAACATCGTCATTGGAGGAGCCATTTGTCGGTTCATTGGTGCCCCAATGACTTGCCGCTTAGCCAGTTGTGATGTTGGTTGTCTGAAGCCATGGGATGGGATACCCATGCTGCCCATGCTCCAGAAAAACAACCAATTCTTATCATAATAAGTCTTGGTTATGTTTGTCCATTGAATTATTGTTTGCCATAAAGCTAAGAATTGTGACTATCATTTTTAACATGACTATTATTGTAATACGATTGTTGGTGGTGATGAGTAACCAAAGAAATCATCCCCTGAACAGCTTTTGACCAGGTGGTGGTCAGCGGTAAATGGCGCCTCGGTGCCTTCACGTTCCTTGAGCAGCAAAGCAAGGTGAAAGATATTTGAAGCAACGGTGTTTACTGCTTTGAAAGCAGTTTGTTTATAGATGTGAATATATGTATATGTTCATATATATATATATATAGTTGTATCCATGTATACAACGCATGCGGTCTGCTGTGTATGTGTACATATATACACATATACAAGCAAAAGAGTGATTTCAACCTCTCAAGAAGTCTAGATCATATTGTTTACAATTTGAATCCCAATTTTGCCCCAGCTGGTAAATCATCAAGAATGTAGAGTTCAGCATCAAAAATGAGGATGGAACCATCACCGATTATATTATATCTAATCCACAAAACAACAAACATTGGTATTGATGGTTGATTAGTCCCAAATGACATGTAATGGAATTGGGGGTTCACCAGCCAAAACGCATACATATGTATCAAACATAGGGATTCAAATATCAAAATGATGCTTGAAAGTGGTCATATAACCTTTGGCAAGTCATGGCAATGGAAGTCCTTTCTTCATAGAAGATGTTTCGATATTTTCCCATAGCGATGACTGCCGTGGTAGATTACCAGAAGCCAGCGCGAGTGAAATCACCACCAATGGACCATCAAAAAAGCCAAGAAAGTAGCCACAAATATGTTGCTTATGTGTTCACCTCACTTCATGTGGGTTACTTCTCCACCCACAACCACTACTTGGGATGTGTAATGGGAACATCAGATTTTTTCCAGCTCAAAAAGCAGCGCTGGATTTGGTCCGGTGCAATTCGGCCCAACTGGCAGGTTCAAACAGGAGAATGGCTTGCGACTTGCAGCCATCCACCAAACTGGTGCGTTGGCCGAGTGGAACCAAGCTCATCCAGACAGACAGGCGCAGGAAGCTGGCGGTTGTCAGGGAGTTTGAACTATACCCCCTATGGTTTCTTCAAAGTTTCTTCTGTGGCAAAATGTTGTCTTTTTCGGATATTTACTTTAAGACCCAGATGTGAGTATACCATGGTATATAGTGTATACATTATTATACATTAACAAAGAGGTGGAACCCAAACATGGCAATTCTTCAATAGGAAAATCCTCTTCCAGACAGGGCAGCATGGAACTCATGGGATCCCAACTGACTCTGCGACGCAGGTGAAAGCAGGCGATTTGCTAGTGGAGGTGCCTGCTCGGCCACGGGCATACCACCATCATAATATATGTGGAGTTAATACTATGGTTATACCATCTTAGCTCATGGCAAAGGTTGTTTTTTGTTGACCCATCGAATTAGGATATGCGGTGACATACCAATACTTCCACATAACCTGAACGAGATGGGCTGGGCCACGATTCCAAACCCGACCATTCGCAGTAATAAACCACCCCGTGATTTTTGCGCGCAGCAAGTCTTGACCCGCGCCCAAATCACTGGTTTCAGCTTTGGTTCCGCAAGAAGTTGTGGTCTTAAGTGCGTCCGGAAACTGTTTTCTTTGGGGTGCCTTATAAGTTAGACCCATTTGTTCTTCTAAGATTCGCATATTGATAATCTTGTTGGTGAAATTTCATTTATTGCTGCAAGATATCATTTTCTTCCAGGATAGACCACGGTGACCACATGTTGTTGACCGCAGGTCTGTGCCGAGATCCGTGACGGTGTCCCTGGTGTCCGTGGACCGGGCAAAGTCTTGTACGAAGAGCTTTTGAAGGTGCGATTTTTTCAGACTGAGCAGTTTATAGTAGTTTGCTATGCCATAGTGGGAATAGAAGGAGACCCAACAAGGACATCAGCATGAACAGTGCAGATGCTGAAAGAAACTGTCGTTCCTTCCAAAACATGCCTTGAAAAACCTTGCACAATTCCATTTGGCCGGCCAGAACTTTCATCCCGTCGATTTTGTCTCTGTCTGTCTCGTCCCGAATGCGTAACAAAGGGTTTTCGATGGTTTTCGTTTCTCTCTGGGGGTCTGGAGGTGATGCGGTCACTCGACGTTGTTTTGCCGCCCGCCATTCGCAACCGTCCGCAACCAGCCACAACCGTCCGCCGCTGATCGGGATGATGACCCTATGGCCATGCCCCGGGAAGTTGTGAAACCTGTCATTCTTAGATAGTTTGGAAACACGTGAAATGTCATTTTGTGCGGCAAACATGACATGCTTTAAGATTCAGACGTGCATGATGACCTACGACCTATGTATTGAAAATCATTTTCCGTGACAGGCGCTATATTTTTGAACGGTCTTCTCAAGACGACTTTCATTTTTGGCAGCAGGCAGAGTACTTCAGAGATGTCTATCTCCATTTTTCAGTACTTTAGACGTGTCATGCGGCGTGTTTTCTGCAAACCGCCCTTGGACTGATGTGCGAACTGTTGGCAAAGTGCAAATTCTGTGGCGGTTGCGATGCTTGGTGAAGTTCCATAGCGCGTGGAATGTTATTGCTTTCCTTATTTATACTGCTGCGCGGCGGTGTTGAGACTGTAGTTTCTTGTGTTATTCGGGTGTTACCGAAGCCTTTCAAATTTGGATGTTTTGAAAGACGTGCAATGTCATTTTGTGTGGCAGGCGTGGAACTTGGTGAGGTTCAGATGTGTGCGATAACGTGTCGAAAGTCGTTTTGTGTTGCAGGAGCAATAATATCGCATCGTGTTTCCAAGATATCTTTTATTTTCGGTGGCGGGCACAGTACTTGAGAGAATAGAGAGGTCCATGTCCATGTTTCGTGACCAGCGCAATATGGCTGCAGCTCAAAATGTAAGGTCCCGATCCATACCCCGGACCCACAGGCGATCCATACCCCCTGATCCATACCCCCGATCCATACCCTCGATCCCGTTCCATACGTCCGGATCACCGCGTACCGTTCCATACCCGTTTTTTGAGCCATAGCCATATGTCTGAAACGTGTGGCATTGCATTTTTTGCAAACTGTAATAGAACTGCCGAGTCAACCCGTGACGAGGCGTAAAATATGTTCGTCGCAGGCGCAGTACATTGTGAGAGCCTCATTTCTTCGTGGCACGCGCAGTGGTGGAGCAAGGGCGATGCCGAGAACTGCCCTGCCACAGTCCATGCGCCACTCCACCTTTTGCACACACTCCACCCCTAGACCATACACTCTACAATCAATCTACAATCTACATTGGTAGGATAACAGGGGAAGAGCGTACAAGACTGTTGCGCTCACCTGTCTTACACAAGTGTTTTTCTTTACGTTTTTTCGGCTTCGTGGGTTGTATGAGGTTGTGCAACATCCTGGCTGGGAGTTTTGTGAGAAGTTCCCGTTCGTATTCCGATCAAGTCTTCTCATTTGGTGATTTTTCAAGGTCCTGATAAAGTTCTCATATGTCCCAATTCAAAGTGCTGGTTCCCCATTGTCGTGTTTGATGAATGGAGGGTATAAACACTAAAATCCCTATTGGTTAATTTATTAAATCATCAATATACCAATTTTTGATATATGAGACATTAGTTCCGTATGTGTTCCATGGTTTCGCCCGAAAGAATGACATGATTTCGGCCACAGGTGGCGCGACCCTGTAAGCTGATTATCGGAGCCGGGCCGTTGCACGGCTGAGATTGGGCAAATCCTCAAGGGAAACTGCTCGGGTGAACCTGAAAAAGGATCTGGCTATGGATGGCTATGGGATGAGCCTGGAAATTTGCTTCACACTTGAGTCACTTGAGTTACTATATGTTTTACATTGTTTTACTATATGTTACTATGTTATAATTTGTTATAATCCAATATGTTTCACGTGTTTCACGGGCGGTAAGGTGTTTATCTAAAAGTCATTGCAATTGGACTATATTAGGATACTCGCTTGTGAAGCATAGATCGTAATGTCCAGGACCATCTAAGTGCTGGCTGGTGAGGTTCAAAGATGTGGGACCAATGTGGAAAGTCTACATGACCATTTTGGAGTTGGAGGTGTTTGTCACAAGGCTCCGGCCCTACTTCTGTCATTTGATCTGCAAACGTTTGTTTTTTAAATGCGTCCTCCGTTTTGGTTCAGAGCGGCGGATTCACATGACGGTTTTGCGGAAAAGTTGCGCCAGTTTTCCGCCAAGTGCGCAAGTGCGGAGAAACTTCACAATCTGCAGATTCATCCAAGACATGTTAATGCGTAGCCATAAAATGACCATGGATCATACTGTATCATGCTGTGTGCTTATTTGTCATATTAACCAAAGAGGTACTATTGGACAAACGTGCCGTTGTCACATTGGCAGCCCAGTTCACATCTCTTCAAAAGTACCCGGCTGCCCCCTCTTCCCATGGTAGTTGACCTGGTAGTTTGAGTCGCCGCGAACATGGTCACAACCTCAGAGTGTTTCCTCATTTCCCAGAGGATATCACAATGGGCAAATGCTGATAGGATTTTGGGGTTCCAAATGTTCCCAGCTTTTAAGGCAACACCATGTATGGGTATGGTTTAGAGTGAATTAACCTCACACCTGGACGGTTAAAACCTCAAACTGGCCAGCCCTTTGGTGTTCCATTGAGGCCCCAGGTTAACGTCGCCGCACGCCATAGCACTATTGGGAGATGGTCATCAACCCGTCTATGAAACATCCTATGAGATTTCTAAAGAAGTCTGAAGTAGCAAAGGAATCTGTGTGGTTTTTGATTTCAATGGGGAAATCACTTTTTTCCAGGTATGATGATCAATCACGAGATGGAATGGGGCACCCATTTCCAGACACACCCATTTGATGGAATTGCTAAACCTCAATGATCCCTCAGCCACCGTCCAATCAGTATCCAATCAAAGTCGTTGTAATTCATCCAATTTTCCAAAGAGTTCCAACGTTCACAGCTGCTTTTATCCAACATTCCCAAATGTTCCATCACCAACTAGTTGAAGGGTCAAAAGAGCTCTCAAAGGAAGTCTTTTCTCGTTCAAAAAAAGGGTTGATTCGGGTTGATGATTTCGGCTGCGAGGCTACTTCGGCAACGCCGCAGAATGCCATTCCAGTTGGCAAGCGAGGCATCGGACAGAGGAGGAGAACAATTTGTGAAATGCACATTTGGGGTTTAGCTTAAACTGGAGAGTGCCCTGATGTCTGAGTTTGAACTTCAGTTCTTAGTTCTTATATACGTGGTTCGCCATAATTTTGCGGATGGTGAATCTTTGAGCTAGTAAGAGGTTTGTTTGTAGGGTATCTTGGACTGGCCACGATTTAGTACTGAAACATTGGATGGCGAGTGCTCAAACTGACGAAATTTAGCAGCTCGCTTTGGCATTTTGACCCATGCCCATGTTTATGACAGAAAATGTCGGTGGAAAAAGTTGGTGGAAGAAACAAAGATGAACAACAACGATTTTGCTGAACAGTCTGGCGATCCTGAGCATGTTCACCAATTTAATTATCGAGTTTGAAAGGTCGAGTTGAATTGCAACCGCCATCACATGCATGGTCAGTGCCTCAAAAAGTTGCAGCAGTACCGATGCTGTTGATGTCTCGCACATTTTCAATGAGGAATCCACCAGGAATTAGGGAATCAGAATATGTTTACTTGTTGGGTGCCATAATCAAATCCAACTGCTGATGGTTTGCTAAGGATCTCTTGGTGTATCCTCCTTGCGTATCTGGCAGTTTTTGTTGAAGGAGTGGCTGGCTCAGGAAATCCATGGATGATTCGACACCAGTTGGGTTTGGGTCAAAGATAAAATCCGATATTCTGCTGGTCTTATCCCCCATGAAACCCAAAATGAAAGTCTTATCTCCCTTTTTAATCCTTTTTATTTGAAAGAGTTTGAAACCCTTCAAGGACTCGATAGGACTCGATTTCTCATGTGGCCAGACTGCGCCAAGGTAGCCCTTTTGGCGGGCAATCATGGCCCCGAAATCCTCCCCCGCAGCGGCCCCAGATCAGTTGATGCTGAATGTTCTGTCGTATCACATATGAATGCATAATAACAGACACGATATCAGAAATGGTAGATCGTTATCATGGAATAGACATTATGATACTGATGATCTAAATGTTTTCTTTCTGATGGTCAAAGAACATCTCTTCAAATCTCCTGCCATGTTCGCCTGGACCGTGTCGAGCGTGTAGAGCCGTGTAAGGCTTAAGTGCGGCCCAATTTCACCTTTGCAGCATCTACGTGCTGGAGGCCGGGTGGGGAAAGATACCTATCACATCCTACCACATCCATTTACATTCATCTGGGTTTTCCCAATATGTTCTGCAGAAAAAGTGGCTTTGCGGCAGAGTTGTTGATCACTTAAAGTAAATCCATGTTTTGTTCTGGAATCCTCTGCAAGAAAGATGAATCCTCTGGAATAGATGTTGGGAATCCTCCAGAAAAGCTCGGATGACGTCCCTGTAAGACTGGCTTGGACGAGGGGGATGATTTCTGTATTTTCCAATGGTTCATCGACCAGAAATGGGCAAGTTGATTTTTGGGAGCACCCTGGAGCAAATCCAAATCAAAGTATTTCCAATTTGGCGAGTTTCTCAATATGTTTCTCATAGTTTTTCTCAAAGTTTCTTACGAAGCAAATCCTAAAAAATTGTTGCAGTGCTACAGTGCGATGTTGGTGTTATCGAGGTCGCAATAGCCTTGGGCCCTGGCTGGTGTGCGATGTCACCTGGTCCGGACGACTCAAAGATGGCGCGGCACAGGGACAATCATTTCACCAATGATTTTTCGGCTCAAAAAATGTGATATGTTTTTCTTAACGGACCCTTTCTTGCAGAGTGAAATATGGTCAAACGATGTCATTTGAACTACTCATGTAGTTTTCATGTTCGAAAATTTTCGAGCCATAGATTTATGTAAAACGTCGCCTAAAAAACAAGAATCCATCGGGAAAAGAACCAAGGCTGGACTTGTGGCGAACTTATCGCTCACCACGTGCCGTACACTTTTACGGCTCGCAACCGAGAACTTTGAGAACTTGAAAGCAGAAATCAACAGCAATGGTGGAAACGGATGATGCATACTCTGATAATCCTACCTTCACTGCCATTCACATTGGATCGTAGTTCACACATGTTCATCCTAGACAAGTGATAAGGGCAAACTCCGAATGTTTGGAGCTTGGTGGGAAGTAGCGGTGAAGATCTCAGGTAATGATATGCTTCGCACTGAATCAGCAGCACAAGTGGATTCTGCCGCTGGTTGCTTCACCCTCAGTTTTCTCGATGTGTGGCATTTTGCGTGATGCCCCAAAACAAAAATGAGTATTTCAACTACGTTTTGAACCAATGCAAAACACCATTTTGCACATGGAGGAAAGATGTGGCTGCGGTTCTGGATCAAAAAAAGAACAGAGATACCCAAGTGCATATCGGCTGGAGACCTTTTTAATATGATCAAACTCCAGTTTCTATCAGGATGAAGTCTAGACTTGGCAAAGGGCTTCATAGCTAGACTGATAACCTCCTAACCTGCATCCAACTGGAGTATTCAAATGAAATACGTCGGAAGATGGGAGATGTATCGAGATTTTCATGATGATTTTCATGATGATTTCACCCTAGAGTTCTTTGTTTCAAACGCTTGAAACATATCACGTCAGCGGCACATCAGCGGCCCATCAGTTCGCAGCTAAAAGGTGGTCCTTCTGACGCCCTTGAACGAGGGCCTTTTTATCATCAACAGTCTTGGAGCTCCAGGTGCAGTGCATCCAACACAGAAACGATAGGGAAAGCCTCAAGTGAAACAGGGTGAAACATGGTGAAACCTATTTTGTCATAGTCAGATTCGGTCAATGGGTCTCAGATTCTAGTCAGTCTCAAGTTACGCATACTTTTCCTTTTTCACGGTTTCTTCCATTAGTGTTCTTGCCATCTTCCCTGCGTCCAACGCTTGCTGTGCAGCGAGGCTGGGTTTCAAAAGTTGACGGCTCAGCATGGCTTTGTGCTGCCAGAAGTGTGGAAAAGTGCGTTGCAACTTCGCATGCGTTGAGTCGTTAAGGTTAGGCGATCTTATGGTTTCCTCGTTATTGCTGCCAGCTCAGCAGAACTCAGAAGAGCATGCACGCATTTTCTGCTGCTTGCTGCCCGACATGTGGACCTGACACCATGGACACCTCGAGTGGACAGCGTGGACAGCGTGGACAGCGTGGACAGCGTGGACAGCGTGAATGGATTCTGCAGAATTCTGCCAGTCTCCCCAAGCTTTGACAAGCTCTGACGAGCTCTGACGAGCTCTGGGTTTTCTTGACCGTCAGCTTTCGAAATTTTCATGGCGTGAAGATGCGTCAAGGTCTTTCTGATTGTCTCCGAGATCCATACCTGGATGCAAGACAGAAGCTCAGACTCTGGAGCTTAAGCTGCGACCTGTGTGTTAGAGTCATGTGGAAGGTCCAGCAATAAACCATAAACCATCCCATGCCATCCCCATTTTTACCAAAAATGCTTAGTATATTCTTGCGTGTACCACATTTCCACTTTGGCACGGATTTGCTTGAGCCGCAACTGTCCTGACAAGGTCATGCAGCAGCATTGGGCCGCAAGCCGAGAAACGACCACAATGCTGGAGTTTAAGACATTGAAACGACATGCTATGAGACATTTGGGTGTTTCAAGAAAGAGAGTTCCTCTTCGACAAAAAGCTTGGTGGATGATTCATATCCCAATGTGTCCCATATTTCTTACTTTGCCAGGTGAAGTGTTCCCTCATCTTTGGAAATCGGAAACTGATAGAATGATGAGAATTGATGAGAATGGCCCCTCCTTGGGGTTCCTTGGCCAAGGCAGACAATGCGTTAGTGATGCTGATGCTGGATCAACTTGTCCGGATCCTGGGGGCCCCGCCTTGGAGGCCCCGGAGGCGTGACACGTCAAGACTCCTGACAAAAAACGGGGGGCCGAACTTTTGAATAACTTGCTTTGAATAACTTGTTGTAGCTTCTTACCTACTAAGAATCGGTGAATATCCCATACACATATCATATACAATACATATCATTATAGATGCATGATGATGGATGTGTGGATTGATGGATAGATCATGATAGATAAGGCAAGTAGATGGCCTATGGTCATCCGAGCCGAGGTCTTCCCCGCCATCTACTACCATTTCAATCTGCTTCTCGCTCAGCGGATTGATAGACCGACTGAACTTCAGCATCGCTAAGGATTGGTGAAAATCAGAGAAAGTGGGATTGCTTCCAGATACCCTGTTGGTTTTTGGGCACTATTTTCTCATAGATGTGTATGTTTGTATGTCATACAGGTTGTATGAAAATCTTTTCCACTGTTCCTCAACCAAGTCTTAACCCAAATGGCAACTTGGCTCGGCCCACACGGCTCAGCCCAGAAACGGCCCAGGTTGATTATGTACCTCAAGAGATGGAAGAAGAAGAGGAGTCTCTGAGGGATCTCTGAGGTCTTTGTGAGGTCTGAATCTTTGTATCACCATTGGGGATTGGATCACAACTCTGCGCAGAAAAAAAGTCTGGTTGATGATTGGTGGTTTCCATGTGATTTAATGTGATTTCATGCGGTTTCATTGATAATTTTGGTTCTTACTTTTTATCTTCTAAGAACGGGATGATGATCCCCACTGAGAATCATGTTCCTTGTATGCATTGAGACCACCAGTCAGAATTGCGAAGGGCCTTACAGAGACTGCTGAGCGGCACGGGTACTGACAAGTGTTGAGAGTTCTCGGAGCAACATGTCTGTCTTGGCTCCCAGACTGCAAGGCCCAACAGGGTGAAAGCCAGTGATAAATCACCAAACACTCCCAAAGACAAAGCAGTTTTTGCAGTCATGAACTGCTTTGAAGACTAAGTTGTCATGTCCCCAGAATCCTTCAGGGATCGAGAACTGGAAATCCACAGCTCCTCCATGCTCCTTTTCTCCTGGACGACTCTCAACAAGATTTACTGACAGTTTAAGTCTGTGTAAGTTTCAGATGTTTCAGCAGTTGACGTATTTCTGGTGAAACTTCAGAGAACATCGGGATGGATCAAGCACCTACACTACCTACACTGATACTACGTTCGTGGGGCGTAAATTCGGCATGAACATCCATTTACATCACTTGCCCACTATTTTGATGTGAAAAATTGTGAAAAGCATTCTTGGATGAACTGACCCATAGCCACACTGGACATCTCCATTCTTTCCAACACCCGGAGTGGTCCTTTGCGAGCCATGCCACTGGCAGCAGCGGCTGCGCTGGTCATCGCAGGCAAAACAGCATTGGTTTGAAAGACCTGAAAGACCTGTGAAGGATAGGGAAGGTGTTGCCCACATTTGCCCACTGACGGAAACATGGGGAGATTATTGAGAATCAACATTCGTCAACTAACAGAGATCTGAAGTTGACAATCATTGCCACAATCTGGGCATGGACCAATCACGGAATCAACAATGTGTATAGAAACAAGAAATCCTGAGGATCCGAAATACGAAACATGTATTAAGATAGGATCAACCAATGTGATTCTGGGTTCTGGAAGCCCCAAGCTATCGGCCAATTATAGCTGGAACTTGGAATCACAACAAACTCGAAACTCAAGTCCACTACGTCCACTACGTCCACTAGGTCCACCTGTTTGGATTTCAGCGAGTTCGTTTTATTTCACGGTGTCACCGTCAGGCGTGTCTCTGGCCATCCTGGTGGGAACCACCTTGCGGGTCTGGAAGCCCAAACCCCGGAAGCCCTTTGCAGATTGCTTTGCAGATGGGCAAAAGATTCTGCAAACTTCAAACCTCTAAATCCTCCTGTTGCTGATGATATCTATGTTATCTGATGTTCAAAACTAGCGACTCATACTTCCCGAAGTATGGAGAGTCTAAGGATGAGTGGCATCAACAAATGGCATTTTGATTATACAGGATTCTCACGGCAGTTGCAGTTTTTTTCGATCCACTGAGTTTCCATCTTGGATGATCTTAATAGATATCTTTCGCAGTATTTCCTATGTCTCCACATTGGTTAGTTTGTTCAAAAATGGGGAACATAATTTTCTCACCCGTAAGATTTTGGGGGTTCCCCAACCATTTCAAATAAAGCCACAGGGATCTTCATCAGCAGCCCATTGCTCCCAGAACTAGTTTAAGAGATAGAGGATTAAAACTCCATAGCTATTCTTGTTGGAAATAACTATGAGTTTCCTGTAAAATGTCCCATGAAATCCGGATCATCATCCCAAATGGTATTGTCCAAAAGCGGGGCCCAAATCCACTGGTTCATCATCTTCCCCTTGAAATGGCCAGTGAATAGCCTCATCAACTCCATCTCCCCATCCTAGCCGGAATGAAACCACCAACCCAGGTACAAATTGCCGGTTATATCCGTTACATCCTCATCTATAGAAAGAGCAAGGGATAGAAATTCTGCTTCCATGTCTTAATACATTCAAATCTTTTTAGATATGTCGAAATATGTCCAAAACCCCATGGTTTTTTTCCCGTTGAATCCTTCATGACGATCTCCACCCCGGAGGCCCAGGCGGCCTTCGCCACGGCAGCGCAAGCGCAGCTGCGCCAGGCCGCACAGCGCAGCGAGGCGAGGATCTGTGGGATCCGGATCGAAAACGAAAGGAGAAAGGGGGAAAGAAAAACGGAAAGACAGGAATTGTATGGAATTCTTATCTTTGAGAATATCTAAAGAATTCTAAAGATATATATAGAGATATAATTATTATGATATATCATGATATACGTACATGTAAATTTGATGCTCATGATGATGATGATGATGATGATGATGATGATGATGAGGTTTCAAGATCAATCAAAGCGCTATATATGTTTTGCGGATATCCGCAACAGTTCTGTGCAACTTTCAGAACAAACTTTGCAGACTGACGACAATTGATGTCTTACCAAAATTGACGTGCCTTAAAGATCCTTAAAGGTAACCTTGAATCCCGCATCAAACCTTTCAACCCTGAAACTTGCCACAAACTCAGAAGCGCTTACGTAGTTTGGAAACCTCAACAATAAGCCTTTTCAGAGGCACTAGGGCCGTGTCTTTGGTTTTTCAGGAAACGTATTGTTGCAAACTCTGGGGTGCAGAGTCTGTTTATATTTCTCTTCCCCGCCACTCTTTCTTCAACATCGTCACCCTGTCCACTGTATCTCTGGTTTTGGCCTTGCCACTAAACAGGATCGGTAAAATTATGTAAACACAAAGTATCTTGAAATTCACAAAGTAAAGATGGTGCCCTCATCTTGCCCTGATTCTTGATCGCCTGATCTGAAACTGACCTCAACTTGAAATAGAAAGTGAATCAATGAAAGGAACACCTGAGCGCCACATATTGCCACCAAGTTCTCAAGTTCAGTGAAACTCTGCACCAGTCATGTTATACTGACTGTTTCAATCTTCCAGTTTCAACATGTTTTTTCAAAGATGTTTCATGTTAAACAAGTATTTCGAAAAAAAAAAAAAAAAAAAACTAAAAGATGTTGAAACAACTTGAAATATTGAGATCAACTCATGTTCAACATGTCATTATTTCACATGATTTATGTTTGTTGCTTTCATATCTCTAGAGATATTGATTATTCCGTTTCAATCTCAATTCATGAATGTCTTTACATTGAAATTGAAATATGAACATTATATATATAATATATATTATATATAGATATTATATATATATATGATATATATAATATATATAATATAATATATATATATATACCTCTTTCATATTTCTTGCGCAGGCACGGCGACTAGAGGAGGCGCGGCGCCACGAGGAGCGCCGCATCGCGGCCGAGCGCCTTATCGAAGGCGTGGCCGAGGAAGAGGCCGAGGCCACAGAAGCCACGACGACGTCCGGGGCACCCAAAAGGGAAACAAAAAATGAATCTGTGGCAGAATCAAAAACTATAATATGAATGATTAAATGATTAATATATTAATAGAGCTAAAAGTAACAAAAGTTGATGTCTATGTTGATTTCTGTGTTTGACTAATTTTTTATTTCTAGTTTTAACTATGTATAGTTAGGTTTGATTAAGATATATAGTTAATTAGTAATGGTTAAAGATAAACCATGGATGAGATGATGTTGATATCGATATTGAGAAAATTAGGGATGATCGTGGAAAAGTTGCCGGAAACTGGTAGAAGCTGGTTTGTAGTTTCGTATGGAGCATTTTGCAAAGAGTGTTGCGATGCTTTTCACTGAGGCCTGACATCAGCCCAACAACTCTCATCAGCGAAGGCGCTGCTGTCGTTTGTTCTGATCAAACAGCTTGATGGAAATCGGATGGACATTGGACATTGGATGGGTAGATATGGATGGAATGATGTTGGAGAATTCCATCTTGCGACAATTCGCAAAATGGCCCGTGGTGAAAAGATCTTTTTCTCAGAGAACGACCGTGCAGCTGTTTTACATCTCTAGCTACAGCACACATTGATTTGTGCACCCACGGGGTCCAGGTGCACCCACGGGGTCCAGAAGCCCGTGATGCAAGCTATCATATCACACATCTCACTCATTTGTTGCGAAAACGACCTTTGCAATGAGAACATGTTGCTCTCAAGTCTTGCATTCTTTCAAATTCTTTCATTGTTTTTCTGGTGACCTTACTGTTTCTTTCTGTTTGTGTTTGAATCTTTCGCCGACGATGTGCACACCGTCTCTCCCCTTTCCAGGCCTCTCTCCACGTCTTCGCTTTCGAGTGCTGCTTTTGGATCATGCATCTCACGCAGAAAACGGTTCTGCTGCTGATTGAAAGGCTTCTGCTGTGGTTTCAGAAAATGCCAACATTTCGTGTGCTCGTTGATTGTCCAGAATCCCTTTATGGGTCTCATAAAGTACCCCACAAAACAAATGTGTCAAAATGATTCTCCAAAATAAAGTTGCGATTTTCGGGTATTTTGGACAAACCAATTTTGCAACATATAGTTTTCAATGCTCCGCAACTCCTGTAACTTGTAACATTCCCAAATGAACATCAATTCACAATGGATATGGGTATTCGATATGTATTAATGGATGCTATTATTAGTGATGGGTATTTCTTAACAATAAATTACAATTTCACGGACTTCATGGACTATGCACATTCTATGGGTAGTTTGCTGTGCAACCGGGTACAACTCTAAGGACGATACCACGGTGAGGGGCACAGAGGAGGTTCATTATCCCGCGCACGTGGAGAGCGTCAGAGTGCTACGCCCCGAGTTGGAACCCGTCTCTTTGGAGGGTCGCCTGGAGAAATCTGCAGATTTTACCTGCTCTAATTTTGGCAGATTTTGAGTGAGAATTTTTGCTGGACAAATGTGGTTCTTTCTCATTTTCACAATTATTAGTCCACCAGAAATTGTGTTTTTTTTTTGAACATGTGTTTTAGTTCTTTGCCGTGCCCATCAGCAAATCCCATAGGTTGGTTTCAGAAAAACCACGAACCTGGAGCGGCTCGGCACGATCTGCGTCCTTCAACCCACCGGGTAGGACATGATGGGACTGTTGGTACTTTCAAAACCTGGCCAGATTTGTTCGAAAAAATTTGGAGATTTGAGGTGAAGACAGGTGAAGACATGTGAAGGTTTGAACACCCTGACAGTCCTTGACTGATATCTGTCTTTGTTGTGTCACTGGATCCGTGTTCCTACCTTGGCTGATGGTTTGGGTGACGGCTAGGTGACACACTTGCTGCATCCCCATCCTAAGTCCTGATGGTACAGTCAAGTGCTATCCCTGTGCAGGTGAATCCTCCTGTAGACATCAGTAGGTCAAATTCCACAAAAATAGCTAGCAGCTACCAGACAGTGGCTGTACTTTTTGGCTAAGTTTGACATGGGCCCCTCTGAAACCTTATTGAACCACCAAACTCGGACAGGGATACTAAACTTACTAAAAACATCACATTGGGGACCTACAGACAGATATCTTGTGGGTCCAAACAGGTACCCGAACCACTTCGACCGACACCGACTTTGACCTTGGGTAGGGAGTACCATGAATTAATCCCATGGATTAACCTCCTGGATAACGGGATACCAAGGGGATAGCTCTAGGAAATAGAAATAGCCTAGCAGCTAGGGCCTATAGGGGGTAGCTATAGCATATCTATAGCCTATCTATAGTCTAGCTATAGCCTACCTATTCGTATCTTTTCCATTCTTTTCCCATCTTTTCATCTTTTCACATCTCCCAAGGTATCTTGCTACCTGAAGTCCCTCTTTACGCCGGAGCTGATGGAAGAGGAGCATCGGATTTGGACCAAAGCCATGGAGGACAAAGTTCCCACCTTCTACGAAGGCAAGGATAGGGCCGATAGGGATGACGACACAACTTCGGGAGGACACTCTGAGGACACTCTGAGGACACTCCAAAAATCCGAAAATGATGATTTTGTGAGAAAGGATCTACCTGACCTGTACGTTTGAATTGTGTTGTCGTGTTGCCGTTTCGCACGGTGTGGGATGCTGTGGGATGCTGTGGGATGCTGTGGGCAGTGGTTTCAAAATGTTTCACATGTGTTACATTGTGTTACGCATTCAGAGGTAGAGTATCCAGGGAGAGTCACGTAGAGGGAGAGTAGAGTGATGTTTCTGCGCTGTGAGGCATTGCAGAGTTACTTGGCGAGAGCGGCTCCCAACTTCGTTTGCCGAGTGGTGAGCACTCCTTTTCTCACCGTTTTCGAATCCCAAGGGAAAAATATTTGTGAATCTCCAACTGAATCATTTTGTGGATTATGGTATATACTGAAGATATACTGTGGTATTTTCGGAAGATTTCGGAATCGGCCTTGTGGCTGTGAAGCATACATAGTGCATCCATAGCCATCTGGTGCTTCAGGGCCTCAGGCATGTGAAAAGTCCCGGTCCCAAGGTCCCGGGCACGGGGTTTTTACGCTTTCGTGCCACATTCGTTTCTTTTTTTCTCGTTGAATGTTTCTACATGTTACAAAATCAAACAAAATCTTGTGGAAATACTGCTGCAAAATGTGATCATGTAGAAATCATGTGGAAATGTGGAAATAACTGACACGGGATGTTCAACCTCAGTTGGCACATAGACTTGGCACATCGACTCGATCTCAGGCTGCTGAGTGAATTTCGCGCACGGGGCGGATGCTGCCTGGCAACATATTGGCAACTTCTGTGTGCTTACATGTGCTTACCTTCCAATTTCTATCGTGGACAGTATATGTAAAAATCCTATTTTTCGTTGGTCCCCCCAACCACTGGTTGAAGAATGGCCACCCATCCATTTGGCAATCCAGCCACATCAATCATGACTTCGGTGTTTGACACGAGTTGGATGAAACGGGACCATTCCGGGACGTCATCCGACGCCCAGGTGTGGCGGTGGTATCGCACAGCCCAGCAGAGGTCATCCAGCGTCACTACTCGGCCCACCCCTGGGCTGAGCAGATCCAACCAGATTTGGTGCTCGGATGGGATCAGGAGAGATGGACAGATGGATGACAGATGACAGATGGGTCGATGTGCTTGACTTCACGGACTTGGCTAGTGAAGCTTCACAGATAAAGACATCGATGACATCGTCTGTCGAGCATGTTGATCTGGTTATTACTTGGAAACAAACTTTTTGCAACTTGTTGGCAATCATGACTGCACAGAATCTTTCTGCATCTTTCTGCCATTGCAGGATGCGAGCCGACGAAAGCCTGCGAACCTCGACGGGACTTGCGTTTTCAAGACGATTTTGGATAGTTTGCTCACTTGTGTTCCTCTTCAACTTTGGGGGGGGGGGTGCACCCCCCCCCCCCCCCAGCTTTGTAAATACAAGCATTCACAGGGGAGGGG
>BGPT01001052.1:73955-88986 GCA_003297045.1 Symbiodinium sp. clade C Y103
CACCCTTCGAGAGGGTGCAGGTGGGGGGGGGGGGTCGTGCATCTGGCCGGGGGGGTGGTGGACATCCAGGCATTCAGAGGTAGGGGATGCTGCTTTGTGCAGGAAGATGATACTAGCAAGGCTGGGGGGGGGGGGGGGGGGCACCCCCCCCTAGCTTGGAGCAAGGATTTTGGCATTTTCAATGTCAACCTGGGGTAATTCCCTTATGTGATTGTTTTTGTAGCCATCCTGTGTCAACCTTCATTCTTTGGGCTCTGCAGATTTGGGCTCCAGAAGTCAGATATTTTCAGACGTGCTTGACGCCGATGAAGCCAGATCAGTTTCTCTGTACGAAGATTGAGGGAGAGTCTAGAGCCGTGGTTGAACACATCCTGCTAGCAGTTGAAATTGTGACCCACAGACTCCGGATCAAACGAGGCAATGCCTCCCCAATTCTTGGTCCGATAGGAGGTTAGTACGTCCGATGACATGCCCTGTGTCAGGTGCTGTCCTGCAGAACTCGAAGCGTATCTGGGAAATTGGCCAAAGCGTGACTGCAGCGAGTCTGCAAGTCGACAGGAGATAAACTCCAGCCTCCCAAGCGGTTGACCAACTGTGAGGAATTTCCCCCAAGAATTCCATGCCCTTCGCCCGAATAATCCGAATACCTTTTGAAGTTCCAGGCCAGGAATAGCAGGGGGGCTCTGTGGGGTCATTCTGCTGCGGCTCTTGACTTAACAACGTTCTGCAGCACTCTGTGTATGATTCAATCCTGTTCCGTTGCGATGAGTCGACACTTTGACAGAGTTGCAAAGGACAGCAGAGATGGCTGCGACTGTGTCGGAATCGTGTTTGATTTTTTGCAGCTTTCAAAGCAACAGGTATCATCCAATAAATATGTAAGGTGTGGCACACTGTGGCAGCCTGGGTCAGAAAACTCCTCTGCCCGATTTAAACGTTGACTTGCCTTCAACGCCCAGATCTGTCGTGTTGAGCTTGAACTAAATGCAGCTGCTTGCGTTAGCTTCAATGACTCGGCGTTGTTTTGCATTCACCAAAACAACATGTTGCCTTCTGGCCTTGTGGCGATTTTTGGCAGTCGTGCTCTACGGCCGCATTTAGGGTTCCACGTGTCACAGGGAACAACCCGATCTAAATACAAACTAATACATTCAAATGCCTCCATAGCTGCTATGGCTGAGTATCACATCGTTTGCCCAATGACGAAGTGATTGGATGTTGGATGTGCCAATAGGTTCTGATGATGGCCCGGCCTGCCAAGCAGGCTATACGGCCATCTATGGGCTTGACCCGGACGCAGGAGATGCAACTGATTTCTGCTTGCAGCTGGCCCACAAGATGCGAACAAACAATTGCTATTGATCGCTGAGGATCCGTTTTGGAATCAGAAAATTGATGGAATGTCCAGAAAGAAAGAGTGTCGGAGGGTGCGCATTTTTGCTCCTCCCAAGTGATCTTCTTGCAAGGAGCAGACTTTGCGGTGCCCGGTCCGTGTGTGTTTAAGGCTTAAGGTTTAGAGTGCTCAACAAGTGATGGCTGCTAGTGGATATGCATTGATCAAGTGAGTGCTGCCCCAAACGCCGGTGATGAATCTGAAATCTTCACGCATTTTCACAGCAGGGAGCTTTAACCAATGTTAACCAGCTCACTGATCTCGTTTTGGGGTCTAGATCACTGGGGTTTAGATCAAGCACCTTTTCAGCCAAAGTAAGATGTCTCAAAGCAGCCTCAATTGAGACATTTTGAAAACTATCCCAGGTCGACAGTGCCATATTGTGTTTCCAAAAGTTGTTCAGAATTGCTCGACATGGCCCAAACTTGCCCGAAACAAATTGCTCAAAATTGCTCGAAATGATCCAAGCTGGCCCGACAAAACTTCTCAAATTTGCTCAAAATGTCTCAAAATGTCTCAAAACTGCTCAAAACTGCTCAAAATGTCTCAAAGTGTCTCAAAATGGGCCAACAAGTTTGTAAAGGGGTGATGTGCTTGCATTTACAGGTGCGAAAGTTGTCATTACTTGGCAGTGCTGTTGCCGGCGTCTATCGTAGCATGTCGTTGATGGGCTTAAGGTCAGTGTCAGTTGCGCCGAGGTCATGCCTGCTGCCAATCGTCAATTTCAACTGACATGGGGGGATCTCCTGTCATTAGATCGGCTGGCATCATTTCAATTAGCGGNCAATCGTCAATTTCAACTGACATGGGGGGATCTCCTGTCATTAGATCGGCTGGCATCATTTCAATTAGCGGCCTATTCCGCGCCATCATCTTTGTTTTGTTAGAAATAGAACGCTCATGCCCGAAGCTTCGGAGGATGCATTGCGTAAGGCTTTGCATTCTGTTTCATCGTATCAAGGCTGAGATTGCAGATGATGTAATTGTCTAAGATGGAAATTCAGGCAGTAGGCAGCAGTTCCTGCTACACTCAACGGCCATACTGCCATTCACAGGGCCATTTTGCCCATCAGTGAAGCATTGCAGCAGTGTTCAGTGTACATAAGGATTTTCGAGGATTACATCACATTGCACACGCCTCGTACAACCATGGCATTTCCCAGCCCAACTCAACTGAGCCTTGAATTTTTGAGCCAGCTTTCCAGAAGGTATGCCAGAAATCGTCGCGACCCGAGACAATGTCCAAAGATTTCTTAAATTTTGTGGCAAAGCTTTTGAATCCGAAAGTGTTTGAGTAAAATGCTTTATTGTCATTCGCCCCTAATCCAGTTCCAACGAGCTGAGAATTCACCCGAGACTGGCTTTCACCGCGGCTGCGCAGAACAGGTCAGGATGAAAACCTGATACTCTCCCCCAATTTGTTTGCGAAAGACTTGACCCAAGCCAAAAAGAGGAACAAAGAGATATTGAACACTATTTCTGGACATATTTCTAGGTTTGGCGCGTCAGATCTTGCCTTTTCCTTTCTGGGATTTTCAATGCAAGGCTAATGCAAATGGAAAAAGAACGTTTGACTTGCAGAGCTTTACAAAACGTTGCTCTTTGCGCGATATTCACGCAAGGTAGAGTCAGCTACCTGAGTTGATGTGCGTTAGCTCTGGTGTATAGTCCAATGCCGTAGTCATCTGTTTGGATTTAAAAAATCTTCACTACCAGTGGGGGACTCAGCCGCCTCAGCCCCCCCCTTTTTGAACTCTTTTGATTTCTTCTGGGACACTTGTAGAGCATTGTAGAGGGTGCCAAGAGCGCCTGAGTCGCCAGGTTTGTTTCATGGCAGCGGCTCAAAGCAACAGCCTTTTCGCTCATCGTGGATGGGTTTGTCCACAAAGAGTGCCGCGAAGTCCCATTCGAAGTCCCATTGTTCATCGTGGCTATTCGTGGCTTTCCGCTTCAATATACCGTACCCTATCTCAACATGCCTCCAGAAGAAGGTTCTTCCACTACTAGTAACACCCCTTCTACCTTTTGTCTATCCCTTCTCAAGCTTCCTTAAGGGTTCGACTTGAGCTGCTGATGAAGAACATCACTTGTGGTCGGTTGTATTTTTTTTGCGCCTTGCATATAGCATATTCATGTGCGCAATAGTTGCAAGGGGGCAGTTCATTCTGGGACTTCATGATTGGTTTTTGAAACCATTCAGTTGCAATACTATTGGTTGCTTACAAGTTGAACCAAATTAAAGAGTGAACATATGCTGCGCTGCGTCAGCGAGTGTCGCAATATCGATTTGCATCCTTAAAACATAGCTAAGCATAGCTTTGGGGAAAGCTGCAAGGGGATCTCTTCAGCTAGGATCATTGGGATCACGCTAAGGTGCCCAGTCCTTGAGCGTTTGACGATGCCATGGTGAATGAATGTTTCCTTGACCCACTGCAACTCACAGCGGTGCCTCGCTGACCAGCTCCAACAACACAGTATCTTTCTGCCAATCACAAAATCTTCAGCTGCAGCCCCGCTGTAGCAATGTAATAGCAGGACGGCTGGATCAGGGCAACCATTGGCACCACACATAGCGCTCCCCCCTCCCCTCCCCAGACCCCTGGCCACTTTTTGTAAACAGTGGCCCTGATGGACAAGGGGGACAGTGGACTATTTCAGTGTTAGATGTTTCCAACTTAGAACAGTTACCACAATCCTTGCGTAAAATGAGATAGTCTTTTGGCCACTGGCTGAAGCCGCCCTATTTTGACAATCGCCGGGAACCTTGAGTGCCCAGGTTTTTCTTGGCGTTTGCTACAATCAAGCGTTTTGTCACAAAAACGCGAGGTTCATAGCGTTTTTATGAACGATTTTTTGGCGTTTCCGTCACTTAGCTGAAGATTGGAACAGGCAGAGACGAAACAACCAAAATTACAAGAAATTTGGATTTGCCAGCGCTTGCTGGTATTTGCTAGCGGTTGCGGGATATTTGCAGGCGTTTGGCAGGTAATTCTTGTCGAGCCAAAAGGTCAGCCGCCATCAGAATTCCGCGATCAAAATCACCGAATTTCATCAAAAAGTGACGTTCTTACTGGGTACTGTATGGCGTTTACGATTAAAACAACGTAAACACAAGAATTATAAGAGTTGTTTGTTATCGGAGTGCCCGTGCCGTTCAATATTGTCGGCCCTAGACAGACAAGCCTGGAATTCCAAAAGTTTTTTTGTCCCTGCCCTCACTTCAGGCAAACAAAGGGAGATGGCCCAAGGCTGCGTCTTGTCGGATAGCAAGTGATTCGTGTATAATCAGCTGATTTGATAACCGCGTTTTTCATCCTGGGACCGACACTGACATCCATTGATTCAGCAGGAAGGATGCAAGGCAGTGTGCGCAATAATGTGGCAGCACGTGCATCCCAGCACAATTTACCGTTTTGCTGCAATGGCACTACCTTTCTCCGGCCCCCTGGGCCGCCTGGGCCGCCTGGACCCTAGGCAAGAGCTGAGGGGGAAGAGCCAAACCCGCTGCGGTTCGCATCAGGAAATAGGCTGCTTTGGCAAAACTACACAGGCTGCAGGCCGCTTAGCTTTGAAGAACTGTCACTCCGATGTGCATTTTGAGCATGCTTTGGTGAGCTGATTGGAGAAGTTCGTGAGTGGCCCCCATGTGCCCAGCATCCTTTCATCCACACGCAATAATAGTTAATCATTTCTCAATCAGGCTGTTATTTGGATATCCGTAAGAGCCGTGTGTCGTCCATGACGGTATTCCATGTTGGGTCTCCCAGCTCAAATATGTGTGTTTTCTTCTCCCCATGTGAATGAGAGCTGTGCACCTGCTGATTCTTGCTTTCCGAATTCAGAGCGTTGTTTGGAAGAGAAGCTGATCAAGTGGAGCTCACGTCTTGTGAGGCCGAAAACTGTCCCTTGAACAGCAGCGCTGCACATGAAGTAGCATTGAAGCAGAACTGGGATGGAGCGCATTTGGCAGCTGCAGACGCAGCTCTTTTCGCCCACCATGGTGGCCAGTAACGCCATAGCACTCTTGAAAAAGTCTCGGACCATGAGTTTGGTTTCAATGACATGAACTTTGAAGCCTAAGAGATGCAAAGACATGCAAAGCGCGGCCTAAGAGAATTCGTTTTCCCGCCAATCTGCGCGGATGAGGATTGAAGCGATCAGCCAGCAGTTCCAAAGTGTCATGCCGGTGACTCATTGCCCAACTCATGGATGTTGGGACCTGACAATGTAATTTCAGCGACGTTGAAGAAAAGAAGGCGCGCGAAGTGTCGCCGGAGGTGCCCCTGTGCGTGACTTGGTTTGATGGTTCATCATAGGTGTCCAGGTTGCAGCGCTGGGATCTTTATCACACAAGTCACAGGAGGTCCTCACGGACTATGAAGCAGGCATTCGTATGTGATGCACATTGGGAACCTTCGGGGTTGCATAGCTCCGGCGCTCTTCTAGGAAACCAGAGCGCCATTGGCCAGCACCGGTGTGAAGCAAAAAAGAATTTGGCAGATTCTTGCTGGCTTGAAGGAGTCCACGACAAAGAACCCACACTGCGACTGCGATGATTCTTTTCTGAACTCAGTGAAACTTTGATTTGGGAATGGCTGTCCACATTCAATTGGGGAGCTCTCAGATTATCCCCGTGGTCATGGCCAAGTTGGGAAAATTGGGTCACATCGGAACGCCTTCGATTGGGCCGCTTCACCAAAATGAGGCGTAGACCCTGCATGGTGTGGCCTACAACTCGAGAACCATGGGCCCTCCATGGCAGGATTCAATCCCAGAGACCCGGAAATCTTTCTTGGAGCTGCTGACATCAAAAGCAGGTCTATAACGGTCTATATTGATTTTGTGCCCAGCTGAATCCAGTGGCAGCCGTCGCGCCAGCGCGCTGGAGGCATGCCGTCCAAAGCGGAAGTGACGCTCAGCCTCCAGCACATGCTTGGCGCCGAGATGCAGCCGCTGCAAAGGAGGATTGCAATTTCCAAGCATCCGCCGCCCCTTTGCCAGCAAGAACTTAGTAACAAGAATTTAATTTTCCCCTCGGAACTGTTCATCATAGTGCAAGACTAAAAAGATGAATACATGATGAAAAAGCGGCGCTAGGTGTTCTCGGCCTGCGAGATGTTCCTCAATGCGCGTCCACCAGCGGCCACCGAATGCGATGCACCTTTCGCCTAGACATGCCCTGCCCAATTTTTTTGGCAGAAGAATTGCATTGAGATAAGCAAATTTAAATACTACATGCGTGAATATTTGCAGGTGACCCAACATCACCCATCCAGTTTATCATGTACTTCTGCCAGCATCCCGATCATGTTTTGAAACAATGTCCAGGTCAGATCCAATGTGCCAAAGACATGAGACTTGCTCAAGGTTTTGCACGCAGACGAATTGCAATGAGATACGCAAACACCCAAAATGTTTGACTACTTGGCAAGTGACCCAACATCATGCCCCCAGTTTACCATGTCCAATGTACTTCCTGTTAACACTCCGACCGTGTCTTGAAACACTGCCAAGGGCCTTGAAACACTGCCAAGATCACATTTGATGTGCCTTTCATTTGATGTGCCTTTGGCGTAGACATGCATAATCTCATCATCACTCATGATCCTTGGCATTCAAAATGGCAGTGAGCCCGATCACCTGAAGCTGAGCAGTTCTCGCCGAATTCCATTTTCATGTTGCTCATCCATTTTTTCCTAGGAAATCAAATCCTGGGCCAAACATGATCATCCCAGTGGTACTGGTGAACTTCCCATTTTACTTCACGTCAACGCTTTTAGATGAAGCAAAAATGCGAAAATTGGCGGAAGTTTAATTGTTTTTGTTGGCCTTTTATCTTTTTCTTTTTGATTTTTTAGTTATTTATTTTTGTTTGGTACTCTGCACTACTCTGCCCATCTCACCATCTCGCGCGGCGGTTTTCCGCAACCGTCAGATGTTCGGCCGAGCCTGTGGCTTCGGAAAAAGCGCAGCTGTGCTTCCTATGGTGCTGTGAAGGATTGGGCGTGTCCTGTGAGACCTCGTTGAGGATGTTTGGATTTTGGATTGTGGATAGGATGAGAGGGTCTGGATATGTGTGGCAAGTAGAGCCTGGGCAAGCCGGAGGAATTTTCCAAGGAGAAAGTTTGTAAAAGGAAAGGTTCAGAAAGAACGTAGTATGATGACCTGGTTCCCAAAGCTCTTGTCTGTGTCAACTTCTTGGACGTCTCTTTCGCTTAGCTAAGCCTTAGCATCTCTTTGAAACTCTTTCTTGTCCCACCTCTTTCTCGTGGCAACTCTTTGTGATGCCACCCTGAGCCATTTTCCCTTGACATCCCTTTCCCTTGACAACCTTGTTTGATTCCACGGTTTTCTCTTGAGAATCCTTTCTCGTGAAACTTCTGAGTCCTAAAATCCCAGTCTCTTGACGCCTCTTCCTCTTGACATCCTATCTCTCCACAACGTTCCTCTTGACACCTCTTTCTCTTCACAATTCTCTTTCTTGAGATCTCTTTTTCCTTGACGCCACTTTCTCTTGACGTCTTTTTCTGGACGTCTGCTTTTCTTGGGGCCCCTTTCTGTTGACATATTTTTCTCTTGAAAGCTCTGAATCTTGACATCTCATTCTCGGGACATCCTTTCTCTTGACATCTCTCATTTCTTGAGATCTCTTTCTGTTAAAATGTCGTTTGCTTGTGTGTCAAAGCGTTTGTGTGTAAAAGGGGTTTGTGTGTAAAAATGTCTGTGTGTGAAGGCGCCTGTGTGCAAAAGGGGTTTGTGTGTAAGCCACTTTTTTTTGACCTCTCTCCCTCTCTTGGGGCTCCTTTCGCTTGACATTTATTCTTCTTGCCAGCGCTAAACCTTGACACTTCATTCTCTTGGCAATGGTTTCTGTTGACATGCCTGCCTTTACATCTCTAAAAGGTCCTTCAAGGACAACCTTGTGAGATTCTTGTAGCGCTCCTTGTATAGCCAAACTCACAAGATCCTTGTGTATACAGGTCCCTGGCAGATGTGGGGAGATCCTGGTGTCAGATGTTCGTCCCCCGAGGCCCTGGCCGGCATTGCATGCGTGCCTCGGCGGAGGTTGATGGAGGTTGATGCATTGGTTGCATGTGTCATGACATGTCATGACAAGTCAGACAATCGGGGGTCACTGGGGTCACATGAGATATGACTCTGATATGACAGATACTTTCCGTTGATGTAGGAAGGTGAGAAACCACTTGCGACTGGACACATTGTGCATTCTGCGATTGGTAGATGACGGCAAGCGCTTCAACTTAGATGAAGGCGTTCGAATGGTTGTCCAGCTCATCTTTCATTGGTCGATTTGCTAGTGACATTTGTCAGTGACTCTCGATTTGCTTATCCTGCAAAGGTTGGAATACTTTGGTGCAAAACCAACAGAGGCCGGCGCTGTCCCCAAACATGGTTCACTGTGTCGTTGCGATTGAATCCACGATTAAGATGCATTGCGTTCCCACCTCTCATTTTACACTTGCCGATGGAGTTTTTGTCACAATTTTCCCTTCTGTGTAGTTTTCAAGCATATTCTAAAACGATTGCTGGCTTCAAATATGGTTGACCTTGAGCCATGTTTGGGATGATCCCACATGACATTTTTTGGATAGGCCAATTCGAAAGTCATAACCATTTTTCTTACGTACTAATCCCATGTTTGAACAGGCCAATCACCGAAGTGCCCCCATCATTTTGAGGCGCCGTTTTGTTGACAGGCTTTAGTGGTGGACGATTTATCCCCAGGAGCAGGGGACCAAGATCTGTCCTGATAGGAAATGGGAAAATCCCAAGTTGCGAACAACAAAAAATTGTAAAAACTAATTTAAATGAGTTTGCGGTTGGTCCTGTCCTGGTTCTACCCTTTCCAACCACGGTTGTTGCATTCATCATTGTGCTTGGATACATAGCTTCCGCTAGGTTTTTTTTGAGATGATTCAAGATGACCCATGTTTGCTTGTGGCATGTCTATCCCCCCAATTTTACATAATTTTGCTCTGAAATCTCTCGTGGTTTCTCAGGATGGTAATGGGTGCTGACACGTTTTAGTTGCTGCGCTCCCATTTTCGGTTGAAATTGCAATATAGGTTCCCATTTTGTTGTTTAGTATCCGCCATTTGGTTAGAGAGTGTTATATCAGTTATATCCTTCAAGTTTGGTTGAATTCCCTGCGTTTGGCTAGGTCCTCACTCTGCTTGGTTAAAGATTGCTCAAATCCCAGTTGTTTGTTCACTAAATACAGTGAAACCACATTAAGATTCTTCGTTTTCTTTGGTTCATCTTATGTTTTTATATTGATCAATATCCAACTAGGAAAGCTTGCTAATATCCATGAGTATCCACAATGAGTTGACCATATTTCGTTTGAAAATCCACCCATTTCGAGTTGAAGATCTTTTGATCCACTCGAGACCTTTCGGACGAGGTCAAGATGGCCAAAGCAGCCGGTCTTGAAGTCGTGGCCGCGGGCTGGGGGCACTCGGTCGAACCCATCCAGGAAGCGGACGTCGCTGTGGGAGAAGTTGGGAGATGTAGTCCATATTGGCTATTCATATGCTTCACATATGAATTTCTCAGCAGATACAGTATCACCATATGATACCATGGGAGCTATAGATAAACTATAGTAGATATAACCCTATGGATGATATGCCATCAACCATATCCTATTTACGTAATTTGATCATTCGATCCTAAAAACGATATCCAAAACTGGTGGGTTTTGTCCGGCTCAGACCTGGCTCCAGGAGTACATGCGCCAGGAGTGTCGACATTATTTCGAAACCGTACAGGACTGCGGACTGCAGCGGACTGCAGCGGACTGCAGCGGACTGCAGGAGCATTGCAGGAGCATTTTACCATATTTGATCAGGCAATGCATGGGGGATAGTCCAAAACATTGGGGAACCCCAATTGATGGCAAGTTTGAATCAAGAAAGTCAGACTTTCATCCATTACAGACCCAATTTTCAGAAGCCAAATAGAAAGCCTGGTTTGGTCAATTTTGGGACTTGCTTCAGTTGGTTTGTTGCAGGAATTTGCCGACTTCCTTCTCGCACCTGCGAGCCCGTAGGAAAAAGGCGCCAAGCTGATGCAGGTGATGGATTCATATCTGTGCTTCCATCGCGGGGATGATCCCAATCGATAATCACATTTTTCAGCGAGGTTTTAACCAGCAGTGATGCAACTGCTGCAATTGTGTTTGTTGAAAGCTCCAACCGGTGACTGGCCCAAGAAGTCAAAAAATGTGTTTGAAGACACAAATATTGGTTTCAAAAACGTCCCGACAACCAGATTTACATAGTCAAAGTTTCTTGAAAAAGTATGAGCAAAGGCTGATCCGCCTGGTCCTGACAAATCGTAGCAAACCTGTCGACACAACTGTACCTGACTCATGGAATGCAGCCATGGCTCCTGGCATCATTTGAAGGCACTTCCAGTGATTGGATGGTACTTTGAGCCATTCCATGCCATTCCATGCCAATCTTACATATTCATAGATGGGATGCACATCATGCTTGATCATTTTGATCTGTCTGGTGGCTTTACGTATTCGAGCACTGCTTGGGATGATGGTCCCAACTGACCACCGTTTCTGAGATTGGTGAAAACAGCGCCAATTTCACCAGGCTGTGTTGCCCGAAGCTTTGCTGGAAAGGCTGTTGAAGGACCCAGTTTGCCTTTGAACAGAGGTAGATGAATTGATTGACTACTCAAAGGCCAAAAAAATGGGGACATTGGGAAGATGTCACTCATGAAATGGATGAGTTTGAAGAAGCATGGGAAATTTGGCTGAGGACTATCCAACAAGATTGACTCTTGCACATAGCGTTGCCAAGAATGAGTGCCAAGGACATAGAATTCTGACCTGATCGACAAAAAAAATGATGAGATTGGAGATGTGTCAATACCTATAACGTTCCGTCTTTGGGATGTATCCATAACTACCAGCCAATCTGTTGATGTGAAAACAAGCGGAAACCTCCGGTTTACCTGACCCGCCTGACCCATGTCAGTTTCAGGAAGAGTCGAAAGAGGACGATGACTTCACCATCGACCTTTTCGGCCAGCAGCCATGGGGGGATGGGCAAAATCTGGAGGTTAAGAACGTGTTAAGAACGTAAAACCAAAAACCCATGGGATTTGAGGGTAGCCAAATGTAGCCAACATCTTTAGACAAAGCTATCATATTTTATGGTCAGGGTTGGGGGAATCATCCTCAAAATGGTGACTTGTTAAGTGTTTCTACTAGGAATTCACTTGCCAAATCCCCAGGAGCGATCTTTCCTTTTGGAGGGTCTGCTGACATGGCGTTGCCTCAAGTGATTTGGGATGCCAAAGAACCCAAGTTTTATGTCCCTGAAAATAGAGCAAATTGTTTAAACTATCTGATTTTGAGGATGGAGTCCGGTTCAAAAGTTTGAGACATACCCATATTGCAAAACAAGGATAGCTGTGCTGCTAAGGCTGAGAAAGTGATGATGATTATGATGATGATGATGATGATGATGATGATGATGGTGATCATCATCATCATCATCATCATCATCATCATCATCATCATCATCATCATCGTCATGATTTATAGTTTATTTCTTGATTTGGGGATGGGACAGTACAAATGTCACTGCCAAATGAATCCCAAGTGGGTTGTTGATGAGCATCCAGCATTGTGGCAAGATATTTAGCACGTTAAAAGCAGGATAGCAGTTGATCTGATCCACTTCCATGTGGGTTTGTCAATAAACAGTGGTTGCCCCAATGTATGGCCGTCAAAGCAATCGAAAATGACTGTACCGCTTTGGGTTTAGCAGTCCCCTGTTTTCAGACAAACTCATAAATGTTGTGTGTCTTAACAATCCATTTCTTGTTGGTTTTTATCATGTCCTCATCGCATCCAATGGGTCTTAAAGAAGGTTTCGTCGGGTCTCCTACCCTCCTTTTGTGTAAATTGCTGACTTTCAGACAAAGCCATGTTTGACGGGCGACAATCACCGTGCTTTCCTGGATTTGTTCAAAAACAATGGTCCAATGTTTGGCACTCATACTGATTCGCAGAATGCTTAATTGTTGTCCAAACAATACGACTAGCACAGGCACAACGGGTAAATGTTTGGGTGCCATTCATATTCAGCATGTGCTTACCATTTATTACCATTTATTGCCATCTATTACTATTGCCATTTATTACCATCTACCACCATAGTACTACCATATTACCATCCAGTATGATATTACTAACATATCAGTAGATCAACTCGTACTCAACTTGCATCAACTTAGGCGAGGATGAGTCCAGCGATGCGATGAGATCCGAAGCAGTTGATGACCTCCTGAAATCGGTGGATGACAGGCCCTGCAGTGGGGAAAACCACGGGGAAACCCAGAAAAAATGGGATTTAACTGATTTAACTGGTTTAACCATCAAGAATGGGTTCCTTGAGGCCATTTCAAGCGGGGAAAATCAAATGGTTTTCTCAACCATTTGGATCTTTGGGTATGCAACGTCCAGGGATCAACCCAAATCTGTTCGAACACCCCAAACATGGTAAAACCTGCAGTCTCTTTCGAGATTTGATTATTTTGAACACCTTCGTGTACAAGAATGAATCAAGTGTTGCCTTCATTGTGGACCGAAACCTGTGCTGAAGATGAAGTATTCAAATTTAGCACTTTTCCAGCGATGAGACCAGGAGCAGGAACAAACTCTTGAAAACTCTGCCAGATTCTGTTCAAGACTTCTTTTTTGTGAACCAATCTGGCAGATTCTGGCAGAATCTCAGGGTCTCAGGGACCTGTTTGCACGAAGTTCCCTGTAATCACCTGCCAGGCTGTCAGTGCACCACCTGCCGAATCGCTATCGGTCACCCACCTGGTTCGAAGCTGAAACTGCCTGAAATGAAGATAGTCATAGCGGTGTGAAATGGTGAACAAATTGTTTGAGTTGTTCTATGTTTGTAAAGCATGATAAAGCATGTCAAGAATTCTTGATTGTACTTTGAGACCGTGTGAGATCCAACCGTTTTTGTCTTTATCTGTGCAGGTTTCTCGTCAAAGAGGTAGCTGGCATGAGGATTCCATTGGTGAGCCCCTATGCATGGCTTGGTGCTACATTTGTCCGAAATGTTCAACTTGGAAGATTTTGGAGGATCAAGTGAAACCTTGTGAAACCTACAGCCATCTACTACGGAATAGTTGACTGTGAAATCAATCTCGACAGGACATTGTCAGCGTTGCTTCACCGGATAAGATTGAAGACCTTGACCGGATCTGTTCACATTCAGATCCCGAAAGGGTGTAGAATAGTTTTTGGATTTTTTTTTGGGCAAGGTTTTGGAATTTGTTTGGGTGTCTGCTCTGGTACCATTTGCCTTGTATTCGCAACAGTTTGGAACTTGAACCTGTCATTTTGCATGGTATTTGCTGCATTTTGGTCTGCGCACCGTCCATTTTGCATGGTATTTGCTACATTCTGGCATGTTTGCCTTCCATTTTGCATGGTATTTGCTACATTTTGGCAATTGAACCTTTCATTTTGAATGATATTTGCACATGTTGGTACTTCCAACGTTTATGCGGGTTTCTTCTAGGGTTTCATTTAGGGTTTCTTTCGGGTTTCTTTAGGGTTTCATTTAGGGTTTCATTTAGGGTTTCATTTGGGGTGTCATTTATTGCATCTTTAGGGTTTCTTAGGGTGTCATTTATTAATTATACCTTTACGGTGTCTTTATGGTTAAAATATGGTTTCATTTAGGGTGTCTTTAGGCTTTCAGTCTGCCATTTTGCATGGTATTGGCTGCATTTGGTATGCTCACCGTCCATTTTCTATGGTATTTGCTACATTTTGGCACTTTAACCTCCCATTTTACCTGATATTTGCTACATGTTAGTACTTCAAACGTTCATGTGGGTTTCTTGTCGGGTTTATTTAGGGTGTCATTTATTGTATCTTTAGGGTTTTATGTAGCATTTCATTTGTTGTATCTTTAGGGTTTCTTTAGGGTGTATTTAGGGTTTCATTTAGGGTTTCTTTAGGCTTTCATTTAGGGGTTCCTTAGGGTTGCATTTAAGGTTTCANTGTATCTTTAGGGTTTCTTTAGGGTGTATTTAGGGTTTCATTTAGGGTTTCTTTAGGCTTTCATTTAGGGGTTCCTTAGGGTTGCATTTAAGGTTTCATGTAGGACCTCATTTAAGGTTTCTTTAAGGTATTTTTAGGGGTTCATTTAGGATACCTTTTAGGTTTCATTTAGGGTTCTTATCAGGAATTCTAATCAGGATTTCTTTAGGGTGTCATTTATTGTATCTTTAGGGTTTTATTTAGGGTGTAATTTATTGTATCTTTAGGGTTTTATTTAGGGTTTCATTTATTGTATCTTTAGGGTTTCTTTAGGGTTTCATTTATTGTATCTTTAGGCTTTCTTTAGGGTTTCATTTATTGTATCAATCTTTAGCGTTTCTTTAGGGTTTTATTTGGGGGTTACTTAGGGTTGCATTAAGGTTTCAAAGCAGAGAAGCAGAAAAGAAAAAGGCACAGAAGCAGAAAAGCAGAGAAGCACAAAAGCAGGAAAAGCATGAAAAGCAGGAGAAGCAAAAAGCGGACACGCAAAGAAGCAGAAAAGCAGAGAAGCAGGAAAAGCA
>BGPT01001052.1:115890-146654 GCA_003297045.1 Symbiodinium sp. clade C Y103
TGAGCGAAAGAAAGTTAGAAAGACGGGTGTGTGGCAGAGACTGTAACATAGAAGTGTTTTGTGGGACAGACATGTATGTATGTGTGCGTGTGTGTGTGTATGTGTGTATGTGTCTGTGTGTGTGTGGGTATAGGTGCATGTTCGTGTGTGTGTGTGTGAATCTGTGTATGTATCCGTGTGTGTGCATGGATGCGTGCGTGTGTGTATGTGTGAGCAGCGAAGCTTCCTGCTTCTGTTCCAACNTGTGTGACAAAGTTGTGTGTGACAAAGTTGTGTGTGACAAAGTTGTGTGTGACAAAGTTGTGTGTGAAAGAGTTGTGAGAGGAGACGCGGGAGGCGGGAGGCGGGACGCGGGAAGCGGGAGGTGCAAAGCAAAAAACAAGAACCCCACACAATGTTGTGGGGAAAAACTAAGAGACTTGGCACCAAGAATAAAGATAAACCCATATGATGAGGTGAAGGAACTGGTTCGGATCCTGCCAAGTTCCATTCCAGTGCCACAAAGATATTTTGCGACTTTTGTTTTGACAGCATTGCAACAGGTGCTTGGATGTTCACAACATGTCTATGCCGTATTTATATACATCTTGTATGCATATGTTCACTTTGAAGATAATATGTTAATACGTCTATGTGTATCATTCGGTGTATATCTTGCCCACTGCCAGCGATGACCACCTAGGCAACCATGAAGGAGCTCAATGCCGACTTGCGCCGGGCCATCAATAGAGGCGACCCCGGGGAGACCCGAGACTCGACATGGCCCGAGCTGGGCTCGGTCTTGCGGATGAGGTTAGTGACTTAGTGAGGGGATGAGGGTTTTTGTGATTTACATTTAGATAAGCAGTTTTTTGTAGTTGACGGTATCAACGGTATCAAATCTATCGGGATCAGCCTAGCCAAAAACAATTGGCGATGTAACCAGTAAATTGAGGATATGCAACCAATGCAATCTGTTGGAATTGGTTTGGCCATGTTTGGCTCAATGTTTTCAATTTTTGTTGCCCTTGATCATACCTGGGATAGTCATCTCAATTAGTTCCCATTTGGTTTCAAACCCCAAAAATGTTCATGCATATTCATCCCAAATGATACCATATATCACGGGGATGGGTCAAAGCAGTGAACCCCCAAAACTGCATTGGGTCACACCGGTTCAGATTTCTGTGGGTCTGTTGTTACCCCAATGACTTGACCCATTCTCCAATTTGTTTAACGAGTAAACTATCCAATTTTCATCGGTAAATCATGGTTGAGAAAATCAGTTGCCCATTTTTGCATGGCCAGAAATAGGAAAACCCGATCAATTTGGACAAACTTGGATATCGCTGCAGAGTCCATTTTTTGTCGAATTTGACAAATCATTGCATTCTTGGAATTCCTGTGGAATGCGCAGGTGATCCGATTCCCCGGGAGTACAAGCTGCAAGCGCCAGGACGGAGCGTTGCGGGCAGCCTTGCAGCGTTTTTTCCGGGGGTGAGTTAGGTAACGCCAAGCATCGAAGCGTCATGAGTAAGGCAAGGCAATGAATTATGAAATTATGTTTGGTTAGAGAATGGGAGAAAAGATAATTCTAGCTGATAGATCAATGGGTTTCCATAGAATTTCCCTTTAACCAACCTAGTGATGATGCATTGGAGGAATAGATCAATTCATGCGAATGATTCCTTGAAGCTAACTGGGCACAATTACTGGTAGTAATCGATCATATTCATGCTCTTCTCCAATGATTTGTGGAAGTATCCCCTTTTCCCTGGCCCATAGACAGAGCATGATGGAGCCATGTACATCCATGATTGAACAAGAAACATGAGGAAACATGAGACAGTCTTGCAGCTTGAATGTGGTTGAGTCATTGGACTTAAGGGAAATCTTGCATGAAAGCCACAAGAGACCCCTCATCTTTGGTGGGAACGCTGCAGTTTCCGGTAGATGTTCCATTAAAATCATTAAACATCAAGATTGACGCAGGAGAGGAAGTTGAGCTCACAGGAATGCGTCATCATGAAGCCTTGCACCTTGTCTTTGATTTGAAGTTTCACATCAATTTTGACAGGATGCCAGGGCAATCTGGAGATTGGAGATTATTGGAATACATGCTGAGTCGGCCAACATTCATGATTACATGCACGTATGTGCAGAGTCGGCAGGCATTGATATGGATTTTGCATGATCCTAGATGATCCTGTTCACATTTTTTCACGACTATTTGGATTTGTCTCAAACTGGTGGATATCCAAAACCTGTCGTCTTGATACGAAATATGATGATGAACGCCAGTGGATTTTGAATGGTAGAAAATCACGGACAATTGTTGGCCCCACAATATTTCTCCGTGAGAGCTTCGTTGAATGCTTCGTAGTGGCTCAGAATAATTGACCCCAAAGAAAAGAGGGTGCCAGATCCTAGACAAATCCAAAAATGGCAATCATTATCTCCAAGTCTGCAGGTATCCTCAACAAACACGCCATGATGGTGCTTGAATCTCCATTTTTGTCAGATCAAATCTCCATGGTTCTTGGCCAAAATCGGGGTGTTTGGGTAGTTGAACTCAGCCATTTTGGTGGAATTCCTATTCTAATTGGTTCTGTTGGTTGAATATCCCCCGTTTTGGGTCGTGTTGGATCACTTCGGTGGGTTAAATACGGCAAATTTGGCATTGTCGAACTGTCAAACTGCCTTCATGTGTAAGGGTTTCAAAATGCTGGGTGGTACCACAAAATGACAATATCATTGGAGTGAGGTAGTACAGTGTAGGGTTTTTCAGGTGCCAATTTTGAGACCTACACCCATTTTTGTGCGCTCCCAATGGAGGGAGTCCCAAGGAATGGTCGGAATGGCGAAGTGCTAAGCCGCGTGGCGGATGACCAGGGCTTCCTAATGGTCGCTCAGCTGGGGTTACCCTTTGGTGATCTGGCGGTCAAAATTCAAGACTCATGGGACCAGAGTTTTTGTGTTTCGTTTCTTTCCCATCCCTGCTTTGGGTATATACCTACTGTTGACGAATACCCATCCAATGTGGCAATGCGAAACATTTTTTTTGATGGGAAATAATCTATGCAATTCTATGAATGGGTTTGAAAGATATTGAGAGGCAGAATTTTCCATTGTCAGGTAGTGTACTGGAGTGTGACTGGGCCCGTGAATGGCTTCTCACCAGAAGGGAACAAAGCAAACCAAGATTGTGAGACGAAGCCAACAAAGAAATATGAACAAATTGGTTGAATATTATAAGTGTTGATTAAATTGATTTCACCCTCCCGAAGGCAAGTTCTGCGACCTCACTGGCTGACCATATAATATTGGAAAAAGTAACCCAAAAAAGGTCGCAAAGGTTTCGTGTGCTAAGAGAGGAGGTTCAGCAGGAACCTCCAAGATTACCTGGGCTTGAGGTACTTGAGGTGTTCTTTGTTTTTCTCAATTGAAAATTCACAGGTTGGGGAATACAGGGATTATGTTGTTTGGATCCCTCAATTCCAAGATCATCCCAACAATCCAAGCATCAACTATCAACCTGTCAAGGATGGAGAGTGCCACCACCAAGCCATCCAACGAGAATTCAACGTTCAACTAGAACTAGCTGAAAATGGGTTGAAGTCTGGGTCATACCCATGTGCTGCAGAGCACTCCATTGCGCACGCTGCTCAGGTCCGCGTTCAAATGCCGGATGGCACCAAGAATATGTGCCTCGTTTCAAATTAGAATATGAATTCCAAAAGTCAAAAGCCTGAATTATATCAAATTTATCACCCCCCAAGTGTTGATCATCCATGTTCATCCATATTTTGAGATGTTTCTCATTTCGACCCAAAATTTGGTTTGAAATTTTAGTGAAGTTTGTTGGAAATCTTCCTGCCTCCCAGGAAGATCCAACCACGATGTTTGAAGCCCATCAGGCTGGACTCAGAAAGCTGGCAGGTTTTTGCATCGGTGATTTCAAATGTCTTTAGCAATGTAAACTATACTAGTAACAAATAGTAACAAATTGTAACAGTAAAATCATCAGCCTTTTTCTTGTTTTTCGCGCATCAAAACTTGGAATTCACCACCAAGTAAATAAGGATCCAACCCACAACCCGTGTAAAAGCTTGATGGTTTCAAGTGTTAGTCTCAAAAATCTGAGATGACCAAGACTCACAGTTGAAGAAGCCATTTTTGGGATTGAATAATCATAATCATCCCATTCCCATTTTGGGTTTACTGCTTCAGTTTCACTACGCTCAGAAGATTCCTTTTGTCAGAGATCATTTGAAATCTAGGCTCCAAACTTCATCCATCGAACTCTCAGAAACACCGCCGCAATCGAACTGTGTACTTCTGATCTGCTTGAGCCGAAAGATCTCCCAGAACTCATAGAGAGACCCGGATTTCCAATACCGGTCAGCATATTAGAAGCTGAACACGTTGCTTTGACACTGTCGGATAGAATTAGATGTCCTTGGTCAGATATTGTTTGGATGTTGATGATGTTTGATAATTTGATGATTTGATGATGATTTGATCATTTCATGTGGATACGTGGATACTGTGGAGACATTTCATGTTGCGGATGCCCTGGGATGCTCGATGCTCTGCGCTCTAGGCATCCCAAGGATGGCCGCACTCGAGGAGCGAGGCTCACAGCCTTCATGGGAGACGCGGAAGCACAATCCGCCAGGGGCACCCAGGGGCACCTGGAGCACCGAGAGCACACGGAGAGCACCCGGAGAGCTGGTGAAGTCAAGATGAACTTCCTGCTCTGGAAAACTGGATAGTTTTCTAGCTATGCCAACAAGTTACTTCAGAAGTTATTTCACATGTTGTTTTGGAGAAACTTGGAGTTCCTGAAGCAAAAACATGCGAAAATCCAGAAAATTGAATGAAAAAAGGTGGGAAACTCGATTTTTGTTGAAGCAATAGATAGAAATGTTGAAGTTAAAAGCTCATGACTTTGCAAGCACCTTGGGCGGAACCGAGTTTCACCCATCGCAGGGGTGTGATGCTGAAACACTTTTTCATGTCACCTTAATTTTACGTCATTTCCTGTCAGAGTTGGTGTTTGCCTTTCTGCCGAAAGAGGAGAGAGCTCCATCTCAACCAAATGTAATCGTGGGATTCTGCGGTGACGAGGTTCTGAGACCACCCGAACGACCCTTCAAACCTATGGAAGGAGTAGATAAGTAGATATAATATTATATATATATATATATGTTTACACATGATGTTTACGTCATTTGTAGAATTCTGCACTCTTTTTTTTGCCTTGTTTTTTTCTGCCTCAGGTCCTGTCCTCCCGACCCGGAACAGCTCTGAGCGCCGCTGCGCAGAGTCTTTTGCGTCGGGGTCTGAGGATGTCGGAGTGACCCTTGTCGGAGTGAGCGTTGGACTCGTGGATTCAGCACTTGTTCTGGAGATGTTTTAAATATGTTCTGCTTTTATGTGTTCAATGATGAAATATTGGTGGTTTCAAGAGTTTCACCATATTGGAGTCAAATGATGTTCAAAATGCTCGTTGTTCTAGGTGGTAGTTCTCATTCCATCTCCATGGTGAAATAATCACCAGGGCACACCATTGGCATACCCCGAGAACCCAAAATTGCAATTTGATTCAGGAAAGTGACGAGAAATCATTAGACTTTGACAGTATTCAATTTTTGGATCAATCTGCTCGGATTGCCCAGGTACCCAGACCTCAATGAATGAAGACTCTTCTAACTTATCCAAAGCACCCCTCGAAGCGATTCGCTGCTTGGCATTTGTGCTCAGTGCGGGGTGTGCCATGCCGTTGCATCAGGAAATAGGATGGGTAGTCAGAATAGCTGTTGTAATGACGTATCATGATGTATCTCGTGATATTTCAGTGCACTAGTGCTTCCATCCCTGGATACCAATGGGATACCAATGGGATACCCATGGGATACCAGGCATTGCCTCATGGAGAATGTTTTCTCCAAGGCCCTACAGCTGTCATCGCATGTCATCGGCATCCCAGGCGAAGCAGCTCAAGTGGAGCGACCACCAAGTGACAGAACCTGATTTTCGCCTTCCGTGATTGATCTTGTCCCATCTTGTCCCATTTTGTCTTTTCTGTTTGATCTGTCTTATGTCAGGCTGTCAACTCAAAACGATGGGAAAGCTATGGAAAGTTGTTCCTAGTCATGTTTGGTCGTTCACCCTTCAGTCTTTTCAGGGCCCACTATATTTGGTCCAAGACTGCATTAGTGTTTGGATAGCTATGCAGTTGTGCCATGAGTAATTGTGCCATGGGCAATTGCTTTTCTTGTCTATCTGCTTCGGGCAGTTTGACCCTTGAAATCCCTTGCAAGCCTGCGAATGATCTTACGGCTGTGCTGAAAAGAGCCATCCGTGGCAACAAATGCAGGCATGCCGGTTTCACAGATCACTTCTGATGAAGTGGGTCACTAAGTAGGTGTCCTATGTTGTCCTAGAGCTCATTGCAAAGTGTAAAAGAAAGCTGTACAGCACAGCAATGTAACTGAGTCTTGCTGAAGGTGATGTTGTATCTTCCCAAAATCCCAAAAAGCACCATTTGGGGAATTTGTAGTGGTTCTTTCTTTATTTTGTTTCCAAGACTTTGCAAAGTGCAAGCCTTTCAAACATCATTACAAGCAAAGAGTCATACGAAAGTGCATAGACAATACATCGCTGTATATTCGCACCTGAGAAACGCATTTTGAGACGAGATTGCAATCACTCATCCACCAGATGAAACCATGATCCACCGGAGGCAGCAGCTCTATTTCGAACAAGTATCACACATGTGAGGTCGAGCGTCTTCAAGACTGGCCTTCCTTGTTTCACCCAACAATGCTAACTGAGTCGAACAGTATAGGCCATGTTCGTGGAACAGGATTTGAGGTTTTGGAGTTCATGAAATTTCATGGCAATTTTGGTTCAAGATTCGCAGGCGCTTTTACAGTCCACCACTAGACTAAGTAGACCTTAAGGCAAACACGCAGCATGAGTTTATCCTGCCAAACTACGAAACATTTGTTTCACGAGAACTACTGAGAAGTTTAGTTTTACACATGACATAGCCGGAAAACTCACGTGAACGACGTGAACCCTGTTTTTGCCTTGGGATGGGAATGCCTCCATCTCCATCTTTTAGGTTAAATCCTGCAAAACCAAGTGTCATAAAGTCAACTTTGGTTGAGATTTGTTCAAATTTCAAAACCAAATAAGCACATTTGCAATTCGCAAAACTCAAGCCCCAAGCTCCTCCCCTTAATCGTGCCGCATGCATTTGCATCTTGGATCAGAGCCAGGCCGGATGTTTCCCAAACTCCCGAACCATCTTGTATCATGCCGTATATCAGACCCATAAAATCCATGACGCTGCTTTATTTAGCTGCAACACAGCCTAGTTGTTTGTGCAAGTGGAGGTATCAATAGGTACCAGCACTGCAGATGATTAGGCATCATATGTATATATACGATCTTGCCTTTCATCCCACCCAACCACATGTACATTCTATACATGACTATATATCACGTGAACAACATGTGAATTATATATATATGTATATAAATATATGAAGATGTACAAATGTATATTCACTGCATAGACCCTCCATTGGAAGCACACCAGGGGAATGCCGCGGTCCGAGCGGTCCGAGCCTGGAGTGCACAGCCACGCGATGCCCATCATGGGAGGGAGAGCCCGGAAGCCCTGGGAGCTTTGGGGGGAGCCTTTTTTGAGCCCTGGCCGTGGCCGTGGCCGACGTGGCTGATGGGTTCGTGAAGAAACCTGCGTTTTCTTCCATCCAGAGGGATTTAGTGCTAGAAAATTGGAAAGCACCAATTTTTTTATGGGGACACACGAAATACAATAGAATAGCTAAATAAGTAACAATGCGATATGGATTTGTGCAACAATGGTGTATGATGGTGTATGTACAATCGGGAAAATGATGTTTTAAATCACTGGATTTGGGGGCACGGGGGCACCCATTGGAATCGGTTGGCCAAATATGATCCCAAAACTATCAGAAAGGAGTGACGCTAATTGTATGCCAAGGGTTTTGGATCCACTCGAAGCCCTCTTGCATGGACATGTGGATGTGTTGACAGATGGAGCTTCAGAGAGACTTGAAGATGAGCTGTGGAAGTTCTGTCTTGATGCCATTTGATGCCTATCAAATGGTCCTTTCTGGTCCTTTCTAATTTTGAGTCAAAGTATTCTGGTGGGATCTCGAACTCGTCGTAAGGCCGGGCGAGACTTGGAGTGGTGCACCATCGCCTTGAAGATCTTGGTGGTGCTGTTGGTACCGCCTTCAGTTGGAAGTCATTGGAAGCCGCAGCGAAACTGATACGGTGATTCGGTGATGGTTTGCGAATGGTTTGTGAGGCACCCCAGAATCCCATGGTTTCAGGTTGATCATTTCCCTATTGAAATGGCCATAAATTGGGATGTGGTGTGTGCCAGTGCACACCATTGGACAAACCTGGATGGTCCCACGGTACGACGGTGTCTTTACCAATGGAGGTGCCATTGGTTCTGATCCGGTTCCTCTTCCTGGATGTGCTGGGCTCAGGTTGCCACAGGTATCTAAGATTGGCCATGGTGAGATTCAACGGGAGCGGCAAAAGGAACTACGGAAGTTATTTCAGTTCAACCACTGCTGCAGATTATCAGATGATCATGATGCAAAAAGATCCTAGCAGTATTTTTCGGATGCTTCCATTTTTTGATGTCTTCGGAACACAAAACCACTGGGGAAATATTTGTGAACCAACTTGTTGTCCAATGTGACGTGAGGTGTGGGGAAGCCTCAACGATGCAGCCGTGCCCATCTTGGGATTGTTCCTCCTCCGTGGTGAGGATGAATGGTTTTTTGCATGCCACGGCCTCAGGATCCTCTGATCCAAAAAGGGCTCTAAAACGTTTAAAAGGCTTCAAAAAAATGCCGCTTGTTATCAGTTGTTGTGGTTGTTGGTGTTTTTTTGGTTTGCTTCTGTATATGTTTTGAAAGGAAAAATGATTGGATCTTGGACTTGCAATTGATTGAATCTGTCTGTCTCGAACATTTGGGAAAGTGGTGAAGGCTACGAGCGGATGTCGAAGATTTGGCTCTTCAACGAGTGCTGCGGTCTGCAGAAAGACGTGCCGCACACTCAGACGGAGAAAGCCTCGTTCTCGAAAAATGGTTTGATCATTTATTTATTGTGATGTGCAAAAGCCTCAAAGCTTCATGATAATTCACACGAACAGAAGTGTTTGTTTTGGTGGATGGAGTTCTACTGGCCAATCCTTTCGAAAAGTATTGCAGCAGTCACGGTAGACTTGTCATCACTTTGCATGATTTTCCATCCATGCCGTGTCATGGATTCTGGTAATTTTCTTTGGAATGCTAGTGCTCTCAATCCACTGAGGACCTTTGTCAGTGCTTTGACTGTCTTCATCCTCATATCCATCGTGAGTGGGTTGGAGTCCAAGTTTTGAATCACGCAGTTGATCGGTAGAGATCAGAAAAAAAACTGAAAACCATGATTTTTCGTTGAGAGTTCCTCCTTCATCCAATTCAGATGTTTTGGTTCCCTTATTTTTTTTTGACATGGCATTGATTGCTCTGCACTGCCATACCTGCCATATTTCTTGTCAAAGGCTGAATGACTTGTACCTTCTGTGCCTCCATGACGCCAGTGTAATGAAGTGGCCAGGCCGGGAAATCGGAAATTTCACGATGCCCACGACCGTGGTTTAGATCATGTCGTCGAATTACGCTAAATCAATCTGAAACAAATGAACGTCCATTTGATATCCTATACATTCATAATATACAAAATATATCTACTATATAAATGTACCTATGTAGCCTATGTACATTTAGAAATATCAAAAAATCGACATGATTTGTGGAATTTGTGGCTTTTTTGGCACAAGATCCCAGCTCTCACATCACTGACGCCGACGTCAACGACGCCAAGTTCAGGCCTCGTGGCCAGCAACGCTGTGGCAGACTTCGTTTGCACAGCAATCGCCCCTCGGAGCTGTGAATGTTCGGCAGGATTTCGGCAAAATCCTTGGTGAAATATGGGTGAAATATGCACAGTAATTTGACATAATTTGATTTTCGTATTACCTTGATGTTCTATTTCACACCCTGAAGGGTGACATATTCTCGTTTTGGGCAGATGTTCTCACTACACATGTTTTTGAAAATTTGCCGAGTTGCAACGGCTGATCCCATGAAGTTGCAAACATGTGCATAGATCCAAAAACTCAATCTTTAGTTGTTTTTCCAAGGCTGTTCATATGTGGCGTGTCTTGCATGGTGCCAATCTCAGCTGCGTTTGCATCGCAATTTTACTCTGTGTCACAATCAGAGGTTCTGGGCTTTAAAACATGGGGCGAAAGGATCGGATTACTCGATTTTTTGTTGGACTTATTGCTTTGATTTGTTTTGGTGCAGGGAGCACATCTTCTTACAGGGCCTTGAAGAATTGCAGGATACCTGCGACCACTTGATGACGAGCAGAAGGAAAATAAGGAGTAAACGGGCCAGCGCGGAAGTCGGTCACCAAAACGCAGACGTAAAAGATGCGCTGGAAGAAACTGCAAGATGACCATCCTAACCATTCTTCCAAGCAACGAGGTAACAACTGGAGACTTAGACGTTCAGCCGAGGACATGAAAAAAGGATTAGGACCTGAAACCCATAAAGCTGATCGCAAAAGTACAAAAGTAAAAAATTTGCCTTCTGGCAATCAACCATGGCAATGGAATCATATCATATTTTTTATATGACAATATTCAACAAATGGATATCAAAGGAAGGTTTTCCAGTGAAGTTAGATTTCTAGAGGGATGCACAACCCAATTTGAGGCGTTTGTCATGCACATATCAGATGTTGCCTTTCATGTTTGCCAGTGATATGGGGTTCCTTAATAGGTGAGACCTATTGCAATACATACTGAATCCCTATCAACCTGTTGTGGGGCCGAAACCGCTATCAACCCAGGTCCCTGAGGTTTATTAAGACCCATGATGTAGATCATCTATACATATTATTACATATTTACATATCATGAATTATGATTAATGATATGGAAAATCTGAGAATCCCTATCCACCAGCAGAACCACTCCATCAGTGAGATTCTGAGACTTCGCCCAGGCATGGCAGAATTTCAGAAAGTGGTGTCCATCGTTGAACCAAACGCGGGAAGCTGAGTTACCAATTCCTTGTTGCACCTGAGGATGATGCTGATGGGTAGTATGCATCCAGAAGATAGTTGCATAGTTCAACCTCAGGATGGCTTCTCAAACAAATTAAACAATCCCTAAACAGGATCCCTGGATAAAGCAGCACCATTTTAAGGAACGCTCATGGGATTGTCCACGGATTCAGGACCCATCTGGAATCGAGGCGCAACCTCAACGACCTTCCAGAGGTCCCAGCAAAGAGCTGGAAATGGACAGCGACAGTCTTCTCAGGTGCCAAATACTTTTGAAAGTACATCTGGGAATGCAAAAAAATGAAAGCTCCTTTTTATCGATTGTTAATTATAGCTAGTTGTTTTCTGCAAAAGAATGGGTTTGACCATAAACCATCAAAATGACCTGAATGTTCAAAAAAAAGCGTTTGCTTGGAATGGATGGGGATTCCCATTCTATGACCAAGAAAAATTGGGAATACGATGATGAAGCAGTGGATTTGGGTTATATTGAATTTTGGACGACCCAAGTTGTGGTGAATGGGGTCAAACAACTTGACTATCCCAAGAATGCAGGGTGAACTTTTGTGGTGCCTTCATCGTTGGGACGTGTTTTCACAATTATCTTAGAATTGGTTCAAAGGAATATGCTTGTATATGAACACGAGAAAGTCAGAACGTTATGGTTATAAAGGCCATTAGATGCAAAATATCTGGGTATTCCCTGGGTATTCCTCGCTTCATCTCGCTTCAGGGTATCTCCTGCGAAGCGTTCAGACAGAGATCCCCGTGGCTCATCTGTGCGAGGACCCAGGACCGAGGAAGACCCTGGTGACATCTGGTGACATCTGGTGACATTCGGATGTGATGATCCTCAGTATGATCTGGAATCTGGATATGAAGAGTTGTGAAGGATGTAACACAAGAAAGGGATACGATTTAAGGCACAAAAGCTGGGTGGGATTGTTCAACCGGCATGGCCATATCTAAGTTGTTTGAGGGATTTGACCAAGATGGGCACCTGAAACTGGGAGTGTACCAAACAAAATGGAAATTCAAGGACCAACTACAGAGATATAATCAAGAAACAGCAGATGATTAGCAACAACAAATGGGATAAGAATGAGGGATGCAAACAACAATCTTGAGAAAACCCTTCAGGGATAGTTTGGAAAGCATTTGTCACAGACTTGCTGAAACGATCTTCTGATATAGTTTGTCATCTTTGCATAAATCTTCTGCAATCGATTTGTTGGTGCCGTCAGTGTCATCGGTGTCAGTTGTCACCTTGACCTTGGTCTTGAAAGGGAGATCGCAGAGGGAAGCGATTTGCGAATGATAAAGAGGCAAGTTTTGCCCCAAGCAATGGAGATATCCAGATACATGGAAGATACATGGAAGATACAGATGGAAAATACATGAAACCCAACTGCCCCCCATGGATGAATCGATATCGATGGAACAACCGCAATTACCCAACCGTTTCACGGGTGACTTCCTCCAAGGCAGCCATCATCCGCCACCTCACTGTTCCTGTTCCGCCTGGGAGCCTGGCCTCTGTGCTGGTTTCATCTGGTTTCCGTGGCAAGGAACAAACATTGAACGAACATAGATCCAAATAGAATGCATAGGTTTTGACCCTCCCCGCTGAAAATGATTACACCTGTTTGGTTCTGAATGGTTCCAGAATGATATCAGGACATGTGTTGTGTATGTTATGTTGCACTCACTGCCATGCCTACTTTAGAATTCGGGTTCTTCCCCCAAACGTGTCTGAGGGGAGGACCTTGATCGTGGATGCCCATGGATGAACATCCTCATACCATCCACAAATTTGATACATTTGCAAAGATGTGGGGTCAACGTGCTGTAGATATCCCACAAGTTTGCATTGAAGCATGCTATGATTCATGAAATCCTGGAAAAAAAACATCCATCAAATAGAGTGTCTACATGTCCCGCACAAATCTTGGATGTACATGACCCTATCCTTTTCGAGGGTCGAAGACGCCGATCGCTCACGGGAAAGCTCTGCGGAGCGAGACTCGCCTGGGGCGCCTGGAAGATATCCTGTCGGATTTTGAAATCATGATGATACCAAGATGGTTGCATAGTATTGTTGAGTTTGAAAATGTTTACCATATTGTTTTTCAGAGATTATTTTTTGGCGTTTTGTCTTGAAGATGTGCCTTTCCTTCCAGGGAATCTGATGAGGTCGAAATCTTTGAGGGTTCCCTTGCGAGAGAAACGCCGGGGCCTCGGGTTGCTTCTCAGGCGGGAGGTCACCTTGCAGGCACAAATCATTTCGGATCTGATCTCTATGCATCGCTATGTTGCGATATCAATTCATGGTTTTTCATATTCTTTTCAGCCAAGTGTCGACTTGCTGATCCAGTCAATGATGTTCAACACTTTGTGACAACCTTGGGACAAGCTTGGTCGTGAGTTGATGCATAAGGAGGGAGTGTGACCCCTTGAACTGATGGGTTTCCCGCCCAAGATAGACTGGCCTTGTGGTTTTGATGCCGGTCACCTTTTTTCTGCAACCATGTAACATGGGTTTGTGTCCACTTGAAAATCTCATAAAACCTGAAGATCTTCAAGAATCATGTACCTGGCTTCAAGGTCAAAACTGCCAAAACAGCGAAATTTCTGTTTGGTTCTCCAGGTGCCTCCCCCACTTTTTCCATTTCACACATCGTGCAAGGGCGACATCGCTCATGGATGTTGGGCAATATCTTCACCCGCAGCCCACAAAATGAGCACAGGCACCCTGCGGCACTGATCCCAGATGTATCTCTAACTAATCCCATGATGAGTTTGGTTTTGGAAGTCTTATGGTGGGTTGTTTGTTGATCCTTTGGTGGCTACATAGCCATTAAAAGAATCCTGAAAAAGCGCCTGTTGATTTGTAGATCCCCATTTGAAATTCCTCCTAGTCTATATCCAGTGTTTCTGTGCATTACTGAAGGCAATTGTCAGTTGTATCAGGCCACACCAGTGTGTGAAGCAGAACCGTGGCATCACAATTAGGAGACATCATGTGCGTAGCACACTTGTGACTAATTTAGAACATTTCTTGAGCCCACACTCGCCATGAGCGGACTGTGATCCTTTGAGTGTTGGTTGATATGCCTGAGCTATTCTTGAGTTTAATAAAATCGCTGAGAAAACAAAACCTTTGAATTATTCACCATCAATCCAATCCGCATGGACAAGAAATTCGTTAAAGCTACTCAACGGAAGTCCATGAAAAGGCCAGCATGTTTTTGGAAATCCAGTTTCAACGTACAATGTAAGGATTAGGTAACCAGGTAGAGCATCAAACAATGGAAGCAGTAGAGAGGAAGCCTCGTTCCAAATCCTATTTGGTTTACATACTGTTTTGAATCATTTGTCGATGTCACCGGAGGTCAAGTTCGCAGCCTCCAGCCAATGACCTCAGACATGAAAGGTTGCTGAAACATCGGTCAAAGCCATGAGATTTTTCACACTTCGATGAAAATCGCCATGGAGACAGAAACATCAAAGAGAAATATTCCCATGAGTCCGGCCCCATGATTTCTCAGCTGAATGGGTGAGAAACATCTGTCCGTGAATAGTAGCTATTTGATGTGGAGACCAAAGTACGGGAATTTGGGTTCGATCCATGGCCATATGCACCCAAAATTGAGATGTAAATGTTGTTTGAGTGTGTTGTTTAAATATTTTATGTTTTCGTGCTTCCAAGGTTCGAAAATGATGGCCCCAAGGGCAAAGATTCCTTGGAAGTCTCACCGGACAGGCAGTCATCCCATATTCCATCATGGATAAATAAATGTCGATTGTTAAAGAGAAATGTCCGAGATATTGAAATTATGAAGTAGCTGTGAAGAATTTAAGAAGAAAGAGAAGTGAATTTAGTGGGAATGAAGTCTAGAGAGTAGAGAAATAGAGAAGTTCGAAATGCAGAAAAATGAAAAACAGAGGTTAGATCGAAAGGTAGCTTTGATGGGACTAGCTTGAGTTTTACTTTACGAAGTAAAGGCGAGGCTGTCCAGTACCGTTGCTTGATAATGCAGGAATTTGGGGGGTTATTCCCCGATCCTCCTTTCGTTAACCCCCCCCCTCCCCTCTCCCGCCCTTCCGAACCCTGCGAATTTTAAAAATAAAATAAAAATAAATAATAATTTTAGGTTTTTGGGTTGGAAAAATAAAGTAGTTTTTATATTGTACTGAAAATTACGTAAATATTATTATTTGTGTTTGGTAGTATTAATAAAATTCTGGAAATTCCGTGATGTTTTTATTGAGGGTAAAAATACTAAAAAATATTGTGGTTTTTGGTTTTTGAAAGATTAAAAATATTGGTATTTATGGTATTGTATTTTTTATTTTTAAAATTACCGAAAATTTATAAAATATTACTAAAATAATATTTTTTGGGAATTTGCGCATATTAATTTTTGTTATTAATAATAATAATTATAATGAATATTTGATTTTTTTTTGTTTTGGCGGTGGCTTATTAATATGACGATATATTTTATATGTTAACTGAATAATTTTATATATAGAAGTTTTTTATAATTAAGAATTTTATATATAAAAATACTAATTTACACGAAAATTTTTATATGAAGAATTTTTCGGAAAAAAATCGGTTATATATAATTTTTGTATAAGCATATATTTTCCATATAAACACTTTAAAAATTTCTATCCATAGGAATTTTATAAGTAGATACTTCTTGATGGCTGCTTCTACATTCAGAAGCCATTTGTATAAATTAATTTTTATATAAAAGTATTTTTTATGGAAAGGTTTTGGTATTTTAAATCTTATATATCGAAATTAGTTAAAAAGGCTGTTATATAGCGAAGCTCTTGTATACAGAAGCTTTATCCAGCAATTTTTGCTTCCAGGAAATTTTCTTCAAAGAAATCTCTTCGCACAAAAGCTTTTACTAAGGTTTTTTTGCAAATAGTTTGTCTTCACATAACCATTTTTTGGATAGAAATATGAGATCTTTCCTAACAATCGCTTTTAGAATTTTTTTATACAAAGAGGGTTCTGGGCAAATAGGCTCTCTTAAACAGATGCTGATGACAATCGATGTCTGCACAGAAAGAAGCTTTTCTGTATACAACGTGTTTGGAGGTTTTGAACACAAACTTTGGAACATTTTTTTGCCCACATGGCTACTTTTGCAGCCCGATTTTTTCAGAATGAGAAAGTCTTGCACTTATGCGGGCCAGCTTTCACGTACAGATGTTTTTGGCAAACACAAACTTTCTGAGTGAGGTATTGTCATGTATATGCAGCATCGCTGTTTAAAGCTTCGTGGCCAAAAAAAAAATCTTGGGCAAATATTCTACCTTTTTGACAAGACAGCGGTCACAAATCTGTGAAATAGAAAACAAAATGAAATAAAGTGGAAAACATAAGACAATCTCCCCTAATACCGAGGTCTGTTTCTTTTGTATTGGTATTTGATTTTAATATTTATGATCACGGTATTGCCTATGTCCATTAAAAAATTATAAGTTTTTGCAGATTGGGATTGCCCAATTGCATGTGTACTTTTTTTTATTGGTTGTTTGTTTACAAGATATTTGCTTTTATAGATGTCCTTCAAAACCTTTCAACGATTCCAATGACTATATAAAAAAATGCGTAGAAAAGAAGGCAATGGATTGTGTTCCATGTGTTCGAATGAAACAATTGAAAGGGCTTGGATGGCAAATCAATTTGGGGTTTGGCAATTGTCCTTCTTAACTGTCCAAAAAGATGCCGTGTCAAATATATTTTCAATTTTGTTATGTGAAAGAAAAAATATTTTTTTGACTCTTTTAGCTGGTACACCTAACAGAACGCCACGTCCACTTTTCTTGTGCAAAAGCAATTTCTTGCAAAAAAAACCCACAAACCAGACCGCGGAAAACAACTCATTCACAAAGGTTTATTTCCTCACTCGGTTTTTGGTGACGACTCCCGGCAGCAGCAACTGCCGCGGTCTTCTGTCAATCTGACGAAGAAAGCCCCTCCGGCTCAGTCCGTACGATGGAAGGTCGGCATATCTGGGTGTTACAAAAAACAACGATTCAAAGGAAACAAAAACACCGAATAACATCGGGGCACACTGCTGAATGGTTCTGTGCTGTGCGGTTTTATCACAGAGAAAAATTTTTTTGTGGTTTTTGAATTGTGTCACTTCAACAAAGCAGTGGTCCCAAAATTACATTCAAGAAAAGCTGCGAGGGACGCAGTAAGCAGCAAAAATTACAGCGAAAATGTAAACCACTGTCTGGAATGAAAAAACTGTTTTTTTTGTTGTCAGAATACCTGAATTTTTTTCCACTAGACAAAAAAGGCAAAACGTTGGTTGCCGTTTTGTTTCGCAAAATGTTTTCATCTGGCAAAGGTGTTCCTGAGAACAGCAGCTTTGAAAGTTAGACGGGCTGAGGCAAAACATTATTTGGAACACCATAAGAAGATGTGTGCTTTTGGCCCCGCTGAATGATATGTATTTTTTTTGTGGGTACAATGCAGGATTTTCCTCCATAACCACGCAAAAAGGCCCGCAACGAAAAATTCACTTGATTACAAACACAGAAAAAATTGCATTGCAAAGAATTTATTGCCCATGCTTCCGCAGGGACAAAAAATGCAACAACACGACTGAATACCTCACATTGCACACACTGTCGCAGCAACAAAGGCAGGCAAGCATTAGCCATGCTTCCACAAATAGTAACTGCCATTGGATAGAAAACACAACCTTGCAAACATTTGTCATTAACACCGGAAAAAAAACAATTGCACTATCCGTCAGAAGCCCTTGTCACCGAACCAACATGGCATCACAGTCACTCACCGAGGTGCTTATTTGCGTCCGAGGAATGGAATTTTTCTGGTTGTGGCTGGCACTTTGCCACTTGCGCACGTCTGTTTGACTTTTTCTGATCCACGAGCGTTATAAAAATTTTTTTCGTGGTTTAAAAAAAAGAGCGTTGCATTTCGAGAATTTGGTCATCTGTTCCATGAGTTTCCCGCAAAATCTACAAAATCTTTGAATTCAGTTGACAACACCCTTCCAATTGCTTTTTTGCCCCAAGCAAAAAAACGCAGGAGTCTGGCAAGGTTTGCTGCACAGGTCTGACAATAAAACGCGATTTTTTACACACGACGACAGACTTCCTTCGGCGTTGTGCTTCTACTTTCACTTTCAGCGGCTCCAAAAGGTACAGCCTTTGCTGCCTCACGTGCAAAAAACGCTGCGACTGGAAATCGGGGAGCCAAGTGTCTCTGCACAAACGGGGGCTAGCCTTTTGCCGCTCCTTGGACCCAATCTTCTAGAGTCGAAGCCAAAAAGCCAATATTACGATACCGACTCTGTCTATGTACACTCGACAAAGTCTGGATGATCGAAAATGCAAGTCCTCGACAAAACCGATCTGGGTACTCTGTGTGATGCGAAGTCCGGTAGCTGCCGTCAGCAGCCTTTCCGATCGCCACAGTTGTTGGCTTCTGGGCGTTCACATCCTGCTGGGTGTAAAAGTTGCGGAGAAGATGTGGCATATTGTAATGCAACAATCCCATCGGTTTGACAGCCGTCGCTGCCAACCGGCACTGAGCAACGTGAGAAAGCGTAGCCGAAGGGTGAGTCAGCAAGACTTCCAAGATTGCACTTGACCACACGCTTGGGCGCGAGGAATCAAATGGTTGGGTGCTCTGGGATGAAATACCCGCCATGCACAAAGTGATGTCCAAGGGTCAAGACAGCCTGTTGGAAAAAGTTGCCCCCCACCAAGCACTGTCTGAGCTCGCGTAGGGTCGAACCCTCTAATCCAAACAACTGAGCAGAGGAGGGTAAAGGCCGCAGGCCGCAGCCTTCCAACAGGGTGATATCCGGCCCTGCTGAATGTTTCGCAAAGGACTTCGCACCACTGTCGCACTCACAACACCCTGGGCAAAGATATGCTCAACCATGCGCCATGAATCCGCACTGGGGGACAAATGTCCAAATTCCGCCGGAACAGCCGTCTCAAGAGAAAGCACCAGAAACTGCAACTTCCGCTCCTGTGCACAGAAATATAATGGTGGTGAACACCAAAGAACCGTCGCCTGCCAAAATATAAATAAAGCACCAGAAAAGCTTGCGTACCATCTTTTCAAAGGCAGCTTTGGAAACGGTTGGTCCGGAGGAAAATCAAGGGAGCTCAGCTGGCGCAGCTCTTGTTGCCACGAAGTCTGTAAGGCAAAAAGCTCGAGGCACAGCCTGCCGCCGCACTTGAGATGTCACTTGGGGATGGCGCAACTCAGAACTGGCCTGGCGCACATGGTGCGCATTGGGTGCAGACGGAACACACTCACGCAAGCACAGCTCAAGATGGGCAACTCTGGCCAAAAGATGATACCTCTGAAGGTCAGCAGCAAAGTCACCATACAAAGGATCAATTTCTGCTTCCGCAATCCCATCCTCAAAGGTAGCAACAATCTCAGGCAGCCACAATGTTTCCAATGTCAGAAAAATCATCCCCAACCAATCATCATGTTGCACCTCCCCAGGCATCTGTCCACCCATGTGTCAGCCAGGAGAACCTTTTCAGAATCATTCGGTCCCTGTGGATAGTAGGCATGAATCCAATCCAATTTCATTTGTGTGAGTCTTTCACCAATAACCTCACTCCACCGCAAAGGATCCTCTGGTGGGGGAGGAATGTCCAATTTGGCTCGACAATTCGCCAACTCAGCAAGAACTGCTATCCTACGCACTTACACTGCCGTCTGCGGATTGACGGAAGGAGCACAGGTCATCAAAACATCTCGTCGATTGAGACCCGCAAAAACGGCTGTATGGCCCACATCTTCTTTGCAATTAGGAACTTGCCGTTGCTGTGTTTTCACAGAATGAAAACATCGGTTGTAACCCAAGCCCTTGGAAATGCAGGATAAGTGCTGCTGCAATTTTTGGGTGCTCAATAAAACTTTCCGCAATGCAAACAACTGCATCCGCTCAAAAATTGACGTTCCAGAGAGAAGATATGGTGGGCACGACGTTGGTGTGCCAAAAGACCCCTTTTCAGGCTTTACCACAGAAACAGGGGAAGTCAGCATTGACATCATCTTCAACTTTCTGTGAAAAAGAAGCACCCGCAGCCTTGAGAGATGGTGAAGAAAATCCCGCCCCGTGCGAAACAGCTGCTGCGCATACATGAGCCTCTCAATGGCAAGGCGACAACGGACATCACCTGGTGAAGCCCAAGCAAACACCTGCCCAGCAGAGAAAGCTGTGTGGCCAAACAAAAAAAACCCTGAACGTACTGCAGCTGTTTAGGCGTAGGGTGATCCAAGCCCCCAGCCCGAAAAAGAGCTTGGTTGCAATCAGGGAGTTGAATATTTGGAGACACAGGTTCACTGGCATGTTCTTGTTAGTGAGGGTTGGCCTTGATGGCTGTGACACAAGTCCATTGCGCCATACCCAAGTGATTGGATGCAATAACAGTTCCAAGATGCTTGTAGGCCGCCACAAAATGCAACCACGTACTGGTCCCATCAGGGAATTCACAAAGCACCCCAGGGTTGTGACGCAGGAGAAATTGACGTCGTAGCTCTGCAGAGTTGGGCCCTTTGAGAGCCAGCACCGCGCTCGTCTTCCCTTTTGCAAAATTCAGACTAAAGCCGTGACCCTGGAGAATGTGTCGTACTTGCACAAGAATCTCCTGAAGGAATGGCACAAGTTGGGAAGCCCCTTCGGGGTTGTGTACGGAATAAAAATTGCTTGTCCGGTTCGATCAGGATGCGGAGTGGGCACAAAAAACTGACAAACCACCTGCCCACAAATCCCGCTCAGATTTNGTTGTGTACGGAATAAAAATTGCTTGTCCGGTTCGATCAGGATGCGGAGTGGGCACAAAAAACTGACAAACCACCTGCCCACAAATCCCGCTCAGATTTTGTCCAAAACCAGAAAAAACAATCCAAAAAAGGCAGACAATGTGGTTTCTTGCAGTCACAATCGTGTTTGTATTCGACGGCCTTGCCTGGCAACGTGGGTTCTGCATTTTCATTTGGCAGATACCTCGCGAAAACGTGGGGAACAAGAAAAAAATGTTGTGCTNTGTTTGTATTCGACGGCCTTGCCTGGCAACGTGGGTTCTGCATTTTCATTTGGCAGATACCTCGCGAAAACGTGGGGAACAAGAAAAAAATGTTGTGCTATTTCCACACATTTGACTTCTTTGCAGCGGCTCCTTGAAAAGATTTTTGGAAGGCGTGGCGTTTGGTTATGTCCAGGGAAAAAAAAATGTCATTTAAAACATTTCCCAGGCATATTTTCCCGGATCAATATTCCCTAAATGATTTTTCAAAAAATCTTCCCAACCGTATAATTAAGACCGCCCAGGAAAATGCAATTTTTGCCCCAAACTGCCCTGCCAAAACCAGGAATATCTTCGAAGAATGTCATGTCAGGAGTGGGCATGCTTCNATTTTTGCCCCAAACTGCCCTGCCAAAACCAGGAATATCTTCGAAGAATGTCATGTCAGGAGTGGGCATGCTTCAAGCGTCTGTGCGTAATGTTTCATGTCAAGCGATTTTCCCAACATACTTCCCCAAAATTTTTCCTTCCACATTAATGCCAAGATAGTTTGCAAGACTGTTTTCTCACCAGTGTTTTCCAGGATTTTTTTTCCAGGAGTGGCAAAAAAAAATTCCAGAAGTCTTATGCCAAAAAAAAAGTCAAGCATATTTTCCGAAAAAATAAATTACAAATTTATTAGACAAAGAAAAATCCCGGCAATATTTTCGCGAGAAAACATGGAAAAAGTACCAGGCCAAAAAAAATTTCCAAGAATATCTCCCCAAGAGTTCTTCCCAAAAATGCTTCCCAGGAATACCTTCCCAACATTTTTGTTGTGTCGACATGTCAAAACTGTTGGTTTTGGAAGGTGGGTCGTGAGGTACATTTTGTTTTTCAATTTTTCAATTCAGAGAAAGTATCGGAGCAAAAATAAACAAATTTGTTTTAGATTTGTAACTTGTATCCTAAAAAAAATACTTAGAATGTCTTGCGCCAATGAAAATCTGAGAAAAGGAAAACGAAAGCCTGCTTTTTTGCGGTCGCAGTGGACTGGGTGGAGTCTGGCAACCATTGATTTCGCTACAGTAGCCAACTCTGTCTTTTGCACATCCGCGCTGCCAAAAAAGGTTCTTGCTGCAATAACATGCGCGAAAGAAAACATACTCTTTTATGTGGGGGTTCCCAGACTGAAAAGATTTTCCAGAAAACATGGNGCTGCCAAAAAAGGTTCTTGCTGCAATAACATGCGCGAAAGAAAACATACTCTTTTATGTGGGGGTTCCCAGACTGAAAAGATTTTCCAGAAAACATGGTTACATGTCCCGGCTGCAGTGCGCCGCGAAATGGGCGCACTTGCCACCTGCAAAACATGCACAGTTGGTGGTGTGTGTGAACAATGAGCTAAGGTGATTGGATGGGAACTCTCCCACAACAGCTGAAAAGGGAAGTCAAATGAAATCAAAAAAAGTTATTTTGGCTTTGAAGAGAAGTATTTTCTGCTTCCAATTTGTTTTGAATGCTGCCGAGTTACATTTGAGTGGAATCCGCCAACAACAAAAGTAAAAACAAGAATAACAAGAACACCGAGAACAACAAGAACAAGAAGAAAAACAAGAAAAAAAGAAAAACAAAACTAAGGACAAGAACAAGAACAACAACAACAACAANAGAATAACAAGAACACCGAGAACAACAAGAACAAGAAGAAAAACAAGAAAAAAAGAAAAACAAAACTAAGGACAAGAACAAGAACAACAACAACAACAATAAGAAGAAGAACAAGAAGAATGATAGCGTCACGCACACTATATACATTATACCGTCGTGACTTTTAATTCTTTTTACAAAAATCCCTCAACCTGACTCTCCATTTTTTGAAAAATCCTGCGAGTCAGGTTTCCCTCAATTCTTCTCTTTCAAATTTCAAAAAGCAACCTGTAAAGAACGACAAGAACAAGAACAAGATCAAGAACAAGAACAATAAGAAAAATAAGAAAAACAAGAAAAACAAGAATAACAAGAAAAACAAGAAAAATAACAAAGACAGGAACACGAACAAGAACAAGAATTAGATCAACAAAAGCAAAAACAACAACAACAATCTTTACTTGGATATTTCCATTGGTCTTTCATCCCTTCCAGACTTGTAAATTAGGCAATAACTTCGAGGTTAGTCATTTGAATAGTGAAGATGTCGATTTACCATCACATCAATTTAAACCCCAAAAGTTTTAGGCACCTCCATATCCTTCATTTAGTTCACATGGTGATTAACCGTTAAAATTAGTCCCGTCCAGGATGAAGGTGGATTCCGGAACCCGAATTGGAGGATGAGGATCCCAATGCGTCCAGGCCAGGATTGGTGACTTCGGGACGATTGCGGAAAATGTTCAGCGTTGTAAACCATGGGCTTCTACCATCAAACATATAAAAAAGTGGTATATAAATGGTAGATAAAGATAAAGGNTTGTAAACCATGGGCTTCTACCATCAAACATATAAAAAAGTGGTATATAAATGGTAGATAAAGATAAAGGATATAATTAAAATGAGGTTGTAAAATTATCATAGGAATACTTATATATATTTAAATTTGACTCCCAGGATTTTTTTTTAAAAACATGGGGAGTCAGGTTGAGGGATTTTGCAAGAAAAATAAAGAGTCAGGACGGCGTGTTTAAAATAGTGTGTGTAAGGCTATCCCTCTTGTTCTTTTTGTTGTTGTTGTTGATGTTGTTGTTTCTATTGTTCTTGTTGTTGTTCTTGTTCTTGTTGTTGTTGTTTACAGGTTGGCTTTTCTAAAGCTTGAAAGAGAAGAATTGAGGGAAACCTGACTCCCAGGATTTTTGAAAAAAAAAATGGGGAGTCAAGTTAAAGGATTTTTGTACACAAAATGGAGAATCAGGGCGGTGTGTTTTAAATTGTGCGTGACGCTATCCCTCTTCTTGTTGTTGTTGTTGTTGTTCTTGTTCTTATTCTTGTTTTTCTTCTTTTTCTTGTTTTTCTTGTTTTTTTTCTTGGTCTTGTTGTTCTTGTTGTTCTTGTTGTTCTTGTTATTCGTATTTTCATTCTTGTTATTGTTGGCGGATTACACTCAAATGTAACTCGGCAGCATTCAAAATAAATTGGNATTTTCATTCTTGTTATTGTTGGCGGATTACACTCAAATGTAACTCGGCAGCATTCAAAATAAATTGGAAGTAGAAAATAATTCTCTTCAAAGTCAAAATAACTCTGTTTTGATTTCAGTTGACTTCCCTTTTCAGCTGTTGGTGAACAATTCCGAGATCTTCGCAATTCTACAGATTCGGCAATTCACTACAGCCGATACATTTGTAGCTGCGAAAGGAACTCAATAACCTGCTACTGCTACTGTAGTTATTTCTTTTTAGAGACAGCCACTTGTTTCTGTCTTGGGGGCTGTGTATCTACTTTTTCCATTAATTTGCCTCCCTTTCTTCCTCCGATTATTTCTTTCAACTTATTCGAATTATTGTGGTTATTCCATTCCTTCTTATCGGAGAGTTCCTATCCATTCTCCTGAGATCATTTTAATCATCAACTATGCATGTTGCAGGTGGCAACTGCGCCAATCACTCGGGCGCAATGCAGCCGGGACATAAAACCATATTTTCTGGAAACTCTTTTCAGTCTGGAAAACCCCATATAAAGAATTTGTTTGCTTTTTCGCATCTTGACGCAACAAGAACCATTTTTGGGAGCATCGATGTGCAAAACACAGGGTTGGTTGCTCTAGCGAAATCAATCATTGCCAGACTCCAGTTCACTACGACCGCAAAAAACCCAGGCGTTCGTTCTCCTCTTCACAACTTTGCCACACCCACATACATACACCTTTTTCATCCAATCCATTAATATGCGGGGTTACCCGCATCCCATCCCAAAACTCAATACCCTCTACTTTTGCATACTTAAAATCCCTCAAAATACGGACCAGGGGGAATCGAAGACCCACCGTTACCAAATTGCTACCTAGTACATCGCCCTACAAAATGCTCCTCCTAGATGCGCAATTCGCCACCTATTTGCGCCGTTTTACGGCGATTTTGCCCGATCTCCCCTCCGTATCCCCTTATCTCACTTCGTCCGCAAACATTACTTCAGCCTATGCCTACCGGTAGACTTTCGTAACTTACTGAAAATCGTATCACCTTACCAAAATTTTATTCGAAGGAGAATCATCAATATTAAAAATTATTCTCAGGGTCATTAATAACAAAGCTAAATACCGAAAATTTTATATCCAAATCCATTATTTTTATTTTATTCCAAAATAATAATTATAGTAGTTAAATCTACCATTAAATTATTTTCCTGTTTTCGGTCTAGTTATAAAAATATTTCCACCTATTTTAACATTCTTAATTTCGGAATCAAATCCATATTTTTTTTAATTCCTTTATTTCGATTTTCTTAATTCCCCATATATACATATTATAAAAGATCCGGAATTAATTGTTATATAATATTTTGCAGATAGGGTTCATTTAGGATTAGTTATTTTAGTAATGTTTAGGATTTAGTCAGGCTTGGTTCAGGGTTTGTTTGAGGTAAGTTTTCGATTTATCTATGGTTTATTTCAAGATTTTTTAGGGTTAGTTTTATTTTCTTCGGGATTAGTTTCATTTTTTTGTAAATGTATATAATATTATTTTAGTAAGGATTTATTTTGGCTTAAGGAAAAGCCAAAACAGGGAAGCAAAAAAGCAAAAAAGCGGAGAAGTCAAGAAGAAAAAAAATAAAGAAGCAATCATGGAAAAGCAGGAAAACAAACAATAGAGAAAAGCAAAAAAGCAAAAAAAAAACAGGTAAAAGCAAAAAAGCAGGAAAACAAACAACCAAAATAAACGAAAACAACTCATCCCAAAAATAGCAATCCCATTTTGACTGTGTTAATTTGTTATTTCAGGGCATGCCAGGGTCAAGTATGCTTATCCGCGATATGGTGCTGTCTCTGGGAATTAAAATAGACCCATAGCATTGAGAAGGAATAGGAACCTTCATCCAACCCTTTAGTTTCAATCTCTTTTGTAGCCTGCCTGCTTGTCGGACCTTCTTGCCTGGGAACAGCATGGAACCCCTGTGTCAATAAAAAGCATCCACTGTCGAAAGTGCTGGCGTGTCTGGTGGCAGTCATCTCAGAAGCGGGTAGGCAGCAAGAAATTATTTCAAAAAAGAGGGACCGGGGTCCATTCAGCAAGAAATTATTCCGCAACAGAGGGGGACCGGTCCCCCGGTACGTACTTCAAAATTATTCCGCCGAATTTATTCCACCAAAACTATTCATGAACTCACATCACAACTGGAATAAATACCTGAGGCAAGGGATATTGATTTTTTGTATGTTGGGAATTTGGGTTGCTGTACCTGAATCGGGATGTCCGTACAAAGCTTTGTCAAGCCGAACTACAGGCCTTCGATGCTTCCAGTAAGGAATGTCGGCTGGCCATGCATCGATGGGTATTTCCACCCAGCAGACCGGTGCTTTCAACTTATTTCAGCTTCTTCCCACAAAAAACTTCGCAAACCCAAAATTTGGTGATACACATTTCGCATGGCAGGCGCGATACAAAAAGTTTTTTCCCGGAGGTCAACATAATACGGTCAAAACTTTTTGAATTGTCAGGTCTACGAACACACAAAAAAAATCGTTCTACTTCGTTATCTAGGCTCACTGTATGCCCTCCAACCTCTCATCAAAGCAAGTGGTCACGAACTTGGCAATGCGTCTGGGAGGCTATGAACCCATCAAAACTTACATTCGGAACTGATACTACTCGTCGCTTAACCTCCTATCAAAACTCTAGACGCATATCGCGGCGGAAATAACTTCCCCTGGCTGCACTTCCCATACCTTCTTTTTCGGAAAATTCATCCAACGCGACCAACTGTCCTTCCCACCTTCTCGCCTTCAGATTCTGGCTACACAGAAACGATTTTCTGAAAATTCTCGGAACATGGAAAATCTTTGTGGTATTGGGAAATTCGAAATGTTAGCTCAGATTGTAGGTGTCTCAAAAAACCTGTACACCTGAAATTACAAAGTTGTAGGCATCTCACCTATGCACCTGCAGATGATCATGATGACGACGGCGACGCAGATAATGTATTCTGGCAACTTCGGAATGGGGAAGGAACCAGTCGCAGGTGCAGTGCGACAAAAAGATAAAAACATGTTGCATATGATGATTCAGCGTTTTCAAGGAAAAACCGTTGAAATCACTTGCAAGACCCTGAAGTCATCCATTGCTCTCCAAATCCAAACGATCCTTTTCGGGCCACCGCTCAGGTAAGTTGAAAACCGGGCTTGTGCCACAAAACACGTCCTTGCTCTTCAATGGTCCTTGTGACAAAAACAAGGCGTGCGGTCTGGGATGGTATGGGTCAAGATTATCACCAATCATGCAAAAAGTTGATGCTTTTTCTTTTTCTGATCAAACAGCTCCAAAACAAAAGCGTCTAGATTTGATGAGCAGAAACAGAAATTTTAAACGCCAAGTGTACTGGAAGAAATCATTCCACAAACCATTGGATGGTGTAGCTTGTCTCTGGAGAAAACTATTTTCACCTCAATTTGACACGCGCAGAACCAACTTCCAGACCTCACACCCCTCCGCACATCTCCTGCCCAGCCAATCTTTCTGATCAGTGCACGTCCATGTCTCATCAAAGCGATGCCACCCATCTGTTCCTGGCTGCTCCCAAATGATCCAAGGAGGAAACAAATGAACCGCCCCAAATTAGCACAAAATTGTACCATATGCTGGTCCCATCAATCTTGGAAATCCTGAGAATGGGTGTATCAAAGCACCATTAGTCGTGCCATGATCACCACCCAATACGGCACATAGTATTGTGACATGGCCAACATCTGTGTAGCTTCATCTGCAAACCTGGTGCAACGACCAACATATGTCTCTGATCTGAGAACTGGACTCATAGCCACACACACAAATAAACAATTACATAACGTCATAAATTGACAATCTATATGTCATACTGAATTCATTATTGCTCTGTCGTACGGAATCCATGTGGGCTTGTCCAAAATTGGGAACCTCTTAAAAACGCCTATGGAATTTTTCCATTTCGCCAACTCTGACGCCATGGTGCCTGGACCCCAGCTTTTGGCCGCGGACATGAGCTTTGCGATCCTCAGTGTTTTTTTTTGGATGATTCCTATCAGATGGAATACATGAGATATGGGGATATAAACATCCAATGGGATTTATGGGGGATATATCATCAATATGATACCGTTTGTCTTCATCCCATCCCATGATGTCAGCCATTTTATGGGATACATAGCCAGCTAGAATTGGGTGATTGTAACAGGGGAAATGGTGAATTCCCCACCAGGATGTCCAAGATATGGCTTCGGAAGTTGAGGAACCATGGTGAAATTCTTCGCTGTGATGGGGTGGTGCAGAAACCTGGATGAATTCCTGGAATTCTCCTGTGTTCGCCAAAATTTCTACTTGAAAACTCAACCCATGAACTGATGATCCCCTAGTTGCATGCCCGCATTGACACTCGCTTGGCATTCTCAAGCTTGCTAGAGACGGACATGGGAATGGGTCAAAACTCTGGTTAGATCACAAGGATGGAAGTTCCATGGCTAGCTCGACCATGTCTGACCATAGATCCCATGACTCCATGATACCCCATGATACCCCATGATACTCCATGACCTTGAACCCATCGTTGTCTCGTGAACTTCGATGTCGTCAAGTTGAAGCCCGGAATTAAAAATCACCTCCAAGGTGTGAAAAAAAAGACATCAAATTGGATATCACAAAACATCACAGTCACTCAGATTCACTCATCATTCACAGTCACATCCACACATCACAGTCATCCACTTCTCCCATTTCGAGTCTCTTCTTTGGATCTGCTCCCTTTTGTCCAGCAACGTGTCCATGTGTCATTGCCTCGAGAGGCAATTGGCAATCCCATCTGGATGACTATAAACATGAAAATATGTTAGCCATCAACACAATGATCTTTCCTGGTCTTTATAAAAATGGATGTCCCCAATCTACGGAAAATCTTGAAATACTAAATCCTTAGCTGATGTGTTCAGCCAACTAAATGATTGCCTTAATGGTAAATGACATCTGTCCAGCAACAGTCGGCCACCTTTCATCACTCTCCACGATTCTGAGTTTGCAGCCAAGAAATTCATTGAACTGGGAGCAAACCTTAGAGACAGTGGGATGATTTCCGCGTTTCGGTTTAAGCCTCAAACCTTGTGAAAATCACCTATGTGGCTATGTCTCAAAAAAGGGTAGGATATCCCGCTTTATGGCCATCCAAAAACGGGGAGATGATGATAAACCACCAGATTTAGGCACCTAATTCCGAGACATTCCCAGATAAAATGCAAGTTTCTTCCGATCAGGATGGAAGAATGTTGGGATTGAGATTGGGGTGTATTCGATCCTTTCATTATTAGCAACATCTGATAGGCGAGGTCACCTCAATTTTGGCAATGGAAAATCCCTCATGGCTGGATGATTTCCTATGAAGAGTGGAGATTTTCCAGTATCTGCATATGATTAACTTATTTTATTCCATTTTCCCATAGAAATGACATAGCTGGAATTCCATAAGCTTCACTCAGAAGGGAGGCTTTACCCACGACATCGCACGTGGTCCACGTGGGCCATCACCAACTAAGTTAGGAGCTGCTCCCCAAGGAATCGATCTTGCTCCAGGACCTACAGCAAGGTTTCTCTACTCTGCGACTTTTTGGACAAAGAAAAAGCCTTTGAAAAACAATGTATGTATATATTCAAATACATATCTATATAGTATATGCATATATCATGTACATACATACGTACATACATAACATAGTCGTACATAACAGAACATATCATAACATAACATAACCTAAAATAACAGAACAAAACATAGCATAGGATAACCTAACCTAACCTAACATAACATAACCTAACATAACAGAACCCAACCTAACATCACATAATATAAGATAACACAACACAACACTACATTACATTGGATACATACATATATATATATATATACAGACATAAATGTATGGACATTCTAATTGGTTTGTGGGCTGTCAAATTCTGACACAGCGGCATCGTGGGGCCTCAATGCACAATTCGTCGATGAGGGCTAGTTGCTCCAACTGGCCTTGGTAAAATGTAACCAGAAGCAGCAGATTCCAGCAATAACATCAGCATTAATGTGGTAAACCTAATACTAAACCTTTGTTGGGGATGGTTTATCCTTGAGTTTGCCAGATTAGCTCCAATAAATTCAGAAAAGGACCAAATATAGGCCCCAATTTTCCACGTTTGTGGAAATGCAGTGTTTCCTGTACATCATATTCTATACAGTACATATATATATATATCATATTCATTCATATGTTGTCGAAACTATGTTCAAAAACCTTTAATTACATCATGTTCCTTGACATTATGGAAACATCAACAAGTAGAATTTTAAACACAGGACAAACCACTTAAGTCAGGACAATTGCT
>BGPT01001052.1:147457-225961 GCA_003297045.1 Symbiodinium sp. clade C Y103
AAAACCATTGGTTTTTGGCACTTTTCATCCCCAAATCTTGAAAACACCTAGTGTTTTTGAAGGTTTTTGAATGAAGTCTTGGAACCTTGGAGAAGCTTCCATTGAAAAAAACTATGNATCTTGAAAACACCTAGTGTTTTTGAAGGTTTTTGAATGAAGTCTTGGAACCTTGGAGAAGCTTCCATTGAAAAAAACTATGTTTCCCTAGGGTTTTTTTAATGTTTTAGATGGAAACGTAGCAAAAACCAATGGTATTTTAAGGTTTTTGAAATTTCTTTCATTCTTGGCTAAAACCTTGGAAGCCACCACATCTTTCATTCTTGGCTAAAACCTTGGAAAGAAACAATTGGTTTGACCAACAATGACCTTACATACCCCATGTAGATTAAGTCATGTGCATTACATTGGTTGGAACACCTTTATTCGTGAGACCCAATATAAATAAACAAGTGCGTTGGCAATTATATATATGGCAATGTCATAAGGGCATTTGCCTTAGCAAAGAAGAGATTCACGTTTACTACCTTAAACATCCTTAAACACATAGGCACAGNTGGCAATTATATATATGGCAATGTCATAAGGGCATTTGCCTTAGCAAAGAAGAGATTCACGTTTACTACCTTAAACATCCTTAAACACATAGGCACAGATATATATATATATATATACATATACAATCATATACAGATATATACAGTATATATATATATAAAATGAGTTGCTGCTTGCTATGGGTCTACTTCCAAGCGGATTTGCAAAAACCATTGGAAGAACAATTTACAAAAGAGGATTTGGGCCCCATCTCCACTCCCATAACACTTTTTGACAAACACTTCGCTGAACTACATGAAACAAGAACCACATAGTATCAAATAGTAATGTATCNACACAAACATCTCAAAACAGTAGGAATATAAACAACATAAACTATCAAGAAATGCCTATTTTACGTGGAAAAATGGGGCCTACATTTGGTCCCTCTCTCAATAAATTGGGGTGCAATGTGAATATATGTGAAATTTCAGCGGGATGTGTTTCAATGCGGACATATCATACTTCCAAAGTTGAACATATCCCTTTTCGAGCTTTTTGTTCATTGCATTGAACCCCATTAAGCCATGAAGCCCAATTCAATGGTGCTGAATCTCATGAATCCCTTGATCTCCAGGAAGGTTCTTCAAAAATGGATCTATAACCTTCTCTTCGTGCACTCTCGAAATCAGAGGTGCTTGTGTAGACACCAGTAACAGCAGAATCCCAATGACCGAAACAAAAGATGACAAAAGATCCAGTTGAGGCAGGATTGCCAAAGCGGAAAAATGATAATTCCCCACTCTTTGTGGATATCATTTACCCAGTCATCCTACGCTTGGAGCAACCCGGATGCGCCGATCAGCCCAGTCCGACATCATCTCCACTCGACTAAGCGACTTTGTGCAGTTGGCTGCCTAGAAAGTCGCAGCCAGTACTCAAACATGGCTGAACAGCACCTGTTTGTAAATGATTCAAATATTCAGCATCATTTTTTCTTTGCACTGCTAGATTGCCAATGATTACCACACCTCACTTTTTTGTGTTTTCTTTGTGGCTTGTCACATCCAACTCTAGAGATGTTGGCACAGTTTTCTGTCTCTCAAGTGATTTGGAAGTTGGTGGTATGGAACCTACCACGAAATGTGTGCAGTACAAGAGAGACTTGTCCGAGAAGTAACACCCCCTGTATTATTCTGACAGTCATCAAGATCATGATAGTATCGAATGTTTGGAACATTATTATAGTAAAAATATCTTCATGATCCAGGTAGTAAGGCAAAAAAGGCAAAACAACAGGCTGTTTTGGTTGCTAAAATGGGTAAACTTCCAGTAACATTCCATTAACATTTATTAATCTATTAAAATGCCATTGGTCAGAGAATTCCGGCAGATTTTTTTGTCGTACCTCGCCTCCTCCGTGCGGTCACGCGCACTTCATGACCTTCCTGCGATGGTTTTATGATGGAGCCACGAAGTTTCTGATCAAGTGAAATTGGCAAAAAACCAGATTTCGAGATGTCTCCAACATATTTAGGCACCTTGAGTTTTGGCATATGTGTCGAATCTGCGTGGTTTTTTTGAGGCTTTTTGAATGGAGAACGCCTTCCGATTCGGATTCGACCGTTTGTCCTGGTGGAATTCCAAGCTATGCACACCACCTCGATGGATCAAGTCGAAGAGTGGGATACAAATGAACAGATGTGGTGCCATATCAGCTATGACAAAATATCCATATTATTCCATATTCATATTCATGAAAATTACATATCCATGAGAGCTTCAAAGAATTTCCAAATCAATCCCACGACTACACGACTTGTCCTTCAAAAATATATTCAAGTCGCTAGTCTTCCAATTTCCACTGGCCCGAAAAGATCACCATTACCCGAGGACCCACTCACCAATGTCAGGCTTCCCCACTACAGCCTTGCGGTGGGGCATTCAAATAGCCCCAGAAGGCCTTTTCTGCCACATAGGCAGGCAAGTAGTATTGAGCCAAGGACCTGGACCATGAGATACCAAATTAGAACGGGGATTGCACTCATTTTTGGTGTTACACAATGATGTGTCCCAATGAAACAAGAAGATCGACAAACTTAGAGACTTCACCAACATGGAGGTCAACATGGGGAAAACGTTGTGCTATCCTTAGTCCTGGACAACAAATCACCTTTTCTGATAGGAAAATGATGTAAGATTCTACTTGGTTCTGCTCCTATGAAGGCATCAGGTTTTGCTTCTCTCAGTGATTCTCCGCATCCCGCTTCTTGCCTTCATCGAAACATAACATTCTTTTTGTCAAAGACATTTCGGGTCATTTCCTGAGTTCCAAACTCGTGAACCCTGCGGAGCTTGGAACTTTGAAGAGGGAATTCCTCTTTCCGTTCCTGCCAGCATTTGAAGGCCGTTGACCTCAGGATCGGTCATCAGGCCATCGCCAAAGTTGAACATCCGACTGGAAACCAGGCATCCCAGAACTGAGAGGCGGTCCGGCTAAAGTCATTGCCTCCGGGGGCCAAAATGGGTCACCTCCCTGGGGGCCCCAGGTGTCTCTACCAGGTACACACTTGGAAGGTATCTACTCAATTTGCCAAAGCTGACTGAAACATCTGAAACATTCAAAAGTTTGCATGTCAGAAATCGCGTTGCTTTCTGCTTCGAAACGCTGAAAAAGAAATGTTATACAGACAAGTCATCCTGATCCCAACAGCCCCAAATATGAAGCCAGGCAGCCTGCCTAAGGTCTTGAGTAGTTCTTCCCTAAGCTCTACAGCTCGCGGTAGTGCCGGGAAGTCCAAACCGATGACCTCAATGGCTCAAAGGACTGATGCTTGAGGACGTTTCATATGGAAATTGGAGGAAAAAAGAAGATTGAATCCGTCAAAATGGGGATGTAAGTAGTACTTCTTTGCCACAAAAAAACTTGAAATGATCAGTTTTTGGGGCTATAGCACTAGTGAGCAAAGTGCTGAGTCTTGATATGCGTTACTTCATTCTGCGTGCACCTGGGATGGATAATCCCAAGAATGAACAACGCCTGTTGTTTTGGTCTTGAAATTCTACCTTGAAACAATGGTTGGTAGGCGTTGTTTTGAACATTGGGCAAAGTGTCGCTTTGAGGTGAGATTAAATCAGAATGGTATGTAGCGGGGCTTTCCCCAAGGAACTGGTGGCAATTTCAGGGGTCCCCCAATTTTCGGAGCCTATCAAGTTGGTGAAAGATACCCAAAAAATATCCAGGATCCCCAGTATATCTGCAGTATGATTCCCAATTGTTGATGGTGTCGAACCACTTCAACCACATTGGATTCTCCGCGTTTCAACGCACAAAAAAAACGCACTTCCCCCCCGCCTCGACAATAAGCGGCTGCAGGAAGTTAGTGGGGACCGAAAGAATGAACCGCAGCTCCTTTTCCAAGCGAATCTGTGCGCCCATCCTGTCTGAAAGTCATGGAACATGACAGCTAAATCAGCTAAAGTCACGGTTTTCATGGGGATTTGATGGGGATGAAATCTGGGGATAAAGTGATCATTTATTATTTTTCCGACATCTCATGGAAATCTTCTGCTGTTTTGAGGCCGCGTTCGAAACCGTTTTTTTCAAGGGGGGGGTGGCGTGCATTAGTATACTTTTTTTTTTTGCAAGGCCGGGGAAGGGGAGAAATTATTGTTTGGGTGCGAGGGGGCTTGGAGGGGAGGGGGGAGGGGGGGGGAAGATTATTATTATTGTTTTTTTTTAGAAGGGAGGGGGGGAGAGCATTATCTTATTTGAATACTACTACTACTACTACGACGACGACTTGCTTTATGAACAAAACAAATGGGCTAGGAAATTTTACTACTATTACTATTAATATTGCTAGTAATATTACTATTAATATTACTATTAATATTACTATTAATATTACTACTACTACTACTGCTACTACTACTACTACTACTACGACTACTACTACTACTACTACTACTACGACTATTATTACTACCACTAGAACTACGACTACTACTACTACTACTACGACTATTATTACTACCACTAGAACTACGACTACTACTACTACTACTACTACTACTACGACTACGACTACTACTACTACTACTACGACTATTATTACGACCACTAGAACTACGACTACGACTACGACTACTACTACTACTACTACTACTACTACTACTACTACTACTACTAGTACTGCTACTATTACTGTACCCCTCTCTCCGAAACATTTTGACTATTTCGCGGAAATAACAATAATGAACCGAAATCGATTCATTATTATTATCTCATGGGAAAAACCACCATCTCCGAAGCATTGTTAAAAACAAAATGGCTGCGGCACACAGCTTGCAAGCAGAAATTGCAGGAACATGGACGACAACACTGTTGAATAGCCTCACTACAGGTCGACATGATGTTGAATAATGACTCGATAAGCAGCAAGCCCTCTTTGTCTGGACACGCAAAGCGGAAAAAAACAGTGTGAGTAAGACTATCGGCCATTGGAACACGCTGCCCCCATGAGGGGCGTTCTGTACTCTGCGGGCTGCGGGTCTGGCAACTGCAAAAGAAAGTAACGGGAGAGCGAGCTAAGGAAGCAAGAGGCCTGCAATTGCGGCATCTGGTTCCAAGGCCACAAAACAGCCAGAAACGCCCAGGACTGCGAAGGCAATGACAAATGCCGGCGGGCGATCCTCTTGTGGGTCGCTGTGAAAAAAGTGGAACGAATGACTGCCCAGGCGCAGGAGCGCCAAAACGCGCCGCACCCTGAGACGATCAGGCCCGGTATTCATGCGCAGCTTTGGTCGTCAGGAAAGAGCCCCGTCTGCAAGACAGGAAGGATGGACGCATGCGGGGGAGGCGCTGCGCCCTCTCCCGAACCCCTTCCCGCAAAAGCAAGCGTAGCGGCGCGTCGTCTGCAGCCCCGCCAAGACAGGAAGGATGGACGCATGCGGGGGAGGCGCTGCGCCCTCCCCCGAACCCCCTCCCNACAACAACAACAACAACAACAACAACAACAACAACAACAACAACCACAACCACAACCACAACCACAACCACAACCACAACCACAACCACAACCACAACCGGCAGCAGCCGTTAAAGGCCTCGATGCCGGTGCTGCTGCTGCCGCAGCAGTCGCAGCTTTGGTCGTCAGGGCACGAGCCCCGTCTGCATCTATTTATGTTCCTAGCGTCTATCTATTGATCTACCTGTTTGTGTGTCCATGTGTGTGTGTGTGTGTTGCCTATCTAGCTATCTATCCATGGATCTATGTAGTAATACGACTACGGCTACGACTGCGGTGACGACTACGACTAGTATACTACTGCTACTGCTCGTCGTCATCGCCCAGTGCCACCAACACACCCACTGGCCAGGCCTGGAAGCTGGCAGTGCTGCAGTAGCGGCCACCGAAGGCCTTGAAGCTGGTGCTACGGCGGCAGCAGTGGAAGGCCTCGAAGCCGGTGCGGTGCTTTTGCCGCAGCAGTCGCGGCGTTGGTCGTCCGGAAACGGACCCCGTGTGCATCTATTTATGTACCCATCATCTATCGATTGAGCTATCTGTTTGTATATCTGTGTGTTGCCTACCTATATAGGTAGCTATCTATCGAGCTATCGCGCATGGATCTAAGTAGTAACGGCTACAACTACGACTAGGACTACGACTACAACAACGACTCTGTCTAGTATACTGCTGCTACTGCTCGTCGTCGTCGTCGTGGTCAGCAGCACCCGCTGTTGCACATGCGGAAGCCCCGGCCTGGCAGAAGCACGTGTCAGCGCTGGAGGCGCCGTCGCAGCTGCTGCCTGCTTTGTCCTGAGTGAATATGTGGACCCAGAGCAATGCAAGCAGCGCAAACATGGCAGCGCAGCAGGGCAAGTAGCCATTGCCATGAGTAGACCTAAACCCACATTCTCTAGGCAACCTTTGTCCTAGTTCAGCACATCAATCTAGGCATGCTCGTACGAATGAAGTCGATGGTAAAAAGCCCATTGCCATGAGTAGACTTAAACCCGCATTTTCTAGGCAACCTTTGCCCTAGTTTGGCACATCAATCTAAGCGTGCTCGTACGAATGAAGTCGATTGTAAAGAGCAAACAGACATCTATGTATGGGCGCACATGCAGCAGTGCTGATATGTTTCAACCTTCGGAAAAAAATGACATTTGCAACAGCACACACACACAAGAAATGTGGGGCAGTGACACCGAAAATGATTGCATCACTTCATGTGCAAATGACATTGCACCACTCAACCAGGCAAGGTTATTGATTTCGCTTTAAAAAGGATGCAAAATGTTGTTGTTTCTTTTGAACAGATGGGTGAAATCAACAGATAGGATAATGTGGCTAGCCATCACAGGAATCAGTTTTTGGAGGATATATGGATTGGCAACGGTGTTGATACGTTCGATGTTACACAAGCAATATTTCTATGCGCCAGACCATCTGCAGGAGAGACAGTATCAGTTAAGCTCCACAGGAGCCTGGAACCGCACCCACACGGCACTCCGAGGATCTGCGTCTTCTTCACGGGCGGTGCCATGCCCAGCAAGCAATTTGCAAAAGCTTTAGCAGAAACAGCTCCCGGAGACGAATTTAAAGGCCAAAAAGGGGCGGGTGGCACAAAAAGCTCCTTTGGTCTCAGGATGACAACCCCCTCATCTCTGACTCTGACACTAAAGATTGAGTCAGCAAACAATGAAGACAGGGCAAATATGATTCCAAAATGTTGCTGATCTGCGTGCCTCGAGTTTTGACCAATGCCAGCTATTGTGATGAATGTCAGAGGTCAAGTTTCAAACATATTCACAACATCAAAATCAAGTTCAATGAACCCATCGGGGCCAAAAGAACCATAATATCCACGATCCAATGATATCTTCTACCCAAAGAAGCTGTAAAATGTTGTGCTGCTTTGTGCTGATTTCCGCTGTGTCTGGATTCAACCAAGGTCTGCAACCACTAATACCATCAGTGCTGCAATTTTCTGTGAAAGCGGCAAACGGTAGCTGACCAGAAAAAAATGCAAAAACCGCATCGCAAATGCTGACATGGTCTATGAGTCTAAGAGTCCAAAACGCCATGATTCTGTCGACTTTCGACATCGGGTCGCAGACTTCCACGTACAGAATTTGTAAATGAACCTTCGTATGAATGTAAGCATGCACGCGCCTACACTACATGTGTGATTTTAAATGCAGGTGCAAATATATGTGTATAGAGATATGTATGCATATGTGTATGTCTATGTATGCGGATGTATACACATAAACATTTGTACACGCATGTGCTCTTTCTCACCTAAGAGAGTGGCGTTGTGAGGGGACCTCTGGACACCCAAAACTGTTTCACAATCGTGCGGTCACATCACAACCATGCCACTATACATGTGCTCATGTCATCCATCACCTTATACGATCTGTGTATAATATGTGTTGTGGTTTTACATATTGTCCATTTGTATTGCGATGTATTGTGAATATACAGTATGTTCCCATCCCGAAAAATGGCAAACGCATGCGACAAATCATTTTTGTTCTTCTCATCATTGAGCAAAGGGTGTCTCCTCTACACTAAAAGAGCACAGTAACCAGTCGCTTTGTCACCGCAAAGAAAAAGATAACCCCTTGGTCAATCTGAACTTGCAGTATTCCTGCCTCCATACAAATGGCCCCAACGTAATTTAGGTTCTAATTTGGCTTTGTTGCAAAAACTGCGGCCAAATTGCAGCTATCTGCCCAGACTTCAGAAGAGTCCGCTTTACAGTCACGAGCCAAAATTTGCATCACGAATTACTGTACAAAATCACTTCAGGAACCACAACCAATGTATATAACCAATGCTACCCAACATCCCAAGAACCCTGTCCATAATCTGGAAACTGATGCTATGAAATCTATCCCGATTCATGACATCCCAACATATGCGGTCACCTGCCCCACTCCACCGAGGATCGAATCAAGTCTCTCCACCATTGTCCCTGACATCGGAAACAAGTGGGGATCCGGATAGCGGTGATTGGCATGACTGAAGATAACGCAAAACGACGTGAAAAACATGACTTTAGACGACGTAGGACAACGCGATTGACATGACTGAAAATGATATAAGACGACGCGATTGGCATGACTTAAAATGACGTAAAACGACGTGAAAAACATGATTTTAGATGACGTAAAGTGACGCGATTGACATGACTGAAGATGATATAAGACGACGCGATTGGCATGACTTAAGATGACGTAAAACGACGTGAAAGACATGATTTTAGATGACGTAAGGTGACGCGATTGACATGACTGANTGGCATGACTTAAGATGACGTAAAACGACGTGAAAGACATGATTTTAGATGACGTAAGGTGACGCGATTGACATGACTGAAGATGATATAAGACGACGCGATTGGCATGACTTAAGATGACGCAAAACGACGTGAAAGACATGGTTTTAGACGACGTAGGACAACGCGATTGACATGATTGAAGATGATATAAGACGACGCGATTGGCATGACTTAAGATGACGCAAAACGACGTGAAAAACATGACTTTAGACGACGTAGGACAACGCGATTGACATGACTGAAGACGACGTAACACGACGCAAGTGGCATGACTTAAGATGACGTAAAACGACGTGAAAGACATGATTTTAGATGACGTAAGGTGACGCGATTGACATGACTGAAGATGATATAAGACGACGCNGACATGATTTTAGATGACGTAAGGTGACGCGATTGACATGACTGAATATGTAAGACGACGCGATTGGCATGACTTAAGATGACGTAAAACGACGTGAAAAACATGACTTTAGACGACGTGGGACAACGCGATTGACATGACTGAATATGACGTAAGACGACGTGATTGGCATGACTTAAGATGACGCAAAACGACGTGAAAAACATGACTTTAGACGACGTAGGACAACGCGATTGACATGACTGAAGGTGATATAAGACGACGCGATTGGCATGACTTAAGATGACGTAAAACGACGTGAAAGACATGATTTTAGATGACGTAAGGTGACGCGATTGACATGACTGANGATATAAGACGACGCGATTGGCATGACTTAAGATGACGTAAAACGACGTGAAAGACATGATTTTAGATGACGTAAGGTGACGCGATTGACATGACTGAATATGTAAGACGACGCGATTGGCATGACTTAAGATGACGTAAAACGACGTGAAAAACATGATTTTAGATGACGTAAGGTGACGCGATTGACATGACTGAAGACGACGTAAGACGACGCAATTGGCATGACTTAAGATGACGTAAAACGACGTGAAAGACATGATTTTAGATGACGTAAGGTGACGCGATTGACATGACTGAAGACGACGTAACACGACGCGATTGGCATGACTTAGAATGACGTAAAACGACGTGAAAGACATGATTTTAGATGACGTAAGGTGACGCGATTGACATGACTGAAGACGACGTAACACGACGCGAATTGGCATGACTTAAGATGACGTAAAACGACGTGAAAGACATGATTTTAGATGACGTAGGACAACGCGATTGACATGACTGAATATGTAAGACGACGCGATTGGCATGACTTAAGATGACAAACATGAGAGAAAAGACTCGAGATGGTTTAAGCTGAGATGATCTGAGATAAGTCAAGATGAAATAAGTTGAGATCACATTATTTCACAAGCCTCTCCAGATGGGGGGGCCTTGACGATTCAAATTCCTTCATAAACCCATCGGTCCAGGGATTGGACATGCTCCGCCCTATATGTCATGCTACAGTGTTGCAGCGTGGACGGCTCAGGTAGCCAATGCTACCTTTCATAATATATGTATACATGCATACATGCATTTATACTCATTTATACATACAGATGCAAACTGCTAAATGTTTTCAGAAAACGCCTGGCATCTCCAGATGCCCACCGCGTCCGTCACCGCATTGCAGCCGCGCCCTAGCTTCGGCCTCGCTGATCTTCACCTCATTCTTTTGAAGCTGAGTCCTTGGCTCAGGCCGAGGGCTGAGGGGAATCAAAAGAGCGCAAGGCAACTGCGGTATCTGCGGTGCATGTGGCTCGGCATGGCTATCCCTTGATCTTTTCACCTCACCAACTATATACATTTGCGAAACTATAGTTTCCAAACTATATGGTTGTTCGTTAAACATGTTATATATCATATAGTTGTATTCTATATACAAGTTTCTTACCATATGTAAATATGTAAATATATCCCAGGGCCCTCCGATGCGTGCCACCATGGCACCCCTTAACCATAAAATCACCATGGCACCCATTAGAACTATGAGCCTTGCCGTTCACACTTTTAGCCATCCTGATTGCTGAGGCCCGGCGTGTCGCGGCCACTCCCAAGCGCCATTCTGTGGTCATGCACTGGTGCAGTGAAATTGTTTCTTCATGATTTTTTTCATGTAGTATCACAACAGTCCCAAGATCAACGGATCAACCACAATTCTAAATTTCAGTTTTGGCGCGCGCTAAATGTGTCAGTTGCGCGTCACAGCGTTTGTGACAGGGCGCCGCTACGGCACCCCTTAGGCTAAGGGGCGCCATGATGGCACCCGTTTGAGCGTGTCGGTCACCATCAAGTCCCGTGGGTGAACGTGAAACTTGATGTCGCCAAGACTTTTTTTTAAACAAAAACCGATGACCCGCATCTTTGGCTCCAGTGTTCTTTAATATCGTAGCTAGCTGGTAGATTGCAGTGATGGGGATGACTCATCCTCTGATGTCAGCTGACGGTGTGATCGATGAATTCTTATGGTCGTAACGGGCGGCGTAGTGGCACCCCTTGGCTGGATCATGTTTCAGAAATCATAGCGCCACCCGTTGGAAGGTCCTGGTACGATAAGTCAAGTTGTCGGAAAGTTATATGCAAGTTTCCAAGTTCCATAAGAGTCTCAGCATGTGATCTTGCCCGGCCTTCCAACCACTGGATCCTAACCCCTCCACTGGGCATCCCCAACTTTTGATCATCGATGCTCTTCTTGAACCTCAGCGGGGCCACGGAAGGTGGAGCCGGGGCAGTTGAAACATGTACCGCCAGCGCAGTTCGTCCGTGGTTTCCATGGGAAATTCGATGGGCAATAAACGGAGATAGATGACAACTAGGTGGGAAACCGCATGCGCTGATCACTTTCCAGATTGGGCTTAGACAGGCCAAGTGCAAAATGTCCGAGGACTGCTCTGCTGGGTCTTCTTTCTGTAGATCAATGACCGCGGGAATTATGATCTCCATTCAAGGCAGGTACGGTATGATCATGATTGCAATCGGCAGTCATCAATGACCTTTAATGGATATTGTTTGTCTGTAATCCTTTTTGATCTACAAGAATCTTTACAGGTACTCATGAAAATCTACAGATTTGCAAATATCATCCTTCTAAGATCATCCTAATATCATCGAACATCCATCATTGAAATCACCTGCTGCACTTCCCACCGTCACCGCCCCGTGGGCCCCTGCGGTGGCCCTGCCGCGCCGAGCGACTTGGAAAACACCAGCGACACTTCGTCGATTCGCTGGGTCAGCTCCTGGGAAGGCCCACCTCCGATAGGGAAACGCGCGATCAAGAGCGAGAGATGAAGTGTAAATGAAGTGTACATATGTGTGTATATGTATCTGTATGTACCATTTAATCAATTACATGTATTTGCATGTGGTAAATGGATATCAATCAATCATAATCAATCTATTCCTTCATCTATGCATCAATCTATCTTTCCATCTACATGTCTATCTGTCTGTCTATCATTCACTGAATCTATTGTATGTATGCAGGTCAAAAAAGAGAGAGAGAGAGAGAGAGAGAGGGAGAGAGAGAGAGAGGGAGATTGATGTGTACGACTCTATATGTACACGTGATGTGTATATAGATGATGTGCAGATTGTATTCTGTCGAAAAGTGTCAGAGTGTGAGGATAGGCCGGAATTCCGTAAACTCAGAAATACCGTTCAAGAATATGTTGGAAATGCTGTCAGTTCCCACGATTGGTCCAGTCAACGTGCTACTGTTGGCGCTCTCGCGTAAGTCACAAGTAAAACGAACAGCGGTGCACTAAGACCGTGGCAGGCTTCTGTTCAAGTCAAAAAATGAACAAGCTCTTAGTCAATGGCAATCACATGTAACTACCTCTGACTGACATCGGTACCTCATGGAAGAATAAACCATGAAAAAGAGCGAACGAATAAGAATCCAATGCCTATCCGTTAAAATTTGGTTTTGACGCCTACGCGTTGTTCCAGTCACTATCCACACATCTCTTCAGTCAACCGTTGGTCCTTCATCAATTTCTTGTTTTTTCCTGCAAACCGCGGCTGATTGGAGAGTTGGAACATGTGATTTCAAGGGCCGTATGTGCAACTGTACATGCGCGTGTGGATGTACATATTGGCGTGTATATCATACATGTTTCCCTACTTACATGCATGCGCAAACAGTTCAAACAGACGCGTGCAGACATCTATATACAGAGGCATATAGCTAGATGCATACGTGTAATGTACAATCTTGCATGTTATATCATGTACGCATAATACCACATTTTTGACATTTACAGTCACATATCCCAATCATATCCCAACCATCCTTTCCATACGCAAATGATATTTCCGTTATAAACATGACGTCCTTTCCATATCCCAAGCCCGAAGACCTCGGCCAAGAAGGCCCACAGCCCTATGCTCTCGGTCGCAATGAAGTTGCGCACCTCCATCGGCGATGATCAGTTCTATGGTAGTCATCAACCAATTTTCATCATGTACATAACGACGATAATGACCAGAATGACCATTCTGCAATTGCGACCATCCTAATCGTCATGACAATAATACTAACAAAATCCCTGTTGCCGTCATCATCCATTTCATCGTCATCGTCATCGTCATCGTCATCGTCATCGTCATCATCATCATCATGATCATCATCATCATGATCATCATCATCATGATCATCATCATCATGATCATCATGATCATCATCATCACCATCATCATCAAAAAATAATGAACATCATCCTTCTCATCCACATTGAAACCCTCATCATCATCATCATCATCATCATTCGAACCCTCATCATCCTTCTCATCCTCATTCAAATCCTTATCATCCTCATTGGTATCCTCATCGTCCTTCTCCTCGTCATTCTCATTTTCGTCATCTCACTGTCATCATCTTCTTCTGCCCCCGTCTGCCACTACAACGGTGTGACTCGAAAAAGACGTACCATACACATTCTGCAAACCGTCTACGCAAATATTTGCACATCGACCAAGATACCTGGAATGCAGCCACATTGCTTCATGCACAAATAGATGTATGCACATCCTGATCTAAAAAATATAAGGACCAACAAGATTGGACATACATGTATATGTGTGCCTGTTTCCACACAGACACATGTATATTGTATATTGTATGTATTTATACATGCGTGCAATTGTACATATTATATGTTATCATACATTTTTGTATTTGTGCTTGCTTGCAAAAGGTAAAGACACGCATCTTTGACAAAGATCCCAAAAACGATCCATCTCCTCACATCCCCCTCGTCTCGCCTCTGTGATTGACAGCAGGAGTGTTCGCGCTTGCTTCTCGCAAATGCTCCCGATACTAGTTTTGTGGCAGAAAAAGCGCTCGGAGACCGGGACATCGAAAGTCAGTTGTCGCTTTTTTGTACCACTTGGCCACACGCATCAAGAAATGGTCAGATGCTTCACCGTGGCATTCGGATAGTAGTATCGCTTGAGAATCCTCAGCCGGAAAGGAATGGAACACTGAACACAGCCATCCTGCAGGATGATTTCTCTTCGTGCTGGGATACCTACATCACTGTTATATAGACTGCCAAGGCATATCGAAGCGATTTTGGTTTCTGGCATGGAAAATGCTACCTGCTAGATGAATCGAAATCGAAGCATTATTTTTATTTCACGGGAATACCCCCCCTCCGAAGCATTATGGTTATTTCGCGGAAAAAAACAATAATGACTCGAAATCGATTGATTATTATTATTGCACGGGAAAAATAATAATGAATCGAAATCGAATCATTATTATTATTGTTGTTATTTCGTGGAAATAGCAAAAATAAATTGAAATCGATTTATTACTATTATTGTTATTGTTATTTTTCCGAGAATGATTATTACTATTCCCGCGAAAAAAAATAATAACAATAACAATAGTAATAATAAAAAAAAATATTTAAAAATAACAATAATAATAATGATGATGGTTCGGGGGGGGTCCTGCCGGCAAGTTCCTCTACTACTACTACTACTACTACTACTACTAGTACTAGTACTAGTACTAGTACTACCACTACCACTACTACTACTACCACTACTACTACTACTACTACTACTACTACTACTGCTACTCCCACTACCACTACCACTACTACTACTACCACTACTACTACTACTACTACTACTACTACTACTACTACTACTACTACTAGTACTAGTACTAGTACTAGTACTAGTACTAGTACTAGTACTAGTACTAGTNCTACTACTACTACTACTACTACTACTACTAGTACTAGTACTAGTACTAGTACTAGTACTAGTACTAGTACTAGTACTAGTACTAGTACTAGTACTACTACTACTACTACTACTACTACTACTAGTACTACTACTAGTACTACTACGACGACGAGTACTACTACTACTACTACTGCTGCTACTACTACTACTACTACTGCTACTACTACTACCACTACTACTAAATTTGGAATGAAGAAACAAAGAAATATACCGCCCCCCCCCCCTCACCAAAGAAAAAAATATAATTGGGAAATAATGGATCCATTTCCTTCGAACGCTTCCTGTTTTGATCTTAAGCTCAGCTTAGAAAGATCACTGAAATTCTGCGCTGCCTGGAACGAGTTGCAAACTCACCCAGCAGCTCTTCATTGAAAAACACTTTCAAGGAGGCGCCTAAGTTCTCGGTGAGAAGATGGGCACAGGTGGAACCAGCTCTTGCCTTGAAATCCCTGGAACATATTTGTTTGTCTGAAAATTGGGCACCCGCAAAAATTCATTCTTTAAAACAACATTTTCAATTAAATTTGCCACAACTTGGGGGAATTCTCATACTGTGCACTGGTCCAGCAATGACAGAGACATGGCTTGAAAGATTCTTCCAAAAATACCTCGCAAAAACATGCAAAAACTATATTTCCATTCTCCTTACCTTCACTCTTGTCTTTGAAACATCTCCAGCCAATCCCCGCGATTTTCAGCTCCCAACCATCGAGCTCGGCATGATGGATTGCCTGCAGGAGAAAATGCACAGTGAGATGAAGTTGAGCGACATTTTATCATCCGATCCCCTGATCAATCTTGAACATCTCCGATTTTTGTTGGGATCCAAGCCAATTTAGATAATCATCCAATACTCCTCCGATCCCACCTAACTCAACATGAGGTTTATCACCTCCCACACGAAACCATGTTTTTTCATAGGGGATTTTTCAACGGGACCATAGGAAGCAAATCGGCCTGGGGTAAGTGGTCCATCACACCCTGCAAGAGAGCCTGGCGGGGAAACGAGGCTTGGTTTGGTTTGTTAAATTCGGTTTAGATCCCAGTCACATCCAATGAACCTTTGTCAGAATCCCCATTGGTCAAATTCCGGCCAAGTGGAGTGGAATCACGATCAAATCCACCTCCGGCAATCAGACGTGGCTGGAAAAAAAGGATCTTCCCAGCTATAAACCTCCATGGCCAGTGGGGGGATTTCCACGCCATCACCACGAGGGTAAATCCCATCAGCTCCGTGCCTCAATGAGCTGAAAGGCAGCAGACCACATCTCTTCGCCAACATCGATGGCCATCTTCCATCTGAGCCATTGTTCCTCCCATTCCTCGATGGGCTCGGGCCATGAAATCATAGAGAGAATGGTCACCATCGTTCATCAATGGATGGGTCAACTACCAGATACCCATGGGCTGAATGTGAAAATCTATCAGAATCCTCTTCCTGTTGCGCCATGTTTTCCTCATGCAGCCTTTCAGTCTTGTATCGCTCCAAAGGAAGCAGTTGCGCGCAGGTTGGTGCCCAAAAACCATCCAAAAACTGTTTTGGATGAAATGTGATACAAACGGAAAGGACAACATTCATCCATATGGTTTGTCTGGAAATGGCAAATTTCATGGCTTTTAATCTCATTTTCCCTATCAATTATGGCCATGGGCATACTCAACTTTCAGACACACCTACACCACTGTTGCTGTCCTCATCATCCAGCGAACTATCAAAGGTATACTCGGCTGCTGCTTCCCGTACCTCGTGAAACCAAGGCGAATTGGCGTCACTGACCACCCAGACGTGATGTTGGTTTAAAGGACATGGCTTGTTTTAATCTTTCATGGATTTTCATAGGGAAATCCGGGAACTGAGCTTTATAGCTGGGAAGATCATCGAGCTCAATGAGGGATTTTCCAGCAAGCGGTGTTTGATTACCGGAGGGTATCCATGTGTTGTGGCCAAACAAATCATGTGATTCTACTTGTAGGTCCACCCATACCAGCGGGGCACATGCCATCTGCCTTCCACATTCCACTGCTACTTGTACGACAAGTACATCAAGACTTGACCAAGTTTGTTGAGTTCTTGACATTTTCTGAATTTCTTCTTATTATCCCACATCATATTCCTGATATATCATAGTTCTATCCAGAAAAAAGAAGCCATGGCGCCTCCATCCCGCAGCGTTGGGGCACTAAGGTTGCTCCCAAACAGCCAAAAGACTCCAGTTGCTCCAGGAGGATCTCCTGCCCGTCTCTGCCATCCTGCGTCTCCTCGGAAAACCCTTGCGATGCCCCATGCAGTCTCCGATATCCATGGGGGTCAAATTGGGTCAAATGTTACATTTCGATTTCATCCAATTTTGAGAACCTATGAGATGACACATTTGGGATGTTCGAATGATTGCATGTATCCAATTGGTTTGAGGATAGCATTGGCATCTTCCAAAAAAAAAGAAAGCGCCCCTAGCCCAATCATCATGGACAAATGGAGCTTCTGCAAATTCTCAAGAAATCCTGGAGGAATGACTGACAGCTCATGATGTTCTCGTCTGTGAAACCTCCGCACTGAAAAAACCATTGCTGCAAAGCTTAATTCATCAGGAATCCACTATTCCGGGTCCCATAAACACTAAAACTTGGCAGTGAACCGGCTTTGAGGCCCTTTCTTGTTGAGTCTCACCCTGCAAAAGTGCCAGTTTCATTGTTGCTCCATCTCGGTTTCTTCATGATAGATTCGTGGAAAACATCTGGCTGCATTTTTTCTTACAGTCACCAACCTGAAATGAGATGTCAATCAACTGATATCAACCATCATTTCTGGTGACCGACCAATTTTTGCGTTGAGATTCTGATCAATTCGGGTTTCCCACCATCTCCTGAGACCGACACCTTTGGGGCAGCTCTGGCTGAAGTTGAACTCCAAAGGTTGGGAGCGCATGGGTAGCATTGACCCATGCCGAATGTTTTGAAACTGTAACAAAATCTCAGAAGACTATGAGTAGCTTCCAATCCCTGGTTTATTCATAGTGCAATAGCCATTGTACACATGCACAAATAGGTTGCTTCCTGAATCCTTGTCTCAAGCCGTTGCTGTCGATAGTGCGGGGTGTCTGAACATGGTTGATCATCCTTTGCCTCAAATGGATCTTTGGGGTATCCTCCATTTCTGGACAAAGCCACACAACTATTCCTTCCCGAATGAAGCCGTGGGAGTGTTCTTGGCACTGTAGCCACCTGGCAGTCTGTTGCATGATGCGGTCCTAGCACTTTAGACTTTGAAAAAGCTTGAGAAAGCCGCAGGAGAAGTCACCCGAGAAATTGGTGCGGTGTCAAATCCAGAACATGGCAACAAACCAGCCAGTTGATGGCACTTGAACCAAATATCTGGCTAACAAATGACCTGTCGATGAACCCCCTTCAATGCAGAAATGTGAGAAGTTCACATCGCTTCCAAAAAATCCACCATGTCCAGACCTTTTTCGCTGCCGAGAAAATTCAGGGTCAAACATCCAAAGCCTCAGTCTTTTCGTGGGCCTCAGCTTGATCCACGACATGGGTAAGCCCCAAAATTTGGATGGCTTAGACCATCATTTTCTCCACTGAAATGGCCATGGGGGCTGATACTGTACCCACACCCCAATCTTGGACCAGGGATCAACAAGTTTTTGCCCCGAGCTGAGTTTCCTCACGCGTTTCTTGGGCTTGTTCCAGGGCACATAGCCGTACTGAACCATATGCATAATCTGACGGACGGGGGACACGTTGGACGTGCGATGATCTGACGCTACTTTTGAATTGGGCCTTGCTTCAACCGCTTCGAACCGGTCGCACGAGATCCTTCCAGTTAGAAACATCTTGTCGTAATCCCGCGATTCACAGCAAAATGCAGCGGGTTCTTATGGATGCCCATCCCAGCCTTCGTATGGATAGTCTGAAGATGGGGTACCACATTCCATCCCATCGAGTTTGTCATGTTTTGGCCAAACTCTTGATTGCAATACATTGGGGTGTCTACCATGTTTCGGACCCCCATTTAGGAAAATCAGAGTTTTGACGCATAGTTGTACCCAGTAGATGACTTATCCATATATTTTCTTCTGAAAAATGGTCATTTCCCCCTTGGTAATGCTCAGAAAAATCATCGCTGCTTTCATCCTGACCCCATCCCATCGCGTCGAACGGGCCTGTTGCTTCATGGTGTACACGAAGAGCAGCACGAAGTAGACCAACAAAGCACGACCTAATGCTGCGGTGGCCCAGAGTCGGAACTCGTGTGGGCTCGGTCGACCTGTTGGAGGGAAAAGACTTTCTCTTTTAAAAGATGGGGCTACACATGGTTGCAGGAGAGAAAAACGCAGCTTTATGGAAACATACGGAAACATTGATCCAAAAAAGGTGAACCACGTTAGATAGCGACCATCAACTTGTAAGGGCTTCTTTGACGACCATGAGAGCCCCATGAGCGATGCTGTGACATTGTGGTGTGACATTCCAGTGTGTACAATCGCGCTGATGTTGGGCACAAGGAATGAAGCTGAAGGGTGAAACTAACACCCAAATCGAGGAATCCCAAACATATAGATATTCGAATCCATAATCAGCATATTGTCAGAATACAGTCGACAACATTTGAGTACGCCACTATTAGCTGGCCGTGTGCAGTTGAACACTCGAATTCCCAAATTCAATGGATTGAATTGGTTTTGTTGGAAAAATCTCCAGGATCTCAATCGGAAATCATGTTTTACTAGCAACCAACTATACGGGCTTTCCACTAAAGATCAAAAAGCAATCCAATGAAACAGAATTCGATCCCATTTCTCCCCCATTCTTCGCTACCCCGTCACACCATTCAAACCGTCTCCGCAAGACGCGCACCATCCACATCCAGGTCCAAGTCATCGATAAAGGTGACAATGAAGGCTGCCATGGTAGCCAAGGTTCCTGTGACAATTGGCCAAGGACAGGTTCTGGGGATATATTTAGGGTATATGTGTATGTATACAATTGTATACATGTATATGTGTACATAAATGTGTATCTCATATATATATATATACATATCAAGAAACATGGGATTTACATCTCAACATAGGGATTAAACCAACCAATTTATTGGGATGCACATCAATGTAACGCGATACACAACCAACAATATGATATAGGTTTGTTCAGAAATGGGGTGTGCCCCAAAAAGTCCCGTGATTAAGCATCATATTCCAAAACTAATGGCGGTCTTGGGCACCTAAGCAGTTGGCCACAGGGAAACACGAGCGCGTTCAAAGAATCATTTGGCCAACATAATTTTTCAGTAGGATAGAACCATTTTGGGATCTTGAGAAAGCGTATGAAAATGAACAAACAGTTGATCCCTTTTAACCAACGCATAAATATCAAAAAAGATCCCTCAGTGTATATTTTCAGAGATCCTGCTTTGGTACCAAAAGTCACCAGAAAAAAACACCAGAACGATCATCACCATTGGTAAAGTTACGCGCAAACACGCCGTTTCGCCCAACCCTTTTGTGGCGCATCTTGGGCTTGGGGTTTAGGTTTTTTCCGGTTTAGGGGTTTAGGGTTTTAGGGTTTAAGGTTTTGGGGTTTTCTCGCGAAAGGGTCTAGGGTTTTAGGGTTTAGTTTAGGGTTCTATGATGATGATCATATGATGATCATTGTGATGATTATGTACAAGAGGCGCGCACAGGTCCCTTTGCTGTGCGCTGTAAAATATAACGTACAAGTAACGAAGTTGCTCAAAAGTCCTACAAATACCACGTTTGTTGGCTTCCCAACAAATTGCCGCGGAGAGGGGCGGGCAAATCGAGGTGTTTGGCCGTAAAGTTACCACTTTTGCTACGGGAAAAGCAGTGTGTCCTCGGCACCAGAGTCGAAATTCCGAGAGGGCTCGGACGAAGGGACGATACCTGGTAGATGGTAGACGGTTCTCACTAGATTGGTCGGGGTTTCCTGCAAAACGCCCCCTATAAGTAATCCAATGAGGTTAGTAAATTAAGATTGAAGTAGACTGAGTAGACAAACCATGGAGGGTAAAGAGGGACAAATATCGGTTTTCCCAAGTAACGTACATATAAAACACGAAAATGAGGATAAAACCAGATACCATTCAGGGATTTGACCCAATCTCCAAAATGAACCCCCAAATTCTGACATTCAATACCTTCTACCGGGGCTTTGGGTGTTTATGATTCCGTTGGAAAGGAATCGTTCCTGTGAGACCCAAATCATGGAAAAACGTTTTACCAAGACCGTGCGATGTTGCTTGGCACATCAAAGTGGCGCAGCATTTCTTCTCATTGACAGCTGGTTTTTTTTCATCCCCGGCATATCCCATTTTTTCTGTTTCGAAAATTGAATTCTGGCAAAATCCCAGAGAGTTTGTCATCTTACTCACAATTGAATAACATAAATTGAATGTTCGTTTCCGGGCTTTGGACAAACCCAACACATATTGTTGGTTTGACATCAATCCATATAGTATATCCAATTACATCAAGATACTCTGTTTCGTTTAATCCCCATGTTTAGGATGCTTAAAATTTTGATGATACTCCCATATCTCATCCCATTTTCCACAGTATATCCTCCATTTTCCATGGTGAACTCAGCATTTCTCCCCCGGTTTCCGCCACCAACGGCTGGGTCCACGGGTCACTCACTGCTCTTGCTTCGAGCTGGGAGATGGTCGTCCTGGTGGCGCGAGATGATGGGATCTTGACATCGGATATTGTCGTAAGATATTTGTCGGATGTGACAAAAACATATCACAGAAAAGATATTACAAAAGGATATCTCGATCTTTTTTTTGACATATGAATAGAGGCTAATGGGGTATATTGGTGATCTCATGAAATACTAGTGGGGATGGCAAGGTATAATATGTATATATATCGATGGGGATGTGATGGAATATAAATGGAATATTTGCGAATGGAATGTTTATAGAATATTATAATAGGAATATTTTTAAACAACTTGGGGTATCATAATGGGATCGATGGGGAAGAAACGGATATGTATAATGAATAATTATGGGGTTAGAAGGGACACTTGAAAAATAAGGATCTTATGACGCTACTACTCTTGAATAGGGATATTATCATTATCTGGATTATATATGTATATATATATATATATAATTGGACTTTTATAATGGGATGAGTGGGGAAATGGGTGAAAGCCATCATATCCCATCCCCCGTTCATTTTTTACACTTCTTAAACACCGAAAGCATGGTGGATGTAGAAGATCAATCTACATGACTGGAACCAATGGGGGAATGGCTCATCATTTTGCCAAATGGCCGTAAATTGGGATCAACATATTTGAATTTCTGGAGAAACAGCAAATTGGCATTTTTTGGGACCATGTTTCTGTTTTTGTTTTTTAGGACCATGTTTCTGTTTTTTTTCTGACCATCACTCAACATCAGTATTGTGATAGATTTTGTGGGTCCATTGGTACCCACATTTTCATCCATACCCATTGGTCATCTCGACTCAATGACACCCGGTGGCTCCTCTGTAGCTGGTGACAAGAAAAGAAGTACCTGCACGACGCTGGGGCGACTTGGCGAAGCACAAACGAATCTGGATAGATTCTTCATCAGTGTTCCTATTTTCAACTTGATGTATCCTGATTTAGGGCCAAGCTGATGTTTTTTTTCAACATTAAGCATCATTTTTGGGTGAGGCCATTTGGGGTCGCTGAAACATATCACACATTGTGGGATGAACTGCACAGACCATGATTCAAACATGTCTCAAACACCATCGCGTCAAAATGCTTCAGGCAATGTGAAAGCACGGAAGCGAAGAATTTGAGGTCTGGATAGGCTATAAGGATGCTCATGCAGAGGGATTAGGCAAAGCAGAGCAATTCGCACCCCAGAAGCAGAGGAATGGTTTCCAACATGTAAACCCAAGGAGTTTGCTATGCTATCGCACCTGGTTCAAAACATAGATCGCCAAGACATAGACCGCGAAGTAGTGGCGCTGCACAATAGCGGGCTCTGAGGGGTCAAGCATAATCTACTTTGGGGGTGCAGTCAAGGTGGAAAAAATGGGTATAACTCTGGTGAAACAAACCCCAGAGGTTAGGATATAACCTCTACACTATGATGAAATATACACTTATTGCAACTGGAACAGTACTTCCAAGTGCAGCTTAGAATGATCTCTCTCTCTCTCTCTCTCTCTCTCGCTCTTTCTTGTGCAATCGTAGGGTTGAAATGGGCATACATCTTCAATGATACTGTACTCAATACACTCGATGATCCCAACTACTTCTGTTTTAAAACCATACAGTGCAGTGTATTCTCAATGATCGCAAACGACTCGTATTTTCAAATCAAGATTCACTCTTATTATATTTTCCCATTCACTCTGTAGTGTTCAGTTTCCTTTGCCTGGATTGGGTAGGTTACATGGCCAATCTTAGACACTTTACCAATAGAATTCAAACTGGTTAGTCCACATCCCCTTTTTAATGCAACAATTCCAAGGTTTCCCCAAGTTAATCACCCCCAACCAGGCAGTAGCATCCACATAGATGTCTTTTTGATACTGTTTGGTTGTTTGATCAATAGTTCTGACTATCGTATCTTGGCTTCACAAATGATCTGACCAGGATTCGATCCCAACATGATCCTTAACCCACAAATGATGGACTTGCATCTTCAAGAAATCATTTGTATCATGGTCAAGTTACATGGTATCTGGGGTATGGTCATCCATCCCATAACCCCAGAGAGTAGCGGGAAAACATCATAGATATAGCAAAAACCCTACGAAAATGGGGCATGATGACCATGCCTGAACTGATGGGAAAATAGGCCATGTTTACATATGGCTCTAAAACTGGGGGGTCAATTCTAACCATTGGTTTTCAGATCAAAAAAGTGACCAATATCTTGGACAATGCTGGGATTGTTGGGGTCCCCCACTTTTTAGAAATTCCCAAATGGGTTTGTCTGGAAGGGCACCCCCAAACTTGATGATTCATCATCATTTCCTCCTTTTAAATTTTCACTGGGGAGGATACAAATCCAATTTCTGGGCCCATATGGTTTGGGGTACAAATCACTCACATCATATTGTCAATTGTTGCTTATATCTATCCCATTTTCCCATGATATTTAGATGATGATTGGTTTAATCATAGTTTAATCACCAAAAAATCATCATTTTTCAGGATGTCAAAACCCCATTGAATCATCATTTTCCCATGATTTATCCCTTTTGAACACCACATATCGCTAGGAATTTCCGCCAAAATCTGGCCGTGGAGCCACGGCAATCCTCACCTCCAGGGCGTAGATCCGCCAGGCGAAGCTCAACTCCAGGAGGAGGAAGAAGAGCCAGCGACAGCGGAGCCATGGCACCTGACATTGGATATATCTGGTATATTATTGTATGGTATATTCTGAATTATGTGGTAATCATATTATATATATATATATATTGCATGTTGTTCTGGTATACAAATATATATATATATATACATGAATATTAATAGTAGATATAGATGTATTTTCATGATTTATATGGTTTATTGGTCTGTATATATATAGAGATATAAAGAGACATGATATATAAAGTATAGATTTATATGGATTATTTCTAATGTCAGTATTGTAGTACCTACCGTTCGTATGGTACATGAGTAAATGGCTCGTAGATGACAGACAGTACATCTACCATCATACATTGTCTGCAGATCTATGTCATGAAATGACATATATGGTTCATTTCTATACTATACATATACGTATATTATTGACTATATGATTCTGAGATGGTAGTATATATATATATATTATGGTTTGTATTTATTTGTAATACACATATGGTTATTTGACCGTATCATTATCCTACTTAAATAGCCCAGTATTAGCAGATGGATCTCCTGTTCTTTCATTAAATCTATTTATGGTATACTGATGAAATATATTTGCAATCGTTTAAACTATATACATAGTCCAGATGAGATCAAAAAATATGGACATGATGTGTGTGTATATATATATATATGTATACATATGTATTTACACATGTATTTACAAATATCCATATTCTGATACTCGAACTATGTTGATGAAAAGGGACGATGGCTGGCATATTTTCCAATATCCAACCAAGACGGGCGCAGTTCTGATGGGAACGGTGCAAACAATTGCACGTATACTATCCATAGGCACAATGTCCAACTTCCGTTTGGATAAACCCCAATTTCCTTTCACAATTTGGCACTTTGGATTCAATTTTCAATTTAAAGCTGATGCCAAATCTGTCACTTTCTCAGTCGATGGCATCTCCTAGCCGGTCAATGAGGGGATATCATCAACGCAAAGTATCACCTTAAATTAATCAGTGGACTGTCCGTAGTGGTCAATGGGGGCTATCATTAAGAGTTGATACATGTTGATACACATGTCTAGTCCACTGATCAGTCATCATATTCCTCAAAGTTTCCATTAATCCATTCTATCCAATTATATCCACATAATACCAACATTTTTGATGGTTAAATCCCTTCCATTTCCGGACAACTGCTTTCCGTCTATCTGAGTTCCGGTCCAAAGGGTCTGAGAACTGCAGAATGATCCTGGTGCATCCCACTTGGTCAGTGGTTAGTAACACACAATTGGGGTTAATTACATTTATACCTGGGTTATAGCTGGGTTACAGCTGGGTTACAAGATGATTATCAAACACATGGAAACTGTGATGCACATCCCAGCAGCAACAGATCTCCATGACTCGACTCTGCCAAGCCCAGCCTGTCGATGCGCTTCCAATCGCACAACCTCATCTCGCAACACCAAACTGTGACCACCAAAAACTGTGATTGGGGTTCCAGAACACCACTCACCATTTCAGCGGATGATGTTCAGAAGCATCAAGAAAGTTTGAATTCATGACACCTCATTTTTCTTCATAAAACGCACCATTTTCCCAAGAAAAAACTTGCTACTTCACCTCGGAAACAAGGAGGACATTTTCACTCTGGGGGCATAGGCTCGGTATCATCTGCAGGGCCTGCCCAGTGGTGGTTCGGGTTTTTGATCCAAAGATTGGGGACATTTGAAGATTTCATGACCAAACATGGGGAACTTAGCATCAAAAATGATGAAGCATAAGAAACATACAATCAAGATGGAGATTCAAGAAGAAACACACTTAGGGTTTTCACTGGTGATACCCTGCTGTTAATCAGGCCTGGCTGCTTGTTTTTTTAATCCAGGTTCTAATGAAGAACAGTTATACATTTTCAAGATCTCAAGGGAAAAAAATCCTAGGAGATTCCCCAGTCATGGTCGATTAACCAATGGGAAAATGCCAAACATCATCATCTTCAGCAAATCGAAGGAATGAAACCACCGGCCAACAACTGGCCCATGCTGCGCCTATCGGCAAGGGCTTTGAAGACCGAATGATTGCCTGACGAAGATGATTCATCGCTGAAAAAAAGCATCATCTTACCTCATTACTGTGGAAATTCATAAGTGTCAACATTTATATATATATATATGTATATACATATACCTTATTTGATTCATCTTTGACATGATCAACTTACATCATCTTATGAGAATCAAATGACAGTAATGCTCATAAGATGAGCAATCGACGAGTATAATTTGATACATCTACCAGGCCTCCATGATCGCTTCGGACTGCGGTAGTTTGACCTGGTTTTGGCTGGGGGGACCTGGATGGTACCCTAAAATAGCTGAGATAGCTGGGATATTTCTTCCCCCAAAAGATGGTAAATTCATAGGGCTTTGACCAATCTGATATTGTTCTGTAGCGCCGATGTTGGTTTTTCTCTAACTGGATAGTTCAAAAACCATGGTGAACTTATGAAAGAAATCCCAAATGGACAGAAGAATCTCTTTGAAACAGAAATGGATGTTGGTTTCGTTTGTCTTCCCATTGTTTGCTTTTGACTCTTGATCCATTTCTTGGAGAAATCCAGTCCGGTGCACTGTTGTCATAATACCCAGTTGTTCCCAGTATGCTATTGTCAATGGCTGTAAGATGATCTTGAGGATGATTGCTAATTCAAAACCACAGTATTTATTTACCCAACTGATTGATATCGCATGGTTGATTCATGCTGAGTCACAAAATGATGTGGTAATCCCAAGCATACAGATCAAAATCTAAGATGAATCATCGGATGCCATGGTGATGAACCATGCATTGCCGTCAATAATCCCGGTACCACAATTATATATTCTTTCTACAGAAAATGCTATGCAGAAAGTGGTGTATTTGTTCTTCCATCTACCATATATTTACCAATGCGTAAAGAAAAATCACATTGTTGGTTGTATACCCCTTTCATATTGCATGTACTAAACATTTTACCCTAAATAATTCATCGCTTTACTACATAGAACTTCCATATTGTTAGCTATACCCCCCCCAACATATCCCCAGTGTATTTCCATCAAATATTGGATACAACATCATAACAATAATCATCAATAATCACTGTGTTCCCTCATATATACCTATAACAATTTTGTAATATCCATTGTCAATCTCTACAGTTTATTCCAATAATCCCAACATCGTAATTCATCACATTACATATTTACCATATATTCCATATTTACCAATCCATGGAGAAAAAACATATTCTTGGTCAACAAAAACATCCATGATATTCCATTTACCATACATCTACCATACATTTACCACACATACTTCCGGTCATCCCTGCCGTAGATGTTTCAACGCAACGGTTTAGGCGCCCCTGAGCTCTCTGCGGCATTTTCCGCAGGCACCTGCTCTTCCTCCTGGGTGCAAGCCAGGAAAAACAATTAGATCAATAAATAGATGAATACAGAAAAACACCGTGTATATATATATATATATATACACATATGTATACATAGACATAATCTAGCATATGGCACATGATAACAACAATATGTAATATATATATTTACAGAATATAAGTAAGTAAATAAGTCAATAATTAAATCTATAAATAATAACAATACCATAGTATGATGGTAAACATGATACACATCATCCAATCGGCCATTTCCCCGTGAAGCCGACTCCCACACCTCCTCTGGAGACATGGCCATGGCGCAGCCGGTGGTTTTGTCTTCCAGCTGTGGTATCCCAGATCTATCATGGATTCTCGTATTATGAACATTAAAACTATGACAGATCCATGAATGGAGGTTTATAGTTCGGAAATTCATCTATTATCTTGACAAATATAGATTGTTATAACAGTTTTCATTCCGTTTTATTATCATGAGATGTTAAAAAGGAACAAATACGACAGTAATTTGATTCACTCTGAAGACTTGCAGCTTATAGCTATCTTTTCACTGCACATGCGCAACCAAAAACAAATGGGCAATGAATCCAAGGGTGGCAGAGTGTCTTGGAACGTCCAAAGTCTGCATGCTTCTGGTTGTCTGTTTTAATCCAGTGATTCCTGTCAGGATTTGAACCCATCAAGCCATCAAGATTAGCTCGACAGCAACAGCTTCAAGAAACCTCAGCTCTATCTATGAAAAATCTCCATCCGATCTTTATCCGTTCTAAGCTGTTCGGGAACCGCTCAGCTGCCTCCCCTATTTTGCTGGCTGAAGCTACCAGGTCCAAACGCGGACGGCGGCTGTCGCTCAGCTTTCAGCCCTGGAGCACTTCCAAGACATCTTTGAGACTTTCGATCTCCTGCGGAGAAGCTACAGAGAAGCCACGTATCGAAAATGGCCCAACTGGGTATCCCAAAGACATCTAAAAAACTATATCTCATGATATCACGTAGATCCTAGACCTTTCGCACGTATGTATATGAATTATGCATGCCCCAGTTTTGCCCATGGTTCTTCGTGTTGCCCGTTTTCGGACCAAAGGCGCTCCTGCTTTCGCTTCTCCATCTTTTCTTCTCTGGTCATCACAGGTTTCATACATTGCCCCTTCAGCTCCTGGCGACGCACTGGGGCAGCTGAGGATCACTGGGCAACGTGCGCAGCTCTCCTCAAAGTACTCTGTGGCGGCTTTCAAAGCCTGGACAAATTGAAGCCCACTGCGCTCACATCTCCGTGCTTTGATGAGCAAAGTCCAATTTCTGCCTTTGGAACATGAGCTGTATGCGAAAATCCTGACCCTGGCTTTTCAACATGCTTTTGCAGTTGTTCCAAGACTGTCAGTCAACCAGTTTAGGTACACTCTCAGCATCCAAATCAATTGCAGACTCTGTTTAATCCAAGAGTGACATATCCATATGGACATCAATATAAAATATCCATTAACTTTACACGAAGACATCCAACTTTGCTTGATCATGTTTTTACCACTCCCTTGACATTAAAAGTCCTTAACCTGACCTAACACACAGGCTGCGGGGTCAGCGGGACCACGGGGGGCCTTCTGGGCATCTTTCAAGTCGATCTGCTTTGTGGTCAGGGCGTTGGTCTTCTCAGTCTTTGATGCCTGACTCGCTGGACTGCCGACACTTCGTCCACAGATTTATACCATCTATCTAATATCTATCAATTTAGAATGCGAGGTTTCAACATCACCTGATGTTCTATGAACTCAACCATCACATTTTCATGTTCCCCCAAACTGGATGGGGCACTTTCTTTTCAACCACGCCAAAGTCTCATCATCGTTTATCCTTCTTGCTCTCAAAATGGATATCAATATTTGTACTCATACCGTAAGTTCAGACATTGGGCCACATTTTCTGCACTTCTTACCCTCCCATAAACCACCAGTTAGCTATGGGAGAAATGGCCCACTTCCTGTGACTTTTTGGAGCCCAGGTACAGTCTTCAACTCGACCTCCTTCTCTTTGGACGCCTGGTCTTGGGATGGGACGGGGACAAAAAAGATCATGTTCTCAGGGTCAAACGTGAGAGTCTCTCAACTGAATAGGTAGATCAGCATCCACAACAACCATATGAAAACCAGGTCTTTTAAGATCTTGATCTGGAACCACATCAACAAAGAACTGGAAACCACCCACCCACCGATTGCAGGATTCACAGGGATCAAAATAGGGTACCCCAAATTCTGGCAGGAAACCACCCAAAATGACCCAAATGTCTGGTTTCTCTGGCCTCAAAAACAATCAACCCATCTGAAGTATCAATCCAGGAGATATGCGTCACCAGAGACCCGATCCTCCAATTCTCAAGGATGAAAAAAACACAAAGCAGAAATCTGGAAAACATCACCATTTCTCGGCTTTCGATGAGATACCACCTAACTACCACCTAACTTTGACATTGTAACTCTCTTTGAGATGTTGACATTTCACACCTCAAAGTTGGCTGCCACTTCTCAAATGTCTCAATTTCACCATATTTCACATGTGGTTTTCACTGAAAAATGGGAGGTTCCATCTTGACATACTATTCTCCAGTAAATAAACAGTTCGACCCTGCCAAAAAAAATCGGACTTGGAAGATGAGTTTCCAGAAATTGGGTGAAAATCGAAAAGGGTCCAACTCTTCATTTTCCAGAGGGGTCACCGGCCAAAAAACGACCCACGTGATTTCACCGTGCCTTGTCCACGGCAGAATCGGACATGAACTTGGTGTATTCACCAAGGCTTTGGGCCTAGCCCCGGAGGACATGGACTGGGAGAAGCCAACATGGAAAACATGTATTTCCCGGCAAAGGTGTTGTGATTTCCGGGAAATGATCCAAGTAAATGGTGGTTTTGGTGGTTGACAAATTGGGAACATCATCAAACTAAAATCATCGAACTAGAATCGTCAGACTATAGAAATGAAATCATCTACAAAGAGGTCTCAATTGTCCCTTTTACATCTTTTTAGTCTTCTGTTTTGCATCCGATTGAGAACCGGGTCGCCTAGCTTGAGGAACAACGGTAATTTTCATCGTCTCGGATACCAAGGCTCAGCTAAGAGGGCTCACTACTTTGTTACGGGGGTTGGTAAAAAAAACATGTCAGCCAACAACAAAATTAGGATTATTGGAATATCTGATCTAAATAACCAATTTGGCTAAAACATATTTTTCGGTTTGGATGGGAATATGTCAAAGCCGGAGTATGATAGAAAAACACAATTTCAAAAGCTGCCATCTCATTTCCCTCTATGAATTTCTCTGGAATACATAACTGCCCATACATGTTTCTTGATGGTTTTACGTCGTGGTTCAACTCGGCACTACTACTCACGTCCATATCAACAACCCCAGGAATTTTGGTTGGAAAATCGGATCTATTCATTTGCAACACCAAAAAATAGGGAAATCATGCATTTCAATAGGATTTTCCATTACCCTCTGGTAAACTAACATAGCTATTGAAAATTGCCATTTATAGTGGATTTTCCCTAAAAAAAGGTGATTCTCCATAGTTATGTTAGTTTACCAGAGGGTATAAACCATCTATTTTGGGGTATCCCCATGGATTTCAAACCCCCAAATCATCCAAGCCATTAGAGGCTTTCCCTTGACCCGTCCTCGGCGGTTTCAGTTTCACTCTCCATACGAACGAAGTCTGCTTGTAGCACCTGGCATAGCAGACGACAAAATTCGAATGGGCCAAAGTACCCACTGGGAACCCAAACTATGCTGGAATATGATGAAATATGAGTGATTTGAAAGATTTGATGGAATATTTATAGGAAATTACTGTACATGGCTGTTGCAACATCTCTAGACCAATCATAGTAATTTACCATTTGGCTTGATGCAACATCTCTGGAGAAATTCAGGGACATTTGGGATAATTCCCTGAGGTGAGGACGCGATATTTGAGCTTGGAAGGGATTCCAGACGAAAACATCTCGGGAACTATCAAGACAACAAACATGATTTGGCCGCGTAGCCAGAGAAGTGGATCTCCAACCGAGAAAAACACGTTTCTGCCAAATAGGCGAAGAATTGAACAGTGACAGGTAGCTTCTCTGTCTTCCCTGGACATTTGTGCAAATGCACAGCAGCGCCTCCAATAGAGCAGTGACACCACCACTGTCCATTCCAGTGTAGCTGCTATCCTCAAAGATCTCCGGAGCTCCTTCCTCAGTGGAGAGCAAATCCAGCTAGACGAGGCGACTGGCAACTGAGGAGGCGACGGGTTTTTGCAGAAGGGATGCCTGTGCGAATCGTCCCCAGAATTGCTCGCAAGAATCCTAGCATTCACAGCAATCCTCGTTGATCAATGGATTTGCAATCCAAATTGATTCAGAATGTAGTCGTAACCTTCTGACTAATAGTCAAACAACAGTCATTAGTCAGAATTGAGTAATAATCCAAATTTGTAATCCTAATAATCCCAAGAATCAAAAACTCTGACTCACTCATCTGCTTATTCTTTGGTCTTGTTTATGTGAGGGTCCGTATACTGGGAAGGGCTGACTTGATGCTGGGAAGTTTGTGATTTCAAACCTGCACTCCTCCCAAATCCTCCAGATACAGTCATTTGGCTAACCTTAGATACTCGACGAATCTTTAGTTGGTGAGGCATGATATATCATGATTATCATGATACATCATGATACATCAGTATACATATATATATATATATATCAATATATATATATATATTGATATATATATATATTGATATATCAAGATTTATGTTCTCAATTTCATGGTCAAACAATCCAGTAAGTCACTACCAGGTACCAGGCTGCCGCACCTTCGCCTTGGCACCTGAGTAGAAACTGTCCAAGGCGGCAGTGGCCTCATCGACATGGAGTTCGTGAACTGTCGATTTTTTTTTCGGGATAACCCTCTGGTAAAACTGACATAGCTATGGAAAATCTTCATTTTCCAAAGGTCAATCTATGGAAAATCTTCCAAAGGTCAATCAACTATAATTTTCAATTTTCAATGGCTATGTCAAATTACCAGACGGTATGTATCGATTGTGCAAAAAGAAGAGAAATGGGGACAGCCCTTCAGAGAATGTGCATCCCCACCAATAGTATGTAATTATGCGTGATCTGAGTCTTTAAACCAATCCGAAAATAGAGCATCGCCAAATTTTATGCTTTTGACAACCAGTTCCCTCCCTGTTTGATAGCAGAACTTGGGCACTCAATTTTGACACCCAAAACATCCTGTTCTTGGCAAAAAAACAAAAGAAATTATATGAAATTATCTCCCCATGATTATCCCAGTACCATCCCATTATCATCCCAACTATGTTCCATTATCATCACCATAATCGTCATGTCACCAACATTTCGCTAGTTATCCCACTATAAATACTTATCATTCTGTTTATCATCCCACTGTTTACCATATTCTGCTTTTGTTCCAGTACAATCCAACTCTAATCCCATTAGAATCCTATTCATATAGGGGATATAGTTGCTATTCCGAACATCATCCACTACAGTTATAGCATGGTTGCCATGATCATCCCAACATCACGCCTGGGCAATGGCCTTCTGCGCATCCTGGGCATCTTTGATGGTAGCCTTATTCTCCACCTGGCCGATCGCTGTGAGATACCCCAGGTGGTTTCTGAAAAAATATATGATGAATAGGGATTTCACCAAGCATGAGTTTCATATAATGATCATGTGTATATATATATATTTATATATAATAGATATTGGATGTAATGTAAAAATGGGATATAGTGATGGGATGTATATGTGGATGATGAGAAACTACTACGTAGTATATTCTTTGGTGATTTGTTGCAGTTTGCAAATTGGAAGCCATGGCCAATTTAGTTCGACGATGAAAATATGATGATTTACCGCACTAAATAGTTGGTGATTTTCCATAGCTACGGTACACATTGTACAAATTACCAGAGGGTAGTTGGAGTTGTTGGGTTCACATACTGAATGGATGGCCTCAGTATGAGTTGTACTTACGGCTTTAAACCAACTGACTAGACTTGTCTAAGGTATATCATCTGCAGAATCAAGACAACGTTGAAACATAGCCAAGGAATGTAACAATGAATGCAACCAATCAGGTTTTCAACGGGATGATTTCACCCTGTCCTGCCAAGGGTGAAATAGGGGCAGCAGTCAGCCTCTGAGCCTCTGATCCGGAGACTGTGACCCAATCCACTTTCATAGGAATTTAGATGCCTTACCCTCTGGTAAACTGTTACATAACTATGGGAAATCACCATTTTTGATGGGAACATCCACTATTCCAATGGCCATTTTCCATAGCTATGTTAGTTTACCAGATGGTATTTTTTCAGGAATTCCGGAATTCCGGAATGGTGGGATGACCATTATTCATCCATCAACGGTTCATCCCATCGACCATGGCATCCAGTATCAAGAGTCAACTCATCTTTTGATGGCAAATGGCAACTGTTATATCCTCCATTACTGGCATATATCCCATCTTTTGACCATTAGTCCCATGAATCCACCAGAATGTCCACTTCCTCATCCCGACCTTCTCATTCTCGCGAAGTTTCGTTGCAGATTCACGATCTTTCGCCAGACTGGCGATATCCTGCCGGTCCAAGCCAGTAACTGATGGTCACCAAAGAATACTTACTGTACCCCCCAAAAAAATGTTTCAAAATCCTCAGTTTTGCTGGTAAAATCACCAAATGCCTCCAAATCTGATCATCCTTTTTCGTGCCAAGACTGCTAATTTCGGCTGTTTCTTGACTTTGGACACATACCAAATGGTCATGGTTAAAACCATAGCTGCTATAGTTTTGTTGGTGAAGTAGATCTTTATTTTCTGTATTTTCCAAGGTTCAACACACATTTGTCCATGTTGATGTTGAAATCCATTATAATGGATGAACCACTCATTTTTCATGATTAAATCGACATTTTCATGCTAAAATCCACATTTTTCATGGTTAGATACTGTCACATCAGCGTTTTTTTTTGTGCCCCACACCCCGCGCGGTCCTTCTGCAAGCTTTCTAAGTCGTCGCCCAACTCGGTGATGTCGATTTTCAGCTGGTTGACCCTGAGCGTTTCCCATGTGTCCATAGATGACCAAAGGATGATAGATGTATTCCTTTGTAATGTGTATTATATGTATGTAAGTATATATATATGGGATTATGAGTTATGTATGTGTATGTGTATGGATGTCCATATCGATTAATCTATTCTTGTTATTTTCAGTGGTCGCATGACATGAAGATACGCTACATATGTACATACATATGTATGGCAACTATCTTGGACATAGCAATTTCATGTAGATAAACATCTATGCATATTTCTTCATATGTGCGGATCAAGTTACCATGGGATTCATGGCGTCTTGGGTCATCCCAGAATGGGCTGGAACGACCATGGAGGTTTCCGTTTTGTCATGGGGGTACCCCCAGTTATCATCCAATTTTGCTTGGGAGTCTCCATGATAAACCATCCAGCGATTGGGGTACCGCCCATTTACGGAACTCCCCCGATATTTAAGCGTAACCAATACTCTAAATGTAGACGATCAACAAAGAAGTCATTCATAGATCAGGACTCTGGCACCCATTTTTCAGCATCAAAATCGCTGGTGATTTGTGGATATTTATCCCTCAATATATGGAAGCACAGCTTTTTTGGCCTCGCCAAAGCGTGAGCATCATCCTTTACCCAGAACAAAGAAGCACCACGGAAACCCTGTGTTTAGTGGTGGAATGGGATTCCTGACCATCCTCTCCTCACATCTCAACATCCCAACTTTGCAGCTGGTTTTAGCACATGCATCTGTTCAAACACGTAGGGCATCAAAACCCATCAAAACCCATCAAAACCCATCAAAGCCCATTAAATGGCAATTTTTTCTAGGTCAAATTCTCACTAACCCGCCCAACATTCCCATAGATCCAATGATCTTCATCGCTTTTTCCCGATTCTTCGATCACACTTGGCGTCTCCCCGCCGTATGACATATCAGACTTTGACCAACAAACAACCACAAAAACATTGGGAATTTACCATCAAGAATGATGATTCATGGAGATCATCTTCTAGTAATTTGTTACAGTTTGCGAACTGGAAGCCATGAAGCCATGGCCCAACAGTGCATTGACCAAACTTCAATAGCTGGTGATTTTCAAATTTCCAGAGGGTACATTGACCACGAAAAAATCAGAGATTTTGTGCATCCGCTGGGTATGATCTGAGACTAATTCACCAACTGGATGCCACTCCAAAATTCCATCGCGGTGACGTCGTGAGGTCGCTATGATCATCCCCATTCCACCACCATTTTTTGTTGCTTAGATCACCAATCACCATTTTTGATGCCCAAACCACGTTTTTGTTTTTGGCAACATCACCGCTTTTTCATGGTTGAACTACAAGATTTTCCTGGTGACATCCCAATTTTTTATGGTACCCTCTGGTAAACTAACATTTTGCTATGGAAAATCACCCATTTTTTATGGGAAAAATCCACTATTTCTATGGCCATTTTCCATAGCTATGTTAGTTTACCAGAGGGTATATCCCATGAGATTCCCATTCAGATTCCACTACTATTCCATGATTTTTTTTAATGGTATAAGGCCACCATTTTTCGTTGGCAAAATCACCAGAGCTCCTTGAGGCCTGGACTCCCCCTGTACCGTGTCCACCAAGTCCTTCTTGCTGCTCCGAGTCTGGCCCTGAGCGCAGTGGATTTTGACCCATTTTTTTGGGAGGTTCCACCAAAAAAGATGGGAGAAACTATTGAATTCATGTTGAATTCAGGACTTCAACCTCTTTTTATGGATGTTTTCGAGGTCAAATGAGCTGCAACTTGATTCCAAAAAATGATGCAGAGAATCCGAGCAGCTGATGGATATTTCATCAAGAACCATCTACCAATGGATGCAGAAATGGGGTATGGGCCCCTAGAATTCCTATCCTAATAATGAAACACAGGCTTTTCTAAAGCATTGGATTTAGTAGGGCTGCCCTCTTTTGGAACAAGCCTCATGCTTCTTTGAGATCCCTCAGTAGAGGCAAACACGATTTTTTCCATGGATTTGCGCAAGTCAAGATTGCAGATCAACAACAAAAACATGGACAGAGCCACAAGAGATGCCGGAAAGCCAGTATAAACACAGGAAAAACACACAGACACATGACATAGTGTCATATATCCAAGCAAAGCACGTTTGTGGCAAGCTCCTTCTTGCACCAACCGTCCTGTAGCCGATTTGGTCAAGGATCTGCCGGTTCCACAGAACTGTCATGGGTGATTTCAAGATTTACCAATGGTCAGTTGTGTCATATCCGATCATAGTCCTTGGACCAGCTTTGACCTACAATCTTGGGATTTTCCATGATTTCTCCTCTCAACATTCGCTGAGAAGGCATGGTTGTTTTTCATCCAAATTGGTTGTAACCCTGACCAAAAGGAATGTTGCGGGCCATGTTAAGTGGACAACCACATATTTGGATGCAAAAAATGTGTCCTGTAGTTGCTGTAGTTGCTTCTTTACTTCAACCGAAACAACCACTTAAAGTGGAGAACAATGGAGAATACTTCGGCACCATGTAAGTGGTAGCTCCTTCTGGCAATCAAACCTACCTCCATGGCTAGTTGAGGGATCTCCCAGCCATGTTTGATGACACCGGAGGGCATTAACCAATACTCCATTAATATTCCACAAATATTCCTTGATTTTCCAGTATCATCACTATATCCCCATGAAATGGAGGTTTCCTAAAATGGGGGTACCCCTAGTTATCAGCCATGGAGCTGGCTACGAATCCGCACGCCGGTCCTTCTCCGCATCGGCAGCGGCCTCTTGCTGCAAGCGTGTGACCAGGTCCTCACGTGTGACGAGAGTCGTCCAATGGGGGATCTGAAGGTCCCATTGTGCGCGAAAATCATTTGGAGAATTTTGAAACTAGCTGGGGAAAAACCTCATTGAGATGGCTATGTATATATATATATATTATATATATATATATGTTTTTTTTGATATACCCACAAAATATCCAAATTTGTTGATGGTTGAACGATTTTCCACATCTTTGAAACCCACCAGGTAGTTTGGATTCCCAATCCACCAAGCAGAATCATTGTCTGCACGGATGAGGCTTTGGCCGAAATCATCTTGCGAATCTTGGACAAACTGTCTCCTTCCTTAGTGCGAAGGATCATGGGTACCATCAACTTCCCGTATCCAAAGGTATGCATCTGTTGATATCTTCAATTCACCGTGGTCAGCATATTGTAGATGTTCAACTCCGTTTTTTTGGTAGTAGATATGGTAGTTGTTGAACATGTGAAATTTGAGAACCGCGATTTTCCATGATCTTCGCTGATTTTGATGGGCCAATCATGACCAATCGTCGATTCCGATCATCAAACAAGCTCATTTTCGCCGGGTAGATCTCAATTCATGTGGGATTCACCCAATGCCATACAGCATCCATCAACCATCCCCAAGTTGAGGTCTACGAAAGTGGTATTTTCGTATGACTGGGATGATGGAAACCTCCAGCTTGGTTGATGGGACGGCAGTTTATGGCGGGTCCCACTGGTCTGAGCTTCGTGCGGCGCGCAAAACGAGAGCAGAAAGCATATTGCTGTCCAGCTCCTCCCATCAAGGCGAGAATTGACCGGAAGGGGACACTTCACCGCAATATGGACGTCTTATGTTTTTTTTTGCCGTCAAAAAACGGATTTCTTACAAGAAGAATGATAACCATCTTGATTCTGATGATCAAGATTCGACACCGCACCATGAAAAATGGAGATTTTTCCTTCGAAAAACGGTGGATTTTTGCACATGCACCGGACCTCGGCCTTTTCTCTCAGCAGGGAAATCGCCTGCTCTCTCTTTGCACCTCAGCTCTAAGGTTGACTTTTCACTGGCTTGGTTCATGGGAAGATCTGCAGGAAAGTTGTGGTTTTTCCTGTCATATTGAAACTATGGTTGCTTTCACTGTAGATTTCACCCATTTCAAGACATGCGAATCATGGATATGATTCACAATCTGCGGGCCACCACATCGATGTAAGAACAAAAAGCCATTGAGATGGGGGGATTTCTTCAATTCATTTTTTGGTCGCCTTTGTTGAATCCAATGACTCGAACAATCTCTTTAACCCATATGTAATCTTAGAAATCCTGAGAGTTTTTTTTTTTTTTCAGGTGTGACTTGTCATTTGTTCTTCCATTAAACCCAGTCATGGACATCAATTTCACCAAGATTCATGTGGTAAACCCAATTCCAACCACCATAAATCCCCCAGTTCGACCATTTGGTGGAAATAAAACAACCCCACCGCAAAAATCTTGTTGGGTTTTACTGCACTGTTGTTGATAATACCACATTTATTGTTGGTAGACCCCACATCTATGGAGAATCAGCTCCCCATCTATCCATCTATGGTCCAAAATGTTCATCCATGTTAGAAGCCAAATGGCTTTGCCAATAGGGGATTACTGCAACAGATACCCATGAACAACTAGGAACATTTTGTGATCATCCATTGGAATTGAGGGTATCCTATTTGCAGACAAAGCCATAACCCTTAAAGTGAACTCCGGCTGAGCTGTGAACCACCACTGTCAGAACGCAATGCCGCCAGAGATGTGCCCTCAGGGATCAAATGAGGAGCAAAATCAAAATGGCTGGGTGAAAATAGGAGAACGATCCTCCAAAATGGTCTTTTTAAAATAGGGAACATGATGATCAACCATGGAATTCTTGGAGTACCAACTGAAGTCCCACTGAATTTCAGGACCACCATGAGGGATTGTTTGCATCAGGGCTTCGATGACATGGTTTCAGTTTCAGCATCCAATGTCGGTCGATATGGGTGAAAGAGGAGCTTCCAACATCCCTGATCCATGTCGTTGCACCACACCTAATGGATTGGTTTTCTTCCCCATGAAATATCCTATATAATTATTGGCCACATATCCCATGGAGTATCCCAAATGTTCCCAGTAAAGGATTGACCACTGATCGGTTTCGCATCGACCTTGGAAGAGCTTTTCTTTTCAGTGACCTTCAGCACAGTTCCCTGAGCGGTGGGTCAAATGGGTCATGGGCGATGTATCTGGATTGAGCATGGCCTATCCAACGAAAAAACGGGCGATTTGACACGCAAAAGTCACGGGATTTGACAAAAACAACACTTGCGATTTTGACCAGCTGAAGTCGTGATTTACTCTCTGGTACATACGCTAAGGTTTTCTTTTTTCTTGCTCAATAGGTGCAATTTTCTAAGCATCCAACAAATATCATCAATACTATGCCAAAACTAGGTATAGTACCAAGATTGAGTCCCAAAACATTTTTGTCTTAGGATGGTTTGGCGACAGATTGAGCATGATGTGTCCTTGACAAGTTACATATAACATTAAGGAACAGTGTGTTTGGGTCTCGCATCCTGTATCCTGCAACTGTAGACTCTGCAAACCTCACTGTCTCCCGTATCTCATTGACCAAACCAGCTATTCTTCGTTCACTACATATCTTGTTTCAATATATATATATATATATACATATGGAGGTTTCCTAAAATAGGGGTACCCAAAAATGGTCCACATGTGTATATCCCCTATTTGGCACGAGGAGATCGTGTTTCTTCATGGGATCTCAGCCGCCTGGATGGCTTCCGAGGCTTTGTCGATGGCTGCAAGCTCCTGTCAGGGAAAACATGGACATCGGCCACCCAGACACAGGTTTTAGCAACAAAGCTCGGGATTTTCGCCAAGAAACATGAGAATTCACCAGCCCAAATAGAGATTTAAGCATGAAAAGTAGTGATGTAATGATCAAAACATGAGCCCCAAGATGTAGGGTCTGTCTCCCTTGGACTTTGCCCAACATGTTACTTTGAGACAACCCAATCTTGAAACTATGCCATTAGCATCGACGAAGCCATGACATCTTTTGGCATAAGTCAGAACCATTCCTGATCATATAAATATGCATCTTTATATACATGTGACACACTATCATTCATCTTAAACATCGGGTAATCCATGCTTCAAACATGATTCAAAATGCAATATCATTCTCTATCAGTTACATTAGATAAAACTAATCAGCTATATTGGCCATATAATCACTATTAGTCTTTCACACATCATCATTATTCTATATCAGTTATAAATATCCTCCGGTGATCAAACATGGCAATGGAAACTCCTCTATAAATGGAGGTCTTGATGGGAAAATCATGCATAAATGAGGATTTTTCCATTGCCATGTTGAATTTCCGGAGCGTATCCGCTCTACGACCCTGGCTCGGCCTCGCCACGCAGCCGTTGACGTTCCTTGAAATCACTGGCCTTGGAGCCATGGCAACACAAAATCGACGCTTTCAACAGGAAAAACATGGGAACACTTTGGATAACAATGGGAAAAGAGTGGAAAAGCATCTTTGACATATTGAAGTTGTGTTTTGTTTTTCAAGTTGTTTTTCAATGAATTTGGAGAGTTGGGGAATGTTTGGAATCTACATCCAGCACTTGGCTTTAATTTAGCATACGTGTCATATACATGGTACTTGATGTGGTAAATCCAATAGTAGGCCATCCCCAATATCACCATAGATGGTGAAACTCATCCCCAAAGGGTGGCTTATCATTATTTGGGCCAACATGCCACATTGTACAAACATGGGGGTTTCTCAAAACGGGGGGTAGTCCCTCATCCAACATTCCATCCGATTTCAGTATTGAAACCCATGGTAACTTGGGGACCCCCGTTGTAGGAGAAACCTCCATGCGCATCTGCAACCCCCGCCTTCTGATCACAGGTCTGCTTCAGATCCGCCAGGTACTTCTTGTCATCCTGCGAAAAATCCAACGCCAACCCCCCTTCCAACATGTTCAGTTCTCGCATTTTCATACTTCTCATCTGGGGGAAAAAAATCGTCAAACACATACATACATACATATATATATATATATTATAGAATATATATAAATTTCCCCAGAACATCTCCTAAGTCTGATATCATGTGGGACACACATATCTTTTCACCAGAACATGTTTTGACCAACGCCTCGTTCAATTTGGAGACTTCCACCAAGGCGGCGGACTTCTCGGCCTGGAGCCGTTGGATGAAACTCCCATCCCTTTTTGGACCAAAAATAGTGGATACTGTGGATACTTACTTATGAACATAGGTAAAAACACGAGTTTTTGGTCATGTTAATTAATGATATATGTATGAGTATAATATATATATATATACATATAAATTTCTATCCAGCAATACACCCTCTGGTCATTTCACTTCGCTATGGACAACCGCCCGAGGCCAGGAGCGGAGCGCCTTCACTTGATCCTTCCGCAGCTTGGCGGCCAACTTGTCCTCCTTGGTCTTCTTTCCAGTGGCCAGTTGTGCCTTCCAGTCCTGCGGCCATTCTTGGATGGGAACGTGGCCATTTATGAGAGGGAAATGGTTAAAAAATGCGAAAAACCTGAAGGAAATCGAGGTTTTGAGAGGGATTGATCATCGAAATCAATGGGCGCTTAGCTTGAGATTGCATATATCTCCAGTCAACAACACCCCAGCATTAAACTATGGCGATCAAAACAAGCCCCAGCAGGTCCCTCATCAGCATCTCATAGGCATGTTTCTTCTCGGTCTCACTCTTTTCCAAAGCAACACCTTAGCACCGGCTGGAGCCGGGAACCGTGGCAGGACAACTGAAACTGCGCGGCCTATCGGCATGGTCCTTCTTTTTCTTAAAACAAAGGGGCAGAAATACAGAATCCCTGGAAGATGTATCCTAAGATGTGCATTTTGGCATCATTGGCACTTGAAATCAAGATGCCTCAACTGCTTTCACAGCTCAAATCAGAGCAACATCTTCTTTGAACTGTGTGCCCTGAGTGATCACATACTGACTCTTGGTGAACCTTCAACAGACTCATAAAGACAGAGACCCACTTGTCGACTTCCAGGAAATCCAGGCCCAAATTCCATACTCTCAAATATTCCGCAAGAAAAAAACGTTGCCTATAGCGCATTTTCCATTTTCTCACAAAGGACAGGCATTTCTTTGGGAAACCAAGGGTGAACCCAGAAATCATGGGCTCCCAGGCGTTCTGTCTTAAATTTGTCTTCCAGTTGATCCAACCTGAGACGTCAGGTGACACCAGTTGAGGCACCACAGATGAATGATCCAAGTTACAAGCATTGGGAAGTGGTCAACTCCAGAGTTACTTTGACTTTATTGTCGCTTCACGAGAAAGTCACGGCATGGTGGTACCTTGAATGCATGACACCAATTCTCTCAACTCCTGGGCTGGAGCCTCTGAAAATCTCTCAAACTTTCCACGGTGGATGTAGGGGATGAATCCACAACCAATGGGGATGTTTCATATGAACGGGGGATGGGATTATAGAGACAAAGCTCGGAACATGTGGTTTTACCTCGGTGAACACCCACCAATACATGCCATCAGGACAATATCGAGGTGGCTCATCCTGACTTAGTAAGTAGCTTATAGCCCCAATCCTCAGTGGACAACCGTTTGCGGACCAAGAAACAGCTCGATGACCTTGCCGGACTGGAAGGTGTAGGCTCCCTGCCATCAAAGATCTGGGAGAGATGGCAATCTTTGGGTTGGTAAATGTGCTGATTTTTCACAACACCCAACAAACAAATGTGGATTATTTCACCAACTATTGGGGATTGTTGATTTTCAGCAGATTTTCAAGTGGTGTTCCAAATATTTCAACTGGGACATTTGCCATCCCCCAATCCTTGGATTTCACCTACCCAAAGCAACCAACAGCCTGGCGATCTCCAACAAGAACAATGAGTCGTTGGTAGACGGGATACATCCTCATAGCGATCTACTAGTCATCAATCCATCTTCCATTCAAGACCCAAGAAGTTTTGACCCATACAGTCAATCGGATTTTCCAAAGACGCTCCTCAAGACCCAAGGACAGTCATGGTGAATTTGAGTCGGTCAGCCAATGTCTTTTCTGGGGATAATCTAACCTCACTAAGTTGGGAAACCAAACATGGCTGGGAAATCCCCAAACTAGCCATGGAGGTTTATAGCTGGGGAAAATTATGGAAGTATTGCTGGGATTCTCAGCAAGCCAGGTTTGACTACCAGAGGCTATTTGGGCTGGTAAGCATAGTTATAATTAATTCACTAAGAAATGGGATAAACCATTAGGGTACTTACGAACCAGGCTTATTAATCACTTCCTCACTGGGGCGAAGTCAGTAAAGTGTGCCAATAAAAGTTCTTGATGGCTTGAAATATCAGGGCTTATCCTAAGTGGTTTATTGGGGATTTTAATCCATAGAAATATTTACAAACCAGTAGTGGGATGAGAAAATCCCACTGCACCACTGCACCTCGGCAGGTTTCTCCACCGAAGTGCCCTCTGAAATAAAGGCTTCAATGGCAGCACGAGCCTTCGACCACTGCGGCGGACGCTTTTTGAGTTGGGAACCCCAATTGCGAACTGAACATCAGAGATTTTTCATCAATTTTCGCAAGTTTTAATAGGGACACTAGTGATTCATCTGTTGATTTAGGGGTACCATATTTTTGGACAAACCCAATGTATTGGAAACACACCGAGATCATCGAATAATCTGCAGAAGACCTTTCTATTTTCATGGGAGAAACCATGGTTTCCCGTAGGTTGTTCCTTTATCCAACGCTTGAAATCCAAAGTATCGTTGCTCACCCTGGGGTTTTATGAATGTCCCAGTGACCTGAGAAACCGCGGAACATGGCCATTAAAGGAAGACAGAATGTTATCAGCTATCATCAATTTTGATGGTATATCATCACCATGAGAATAGATGATTTATGATGATTTAAAGTTGTGATTTTCCGGTAGCTACGTTAAACAAGCAGATAACCCTTCGATCTTGTTCCTCGGATCCATAAAATTCTTCAGGGTCAGAGTCCCGGGGTACACAGTTCTTGCGGAGTGAAATCCACCAGCAAATCGTGCTACATTTGATTCACTTTGCATTTGAGAGCCACTTTTGGGGTGTCCGGTTTCCCCCGATCTCAAGCGTCATCATGAATTCGGGTGGACACTTAGGCCCCTACAACCAGACTTATGTACAAGGGGATCGAATCAGAATCACGCCAACCACTTCAAGAACTTCCAAATATCCATTCATTTCATTTCAACAATGGCATTTCATCCATTCTGCTTAACTCTTATCTTTTTGGGGGTGATTTTGGGATTATTTTCTACCCATCCTAGGCAATCCCACCCCAAACCATCGACCACCCGACCTGAGCCATTCAAAATACATTGCTTGATTAGTTGTTATGTTGAACTACTGCAGTGATTGGGGATGATAAAACACATCCATAGTAGGGAAACCGTTTTCAACCTGTATCCCCATTATATATTATTATATTATGTAATATATCCCCATGTATTTCAATGGAGCCATCAACAATCCGTTCAGTTGGTTGGGAAAACCGGGGGGTATTTTTGGACGTTCAAGTCGCCTGAGATGAGGAGGTGAAGGCATCAATCTCTTCATCGGTGAGATCCGATCCTTTGGACGCCAACTGCAGAAAGGATTCCGCCTGGAATTGGGCCGCTGGGCTGGAGGTTGTGGGGTTCTCATCATGGCAAAGCAATCCAATGATAACATGATATGTACAAATATATGTAAACACACACATATGTAGATATAGAGATGTATAGAGATATGAAGAGATAGAGATGAAGTGTCCCCAGAAAAGGTAACATCGACTTTTGCAGAGCCATCAATTGATTTTTAAAATACATGTTTCTTCATGTTTTTGATCAGATAGGTCTACAGGAAGTATCGGATCCATGTGGTTTTGGGTTTGGGACCCACCTGCTCAGGTGTCACCTCCTGCTCCTTCAAGGCCTTCCGAGCCTTTCCCACACTCTGCACCGCCTGGGGTCAGTGATTTTTTTGGTGGATTTAGATCTAGTACATAGGGGAATTAAGCCAACTGTAATGGAACTATCAGGGGATAAGCATGGGATGAGTATCAGCAACAATATGCTTGTGGTTTTTGTCTACAAATTGGGGATTGACACCCCCAATTACAGCTATTTTAATGGAGAACATGATGATAGACTATCAAATTTGGGGACCCCCTATTGGACCGACAAAATTGATCACTTTTAGTATTGAACCATAGATGTCCGATGAAGAAGAACAGTGGGGAAGATCAACTGGACTTTTTCTGGGTAAGCACAATACAATCAGATAAACCAACAATGACACAGGTGATGCTCATGGCTCTAGGGAAATCATGACATGAAACTATCATCGAAGGTGAAATTCGGCTGCCAAACTCGCAACGTCATTCCATGAAATATCACTCAGATGCGGATTCCAAGTTCATGATGTGATAATTCCCAATGCATCCAATATCTACAGGGTAGTTTAATGATTGCTGGTAGATCAACAATAATTGGGTGGGTCAATACTTGATTCTTCGGTTCAGAACCCAGAAAAATCAGGGGGCCACTGAATCCAGTTCGGGGAGGCGCCCAATCCTCAACTCAATTACTCCCACAGCTACAACACCCCCATTGTATCGTCCCAAATATGTGGATTTGTCCATGGTTTCGTTGAGGGGTGTTTAAGAGCTGAATGGGTGAAGACATTCCTAGTTACTATTCATAGTTATCATTAATAGTTACTCTGTATACATCCCATGATATCAATATCCCACTAGTTACAGTAATAGTAACACATTCCATTATTCATAGTATATGTCCCATCAATCTCTATATATATATATATTCCAAAAGGTTCAGTGATAGTTGGGAACCTGTTGGGATATCTAATGGTACATTGTTGGGATAGCTAATTTTCCCATTATTACCATCTACCTACCTATCTACCTACCTACCTATCTACCTACCTAGCTATCTAGCTAGCTATCTATCTATCTAGCTATCTATCTATCTAGCTAGCTATCTATCTATCTATCTCTCTCTCTCTCTCTATATATATATATATGTATGTACGTATATCTATTATATATACACTCTATATACATTGCATATTATACTGTATATCTTCCCATTTTTCACGCACTCCGCCACCAGCCGGGGGATGATTTTCGGAGTCGTCACCTTGAGATACTCGCTGTGCGCCGCGGTGTAGGCCGTTCGTTCCTCACCTCGCGCCTAGGAAGGTGAATTCGAGTTGGGGACAGGGTGGTAACTTGGGAGGTATTGCCGGTATAGCCATATGATATGGATTTTAACAGAGTTTAATGCGTTTAATATTGGGGTTTAGTATGGTTTTATACTGGTGGTTTAATAATGTGGTTGACTGGGGTTTGATGGGGATACCCTCCAGCACTCAAATGGGCTCGCCAAATGGGAACATCCACCAAAATGGAACAACTCATCTACTGGTAGTCGAAAAACTACCAACATGAGAAAATTCCATTTCTGAGTCTCCAAACATGGCTAGCTGGAAAAGCCACTAAAAATGGGCGATTAGCCAGCAAGCCATGATGATTCTATTCATTGTGAAAGTCATAGTCGCATTGCGACTTTAAGATGGGATTGGCACCAAACGAGTGTGTGAAAGGGGTGAAAGGGGTGGTGCAACATCCGCTAACAATTCGTGGGACACATCTATGTGAAAAAGCCAAGCATTTTGAGGGGTAAAAATGGCAGTGCGAATGCAACAGAAGATCGGTCATCTTTATCTTCAAGGGTTGCACCCCACATTTCTGCTGGAAACAGCTTCACCCTCAAAACAACATCTCCAGAGCAAAGAGTTCTCCAAGAATATGTCCAAACAGATACAAGGTGAGTGAGCCCCCCCCGTTCTGCTTGTTCGTTTATGAACCCCATGAATATATGTATATATATATACACATAAATATCATATCATATGAATATGAATACTAGCTCGCTATATCACAAAGCATAGAATTCACCAAGTGAACTGTGCGTAGAGGCCTCACCTTGTGACTTTGTCAACCACCGGAGCCTTCGTGGCTTTCTGCTGCTCAGCCGTCACCTTGTCGATTTCTTCCTAGGTTTGGTCATGAAAATGGCTTTGGTTCCACCAAAAATGTGAGGGAAAACCATGGGAACAGCATATCTTTGGTGATTTCAAGCCTGGGTTTTTCCCATTTTATGGGATCATCGCGGATGTGTTGGGATTTGACCCTGATTTTATCGACCAAGTGACCACGACTTCAGGGATCGATTCTTGCAGGTTCGCAATGTCCACGGAGAGCTTGCCCAAATCAGCCTGCAGTGACGACTGTGACAGTGGAATCACATTTCGAGAAATTTCAGTGACATGGCTTAGCAGGTCACAATTCTAGAATTTCTTTGAAGATTTACACGAAGGCACCCATTCTTTTTTACTGAGATGATGGGTTCCGTAGGTAAAAAAGAAATATCGCTACACCAAATGAGAGAAGGAACTACATAGGAATTCTTGGGCATATGATCAACACACTGGCCGGGTTTCATGATGTGGTGATGGTTGTCTTCAAGATGCGAAGGCCAATCTGTCACATAGCAGTAACTTCACCGAAGACATCAGAGGACAAACTGGTACAGTTTTGCTGGGGAAAAACACCATGTTTGAGGCATCCCTAGCATTCGATATGGGTATGAGGAAGCAACTTGAGCCCAAAAAGGGCTAAAAATTGGCCCACTAGGCCTGCAGTCTTGATAACCCAAAGCCACATGGGTTTGAACATGTTGGGACAAAGAAAGTCACATTTGATGGCAAAACATCGTATTCCCTTTGAACATGGCGTAAATTCTGACTAAACTATTGTAATTCACCTGAAGATCGCTGTTCTCATAGGGCCATTTGGGGAATGCTTCCCCATCATGATTCCAGCGACATCCCAGCGAGGTGATTCAGTACTTCATCCCAATAAATTGGGCTTGGATTTTCTTTTGAGGACCTCTCCCCAAGAATTAAACACGCACTGATTACATCTATTACATCGGTATGGCTTAAAATTATTAACCCTATAATTGGTTGGTTTATGTTGATCTACCATTAAACATGGAGCCATTTTTGGTACCATAATTTTGAGCCATAGCCACATCTAGATTTCACCATCGCAGATTTCCAGGTGGTCCCAGCTGTTTTCAGTTTCACCGGGATCACCTTGATGCTTTCGATCTTATCCTCGCCCTCTTCGATGCCCTTGGCTTTCTCTTTCTGGGTACCTCAGCGCCGCTTTTTGGGCATCATTTTTCCATGGGTCGTCGCCCCAATTTTCCATAATCAATGGATCAGTTTAAGGGAAAATCTACAGGAAACCATCTCTTTTCCTATGAAATATGGGGAATTCGTGTTCATTTTCCCCTAAACCAACCCATTTTTACATACATTTCCCAACATCCATGGCTCATTTCAGTATGGCTCCAGTAGATTTCATGGGGGATCTCCCAGAATTTCATGACTTTCCCGTGGACCCATGGACCAAAAAACATCGGGGAAAACATCGAAAAACCACATGTTATCCACTGGTTATAATCACCAATTTCCATCATTTTCCAACTTATTGGATGCTTGGATATATGAAGGTTTCCTAAAATAGGGGTACCCCCAAATCATCCATTTTAATGGGATTTTCCATTATAAACCATCCATTTTTGGGTACCCCCGTTTTAGGAAACCCCCATATGAGGATATAGACAAAGACCAGGAGGCTTCCCCAATTTTGCGACTAGGATTTCGAGCTCTCGCAGAACTGCTCGTAAGCAGCAAACTGCACGGCCTCCTTTTGTTTCTCCTGCCATTGGGTCAGTTTTGATGAAGATTCTTGTCCAAAACTTGGGGTACACCTCAATTTCTGGCAAGTTTCATGGGCAAAACAAATGGTAGACCACTGGATTTGGGGGTTCCAAGTTCAACAAATCCAAGTTCCTATTCTCTGACAAACATGGGCAGCTGAGGGTTATGGCTACTTTCGTGGCGGGAAGGGTCACCTGGAGAAGCGGCGCGGGCTCTTGCACTGGGAAGATTTCTTGGGTATCACCTTCGATTTCATGGAGTCTTGCTTTGACATTGAACAGGCCAGGCACAACCTTAGGAACGGTTTTTTCAGTTGTGGTGGGATCGGTTTCTTCACAGCACGCACGAAGTATCTTTCCAACTATCAACTATTAAATCCATTGAACTACGATTCAACCACAATTCCATAGTGGTCCAACTATTTGTGGTGGATTTCCAACTATTAATTCCACCATTAAACCACCACAAAACCCATCAGACTTCCCCATCTGGCCGCCTCCTCCCCTTTTTTCTTCATGGTGCTGAGCAGCTCCAGCACCTTCTGCACCGGCGTCGCGCTGACGTCTTCGGCGCGAAGCTGGACCTGATTGGCATTTCGGCACCGTTTCAGCATGGGGGAAAGACAAGTCTGAGTTCAGCAGCAAAAATGGAGATTTCACCAAGAAAACCCAACAAACATGGAGATCCTCACGTCGATCGATGGAATCGACTGGGAAATATCAAACTGACCGGAAAAAAAAACAGCTTCTTCTAGCAGAAATCCAAGATGGCAATGGCAATTCCATGTCGAATGCGTAGATCGCCCATGTCCAGTCCACACTGGAGGGAAATCTCCAACCATCGTTTTCCCCATGAAATCCAAAGGTTTCCACCAAAAACTTTCACCTGGGCTGCCTGGCATAGCCCCCCAGAAGGAGTAACAGGAAGCGCTTCATTTTGGCGCCCTGCAATGTGGAGTTGATCTACCATTCGTAGATCAGTTGCCATTGCCGGGAAACCATGGGATTTTCATCAATGTAAACGTTTACCTTAGGGTAACCATGCTTTATGGTAGATATATCATGATATCTCGGAATTGTGGGGTTTATAAACCAAGAAACGTAACTAGGGGGCACTCACCTTGTAGTCTGGTTGGTGGTTTATCAATCATCCCATTTGTAGGGTTGAAGAAGAAAACATATGTTAGTTAGACCGGTAGACCTTGGAAAAGACGCGATCACCTACAAATCAGCTTGCGTTCAGCTCCAAATCAGATGGGTTTTACCCTCCAGTAAACCTGGCAGTGGAACGCCCCGCCCATTTATTGATGATTTTTCCATTGACACCTGCATTTCCGGTGGATTTCCAAGTGCCGTGTTTGATTACCAGGGGGTATACCAAAAAAGACATGTGGGACTTGAAGGTCGACGCCCTGGCCAATCTGCAAGCGCAACTTGGGTTCCCAGGATTCGTCGTTCATAACCATATCAGCCAGTTGTAGGATGTAGCCCAGTTTGATGCATGGGTTATGGGTTATAACCCACTTGCTAAATTGGAAGCCCACAAGGCCCCACATGATATAAAGATCCCCAAAAACTTCGGCCATTTCCAGCTGCCATCCCACCTGCAATTCTTTCAGGGCAGCTTTTTGGTTTTCACCATTGAGCCCGAGGCGAAGACATCGATGTTTCCCATGTGAACCACGTGGTGAGTTCATTCAAAACAGTGGATTGACACATCCATTTGGAACGCTGATTTCATTCGGAACAGGAGAGATTTGACTGGACTGCAGGGTGAACAAACTGAACAAACCCTTCAGTCATGACAGTTTCATGATACCTATACTCGGCAATTTCACGAGAGGAATGATGATATTCCATTGAAATTAAGGGATACCCTATTTTCAAACAAAGCCATACAAGACCATAGCGCATCAAACTTGATTTGAGTTTGGAAGGTTGAGCCACACAATATGCTCAAATCCGCATTGTCATCCCCGGGTTGAGGATAGACCACGCCACCCAAAATTCGTTCTGGTCCAGGGCTTTTTGCGCAGAGAACTCCGTCGGAGTCCCGAAGTGTCCAAATGTTCGCCTCTGAGATTCATTGGCACCACAGTTCTCAGGAAGAAAACCCACGAAACAACAGAAAGATGCTGTAGACATGATAAACTTCACAATCGATGGATACATACAAATATATACATGTGTTTTCATGTTTTTTCAACATTTTTTGGATCGGATAATTCTCAAGAACTTCTCACACTCTGGTTGCCTCTACAACTGCATGCAGCAGACTGAACTGTACTCACGGCTATTTGGGTTTGCCTGACTTTTCGTGTGTACAGCCAAATGGCTGTTTCATAGGGAAAACATGGGAAAACGATGATACAATGATGAACTTGTGGACTGAGGGGTTCCCTATTTTCAGACAAACCCTAATGATTTTTTTGGTTTGGGTTCCCAAAACCAGTGAGACGGACACGGATCGCCTATCAAGGCGAAACAACTTTCGCCGCGTCTGCCGTCTGCCTAAGTTGGGGCCTAGGCATCAAGCCCTTCATCAAAAAATGAGGATCCTCCTCACATCACAATCTCTTCATCCGTGGAGAAAACTCCATGGATCATCAAACAAATTTGTCCATTTGAAACATTTAAATCATTTGCCGTTAAGAAACATCTTCCACATCTATTTTTTCGTGCACAATTCATGTTTTTTTCCACCTTCCAGCCAGGCTGCGCTGATTTTTGGGAGGATTCAGCGTTCCGGAAATCTCTCCAAAACCTGGACCAAACTGACCTGGTCGGTTGAACCAGATGTTTGCGTAGCCACCAGATGCACCTTGCGTTGCAGGCGAAACAAGGACCCACCATAACGGTTGTTGCAAACTTGTGATAAAACCTATTTCTAGGGGAATTGAGCACAAACAATAGGGGTAGGTGAACACATCTTTACAGCTTGGTAGGAGCCAAACAACAACAGAATTCGGTAGTAGTGATATCAAGGGATCAAATACTTTGCCTTTGATTTACCATGTGGTTATTTAACATAGCCATGGAACACGGCAAATTTTAGATGATTTTGCCATTAAAACCTCCATTTATAGTGGATTTTCCATGGCTATGTTAAATAACCAGAGGGTACATCAAAGATGAACTGTTTTACTTACACCCCTGACATCCATCTGAACGCAGTAGGTTGGGGATTTTTTGGATCAATTGGATGGGTATATAGGGGTAAATTGACAATTTAAGGCAAATTTTGATGATCAGCGTTACGTGGTTATTTGGGGGGCATACCATTTTCAGACATACCCTCTGGTAAACCAACATAGCTATGGAAAATCACCATTTTTGAAAGGTAAGTCAACTATAAATGGTAATTTTCAATAGCCATGTTAAATTACCAGAAGGTCACCAAACATTTGGCTCTTTTTGGATATCTTCCCGCTTCTTCCTCTGCTATCCCGAGGGCGGTTGATGACATTCCAACGGATCATTAGAAGTTGCAACATCATGGGGATGAACACCCAAGGATTTGTGGGGATTAGACCAACAACCATTGGGATATCACTAATATCACCCATTTGAGTCATCGAGATGTCAGTAACAACAGTTGGAAAAACTGGGGTCCGGAAAATGACAGATCCAGCTTGCAAACAATTCAGTGCCATGGTCAAGTTACATGGTATGTGGTTTATGGTCATCTATCCCATCCCCATGGGAATTCGAACAACAATACGGCATACAAATCCTTAATGCTAGATTGATGACCATCCCATGTATCATTACCATTTGGGCACCCAATTTTCAGACATAACCATATGGGGGTTTCCATAGGAAAATGGGGGTTCCCCCAGGAGCTGGATGGTTCAAAGAAACTACCAAACAAAAATGGATGATTTCGGGGTACCCCTATGACTTCGGAAACCTCATGTTCATGGTTGTAGCTGGTTGTACCAGCAACAAATAAAAAAAACACACCAATTCATACAACCTCAATACAGGGTACAACCAGAAACATCATGGGATATTCCATGGTGTTTCCGTGGTGTTGCTGATGTATCGGGTTGTACCCCGTTCCAAAACATCACCAAAACATCAGATCTTCATCCGCTCCGAGGACTGAAGAACAGGCCTCATGCAGGATGCACTGCGCCTTTCCTGCGCGCAGTCGGTGAGAAGTGGAGAAGTTTCAAGGAAAACTTCGATTTGGATGGCAAAAACATCCCATGGCAAACATCTGTGAAACCATGGTAAAACCTGATAGTTGGAGAGTAAAAAACCATGGTTTCACCCACGTATTTTCCCTCGCAACCAAGCTCAGCATCTGATCCAATTGTGTGGCCTCTACTTGGTGGTGAACTACCCAAGAGTCGTAACTTCGGCTAGTTCACCCCATAAATGGGACCACCTCTTGTGAATAAGGTGATCATTGGGGTAAGGTGATAATCCATTGACGATTCCTGGGATTCCCCTCCCTCTTTGCTGCCAGCAAGGTTCATCGGTTTTGCAAAGGTCTAATCCCAAAATACCCCAACTTGATGTGTGATTTCCGCTTTTAATTGGTGAACACCCCGTTTCAATTGTTTGAATCCCGAATAGGTCTTACTTCCACTTTCTGTTGCTTAATTCTGCAATTCTCGTTGGGAACAAACTCAAACCTTTATTGCGCAGTCGGTGAAATCAATATTTTTGCTCATCGTTCCTTTTTAACCAATAGATTCTAATCATCTCCCCATTTCATGACTTTATTGTCGCCTGTAGCATGGATCAAAGGAAGGTACCCTGGGGAAGGGATCCTTCCCAAGCGCATAGCGCATCCATGACGATGGCTTGAGAAATTTCCCAGTACTTCGATCCCCTCTTCATATTTAAAGATCCCCATTCCCTGCTCCCAAATATATGTTTCCCCTACATCCAGCATGGTGATTCTTGGGGCAATATGAACTGGGGAAGGGATTCATTTCTGCAACACCCAAGGTTGCAATACAACGATCAGAGCCCCCCCCGTCACATGCGAATAGCCAGCTGGAATCCAGGTTCACCCCAATCAACTTATGGTCCCAGGTCCCATTCTCATATCCTTGCCTTGCCTAAGACGGCGAGACCCCCAATTCAATGAGCTAAAAGCTGGTTTACAGAAGTTATCTCTATAGTTTTTAAGTGGCAATCCTCGTTGAAATGACTCATCCTAGCTTTGAATTCCCCTGAATCAAATGGCTTGACCCATACCCCACACATGTGCGTATATACGTATGTATATATATATATATAAGATACATATGATAGATATATTGATGTTCTTGATACATACATGAAAAAAGCTATACATATATAATTGGAATTCCACTATAAATAGAGGTTTTAATCTCGAAAACCATCTATAAATGGGTGGATTTTCCAGCTAGCCATGTTTGATTACCGGAGGGTATACATAACTCACACCTATAACATCAATAACCCACCCCCTATCATCGCGCCTCTTGGGCGCCTTGCCGGCCACGAGCAAGACCAGCGCCACCAGGAAATCGACCTTCCCCCAGCCGGCACGGCTGGGAATGAAGCAAGGATTCAATGAAGAAAAGGATGACCATTTTCGAATCCAGCAAGGAAAAGAAGAGAGATCACCTAAGTTTCTAGGGAATCAAACAAGAATATTCTGAGAAGGAACTAAGACAATTTAGAGATTTCGGTCGGAATCTGACGATCCGATTTTGTCCACCAACATCCCAAGGGAATTTCACAGGCTTTCCCAAGTCAGTGAGCTTGAGTGATGAAATTGATGTTTCATGGGCATTTCATTGCGCATACTATTTGTTGATTTGTTGGTAAACAAAGGGTCGATATCAATCACGCTTCATTGTTGGTATATCAATTGAGTATACAGTATACAACACATCACACTCAACTTGATTTTTTTTGCTGATTTTGCTTGGTGTACCAGTTGTTAGAGTCTGACTTATTTCAAACATCCTCGGCATTTATCATTTACTATACAGCGTCTAGTGCCCATACAACTCTGTTGAGTCGAAGCCTCATAATCCGTTGCAGAAAGCCATTTTGCCAGCAAACAGCCAATAAAAAGTAACTGGAATTGGTGACCCAGCTGTAATGCTATCAGATTCCATCGTGTCCCTATCACTGTCCTAAAATGGAGGTACCCCTTTTCTGTTCCAAAATTGAAGCATTTCAACATTGAAACCATGGTGATTTGGGGATCCCCCATGACTTAAGAACCACTCCATTGATCTTCCAGGACCGAGGCCCCAAACGAAGGCCACCACACAGCAGAGTGCAGCCAAGGTATACGACGCTCCAGAACTGGCTTTGATCCCATGGGCAGATGGTGAAACATGGAGATATTCCATCAGACAATTTTGCAACAAATGGAGATCATGGGATTAAAAAAATGTCCCAAATTGTACTGGATACTCCGGCCTTGCGATCCAGGTGCAATGGTGGATCTATTCCCAATGGATTCTCCAAATGGACCAGTTGGACAATTCTTCAACAAATCCAACCACTGAGTTAGACATTTTTAGGACATGTGAGAAATGTGTTAACACACACCACCAGTCTTTTTAAAATGGGGGTATCATGACCCTGGTACATCTGCTGATATTCCAAGCTATGCCTTTGACTTCGCGGCCCAAATCCCTCCCTTAAACTTGACTTCAACTTCCATGTCTGTTGGTTCGAATAGAATGGTTGGTCAAAGCAGATTCGTCCCAGTCTCATTCGTTCAAGTTCTCAACCGATCTTCATCAACTGCCAATCTTAGCCAGCAAACAAAGCTGATTTTCACTAGGTGGTGTCTCTTTTTGTTCTTTTTCCTCTTTTTCCATCAAACATGAACACGCAATAACAAACATCAAGCATCATTGGATCGGTTTAAGGGAACACTTATGGAAACATGACAAGAACCTGAGAACCCCCAACATTTGATGGTATTGATGGTAAAGAACCATGGTTTCGGGTCTCGATTTTCACACCCACCAGGCCATGGCGAAATCCAGGTTCGCGTTTCACCTCCCAAGTTGGCTAACTGGAGACGTTTGAGAGATGATCAAGCGTTTCTCCGGCACACCCCACCTCAGAAGGCCATCCATGATTTTTTTTCTCGGAAGGGATCACATGTTGAGTGAAATTCTTGGGAAAAAAAGTGATCTTTTTTGATGTGGGAACATGTGTGTTGAAGCTTTTTCTTGATCTCACTTTGGTTTATGAGAGGCATGTGGTAAAGCCAATGCTTCAATGCCATAAACATACCATTTGGGGATGCTGTTTGAATCCAACCCATTTATGGTCATAATGGGGATGGTTTACCCTCCTGTGTCATGAAACGTGACTTGCTGGAGAATCACCAGCACTAGTTTGATGAAACCAGAGCGCATCGATATAAATCTCCCACTACTATCCTTAGTATTATCATCTATACAAGACCATATAAATCCATATAAACCATACAAAGCTTGCAATATTTCAATGAGGATGGCTTAAACATTGGCTTTACCAACTGATACAAGAGCTCGACCAGGGAAATCATCAGCCGCCTTCGAGCAGCTTAGTCTGGATCAACATTTTCACCATTTGGCTAGATCCCTATTTGGAGCTTTCCTAACTCATGGAGAAAAACCCTAAATCATCCATGTCAACAGGATTTTCCATTATCAATCATCCATTTTTTGGGGTATCCCCATGGATTTGGAAACTCCCGGATTGTGGAACCGGACTCTTCCGTCCAAATCGGACCGTTCACGGGAAACGTGAGGTTGTAGCGGCCCGCCGCCAACCTCCGGAGGCAATTTGAGTTCGATCAATGTCCAAAAAACCTGAGGAATCTGAGGAAAAACCCATGAATGTCTAGAATATACAAGAATCACGTTGCTGGATGTAGGGGATTGATTCAGTATGACTGGGACTTACCCACTCTTAACCATGGGTGTGTTTTTTTTAACGTTGGGATTCTCTAGAACATGTCTGGAACGGCTGTTGATCATCTGTGGCATCTGGTGGGAGGGGACTTCGTGGCAGTCCAGCGTCGAGTCGAGATTATCTGGGCAGATGAGAGTAGTCACATCTTGATAGGTGATAGTACAGCAACTGATAGTCATAGACGATAGTAGCTAATACATGAAGATGAAGTTGTAGCAATAGATCATAGAAACTAATAGAGTCTAATAGATGTAGTTACAGTACCATCATTCCTATTACCCTCTGGTAAATAACATAACTATGGAAAATCACCATTTTGAATGGGAACATCCACTATAAATGGCCATTTTCACTAGCTATGTTAGTTTACCAGAGGGTAGCAATAGATGATGGCAATCATCTTTGTATCTAAAAACAGATGATTTTCGGTCATCCCGAGGCCCCGCACCCACCAGGGATTCTTCCCCACAAATGACGCACATAGGGAGAAACCTCAACGCAGCTGTGGCAGTTGCTGAAAGCTTGAGAGTTCCGGTTTTCGAAAAGTGACTTGGAATCTGAATCGACGTCACAATCGTCATCAACCTTGGATGTTGTTTTTCATCCAATGACATGGGACCCAACATCTACAACTCGTCGTGGCAAAATGCCGAGCGCCCTGCTGGCGTTCGATACCAAACCTTGAGGTGCTCAAAGAACGTGCTATCTGTCAGCGGGCGAGGGATATCCTGAAACACAAATTAGTTGGTTGAGCCATTCCAAGAACACGATCCCAATTGGGAATCATCATCCCACAGATAGGATTGAATGCATATATGTATAAACAAATATAAATATATGTATATATACACACACATTTTAATGTATATTTACATGTTTGAATTATATACGTCAACAAATACAGTGTTTTGCAGTCTTGGCAATTTTGGCACGTTTTCCTTTTCAAGGCATTGTCTTCCCAAATCAATCCACGCGAGAACTGAAACGTCGTCCCTTCAAGAATGGGCGGGTTCAGAATGGATTTCCCAGTTCATGGATTGACGCAATCCCCAATATACAATGGATAGGTTAATGATAACGCCATACATCAATCAACCATTGTCTATCACTTACATTTTGGCATTTTTTCTGGTCAAAAGCCCTATTTTTGGATGGTGAAATCCTCATTCAATGACAAAAACTATGAACTATAATAACTATATCCTCAATTATATACTTCCAATTATAGGGGATAATTATATAACTATAGTTATCTATAATAACTATAATAACTATAATCACTATATCCTCAACTATCCTCATATACTTGTGATTCTTCCCAATAGATCCATGCTTATGATCCGTTCAGCATCCCCATGAAATTTCTGCTTTCGGTCCGCCTGGAATCCAGCTTCGATCATCTTCGATCTGCCCAGCGGTTGGAGTTTGGGGGAAGAGACATCCTCCCATCGAGTTTCAAGAAACAAAGGGTAGGGTGCCTTGGTTTTGATTCTGCCATCTAGCTTTGTTCCCAGAAAATAGGCTCTTGTTTTTTCCCCTCAGAGGTTGGCCAAATGACATTTACCAACCAAGAAGAATAGCCATGGGTGATATGTCATAATGGTTTGGATTTCATAATGGTTTATGATGATATCTAGGTATATATATATATATACACATATTCAGTAATACATTATATCTATATGTATTTCATGTTCTGAATATGTATACATATTAAAAACCCCATCAATCGATAATGGAAACCGTCTATCGCATTCCATAGCCATTTCCCAACCGATCCCAGTTCTCGGAAATTTGATCGCCGAAAACTGCACCCATCATCCTATGGTTTTTGCCAAGAAAAATACAACACACACGTGAAATGAATTGAGTAAATCAATATAAATCAATAAAGCAAAAAACAAACCACCATCTAGAAAAGACATATAGCACCTCACAAACAAATAAAATTTCATAAGATCCTACTATCAGAGTAGTAAAATTGTTCACCTTTTTGGGCATCTGAATTTGGGGGTTATGGGTTACACTCATAACATAACCAAAACATCACCTTTGAAAGGTGAGGTCCACCAATTTCAAAGTGTTGCTTGGTTTAGACTCACCCCATGAAGACTAGAGTTAGTTATACCCCCAACCATAGTTGATTCACCAAATTATAATTAGTTCTATACCCCCCAAACTATAGCTATGCTTCGTGAAATATATCCCAAAATTCATCAACCATGGTGAATTCACCAATTTTTCGCCGCCTGCACGTACTCGAAGGTCTCGTTTCCCACCACCGTCGTGGAGACAACCCAATCTGTGTAGAGATCCTGCGGAAGGAGAAATCTTCGGCCCGTTTTCGGGAATTTTCAGTGGTTCAAGTGAACCGATGGGATCGAATTACATCATCCAGGAAAATTATGATTTGGATTGATTTGGTGATTGGTATGCATGACATTTTGAGCCACTCGAGTAGTAAATTATGTTGACAACGACCAGCATTCCTCCTTTCTTTCTGCCATTTTTTGTTTCCCTTCTGAAGGTTTGAGCTACCAACCACTCCAACATGGGTCATTTAACCGTGCTATCCCTCTCCTCCCATAACACGACATACTGGGAAATAACGTGGAAAATCCATGGATCCATATAATCCGATCGAAATTTTGCCCAGATCGAAGTGGGTCAAAATGTGTTGGGGGATACCAAATTTATGGCAACCTCAATAGATTCAAAAACCTTGGATTCTGGGGGGTACCCCAAACATCACATTATTGGTTTATAGACCTATGGCATTTTCTCCCCATCATTTCCTCATCGTTTCCCCTTTAAGAAACTGGACAACTCCATTCAGCTTTGGTGGTGAGATCCTACGCATCAAATCGGGGAACTAATGTTACTTCCATGACAGATCCCCATGTGGGATTCACCCGATGCCAATTTCCCCATTGATTTCTTACCACATTTGTGGGTCAAAAATGACATCATCAACAGGGATCATCCCAGGGATCATCGCAGTATTCATGGGGTGAAACTCAACCAACCAACATTTACACGTTCGGCCTCACTTTGCAGGGGATGATCATCCGAGTATCGAAAAAAACTATTCACCATTCAACTTGGTGGTTGTTCATGATCACGAATGGTTAATGGTTAGTATCAACTTACTATCAACTCACTGCTATGTGGCTATCAATAGAAAATCTGTCTGCCTTTGATCCTCCAGTCATCTCCACCCGTCATCTCCACCCGTTCCCGTCAGGCGCTCCGAGTCAGATGACCAAGCTAAGTCGGTTTCATCGATCACAACTGTCACACCTTCGGTGTCCGTCAGCCTCGAGCCGACGGCGAGGCGAGATGGATCTCCTCCACTAAGCCAACATCTTGTTTCTTTTAAAAAGGACCAGTGGATTATCAACACTCCAATGGAAAATCAATAATGGATTATATGGATTATCATCGATTATCAACACTCATCTTCAAAATGGACTTTGCTGGAAGAAATGACTTGTTTTGAAGGTCGCAAATTTCGCAAACAGATGCCTCATTTCTGCCACACGCATCAAGAAAGGCAGCTGGACCGCGGCCTGAATTGATCCATGAATACAGACATTGATACTAACCTCAGCGATTTGCTGTGAGACGGGTATTCCGCTTCATTTCTGAGGCTAAGTTGACACTCTTGTCAACTTGGGATTACAACTGAAACTGTGCAAGAATTCGAGGTCCAACAGCATCAAACCACCCAGCAATTTCAAATGGAAAACAACCATTTTCAGTTTGAATAGATCAATCGGGATGAATTCCCGACTTTCAAACATGAATGATCCGACTTCATCTGACAAACAGTGGGCTGTAGGATCCAAGGCTTTCAATTCAGCAAGCTCAACATCAAACCGGCCATGAAGTATAACAAAATCCTTCCCGCCAATATTGAACATCCACCCCATAAGGCATGGTTTTAGCAGGGGAACACATATTGGAAGCCACTTAGGTTGTGTTTAATATGAACTGGGGATGGGATTATAACTAAACGCCGTTGAAACAGGGCCAGATCAGCATCAAAGCTGCTCCAGGTACATTTCGCTTTATCTTCCCTGAAGATTGGCGGAGAACGCTTAATGTTAAATACCACCTGGTTTAGCATTAGATCTATCAATTCTTGAGGGTCCAATACGGAGGTACTATCTGCCACCGAAAACCGCAGTCACAAAACACATCCCAACTTTCCCAAACTGCAGGGTGAAAACTGCTATCCCCATCTCCCGTGAATCACGGGACATTTACTTGGATTTGCGGAAGGACACCACTAAAATAAGACATATCAACTCCCAGATTCCCGATTTCTAGCCGATTTCTCATTGAGAAAATAAAACATCACCGACTCAGCAAATCCAGGTTTACTAGCGGTAACCCTTCATTTTGATGGGTAACATCCAAGAGATTTGATGGGGAACGTTTCAGTTCTTCGGCAAAAACCCAACGAATACTTGCTTCACTGGATTGGTTGAAAGGACAATCTAGAGGAAACCATGCTTTTCCCATCAAATGTAGAGGTCTCCTTAAAATTTTCCCTTTAACCAGTCCAATGATTGTTGGACATATTTTTGTATAACTTTCCATCTTCAAACGCTCCACCCAAATGAACCATGAAAAATCGCCCTATGTCATCCCAGAAAATAGTGTGAATAGATCTTCCCATCATTGGGGTTAATTCACAATCCCTATGAAACCAGGTAATGTTAAGCCACTATTTCATACTTTTCATGGCTCAACTCATCCAACATCATGCCACATTTCTGGCTAGCGAGGTCCCTTGTTAACCGACAAACCAAGGAAACAACCCCAACTTTTCGCCCATGGACCAACAAAAAATGCATGTCTGTGGTATCAAAGCATGAACCATCCAACCCTAATTTTCCCTATTAACATTGCCATGGAATTGGTGTATCCCCTGCTGAAGTATCTTCCATTCTATACCTATAAAAATTGGCTGGTCTTCATGTGGTATTTGCATTTTTGAACGTTTTTTAAAGAACATTTCATCCACCTATTTTTTGACAACATCTGGTTGGTTCGATCCCTATAACATCCCCATAAAGATCCAATAAAACCTTCACAACATGTTGAAACAGCTAAAACATGCTGCTTCATCCCTGAACCAGCAACTTCCAAGTTAAGATGCCGACAAGTCATTGACCACTCTTTTAGAACTGGATTTTACCACTTTCTATCTTAAGTTGGGCCTTCACCCCATACAATTTTCATAAAATCACCATACGGGTTTGTCTGAAAATAGACATGGCAATTGGTTGGTATACTGTATACTCCATTTTCAGGCACACACATATAACCTGCACCCCCCTTGAGACAGACTTTCTACCTTCACTTGGGGTTTCAGCCCATCAAATCCACACAAAGTCACGTAGAATCCGTAGAATCCAAATAACATCACCATATATCGGGGTTTCTTAAAATGGTGGATCCCCAAAACCATTGGCCATGGGTATTCGATACTAAAATGGTCTAATGACTTGGATGATTTTGGGGGGTATTCCTATTTTCAGCAACATCCATGTGCCTCTTTCGGCAGAGACTACAATTGCAGATGCACATCAAATCTCCATCAAATCTCCATCACATCATCATATTTTTGGGTTTCCAATTTGTGGGCAATCCCCAAGGTTATGGATGGTTTAAAATATAGAATCCCAATCTAAAACCGATGATCTACCCCGATGACTTGGGACAGCCGAGGCTTCGCACCCACACGGCTCGAACTCATCGAGGTTCTCGATGAGTTGCTGAAAGTCGGCATCATTGGAACCCCGGCAACGTGTGGCTTCAGCCACCTGGAAATCTGAGATGAATTTCATGGCTTCTGAGGATTGGGGGATTTGCTATGGGGGATTGATTGGACAATTCTTGGAACCTCCCGATATTTGAGGGGGGAAACGGTGGTTTCCTGTAGATGGGGATAACGCGGGAATGTTATTGGATAAAGCGTAGGACAATCATGGGATTCCCAAAATTGCTGGCTGTTCTTGGAAACAAGTATCTAACTAAAGAAAAATGGCGAACAACATCCGGAAATGATGCTGGTTGATGATCACTGGATAGGTCTGTTTGTTACCAACTTACTATGATTTGGGTGTCTGAAAATGGGATACGTTTCCCGAAATCGCCATCAAAATAATGGGGAACTTAACGATTGACCAGTGTGGGCTACACTTAATGTTCATGGTTTCATTGGATTTGTGTTGCTGGGGGAAAAAATAGAGTTCCAACTTCCAACTATGGTTTACCTATCCAAATCCAGGGGTTTCCTGTAAATCATCCCTTCACTATCAAAGCACCATGAAAACTTGGCATCTTCCCCTATGATCCCCATGTGGTGGACCCAACAGCAAACCATCCCCGGAAAATTTTACATCATCCCAACAAGTCTCTGTTGGGGATGGTTTATGGCATTGGGTATTTGCCATACTAGGGCTTTTAGTCGGTGTTTTATGGGAATCTGCAAGCCTAAGATAGTGATCTACCATGAGAATATCATGGGATCATATCCAGCGTGGTTTTTTCCCTAAACCATGAACGATTTCCAGCCTGACTTTCCAGAAATAGGTGGGATTTCGGGAGGTTTATGGCAGGTTTTCCTCAGTGAAACCACGACCTACAGCCAAGACATGGGGGTTTCCTAAAATCGGGGTACCCAAAAATGGATGGTTTATAATGGAAAATCCTATTAAAATGGATGATTTGGGGGTACCCCTATTTTAGGAAACCTCCACATGTTTTTCCGCTTCCAGCAACTTGCTCAAGTCACCTACTACGTTCAAAAACACCTCCTGATTTCACGAGCAATTTCACTTGGGTTTCTCCAACGCCGGGGTATACCCCAAATCTACTGGTTCATCATCATATATTTCCTTAGAAGCCAGCAATTTGTGGGATGCCCCTCAGACACACCCAACTATCACAGTCTTGCTCACATATCCCAGGATTCCATGATGATATTGCCATAAATGACCATAAAATCACCATAACAAACCCACAATTTCTAAATGAATGGCTGAACATGATGCTAACCCCCCAAGTATCTCCAGGGTTTTTGATGCAAACACAACCAAACAGTTCACCTGATGTCCAGGGACAGTGAGAAAACAGCTTTCAATTTTGGAAAACCCATCAAGATTTATTCCCATAATATACATATTCTTATCCCGTTGTTATCCCATATTGCAAAGATACAGGTGTAAACACTCTTATTTCTTCCACTACATCTAGTTTTTTTTTCATATGATCTCTTTAGTTCATGTGGGTAAAACAACAATAAACCATCCCCAAATTCAACATTTTTAGGTGCTATGTTTACCATTCCCAGGGCGGTTTTATGGCAGCCAGTTTTACCCACATGACCTTCCTTTCTGACACATCTGCTAGACTCAAAGACATGGCTCTGAAAATGTAGGTATGCCCAATTCCAATAGATTCGAACCTCTTATTTTCCCTATTTCAATGGCTGTTAATTGGAAGCTATACCCGATTTTCAGACCATCTTGCGACCCTGGGGAAAGCATCGCACCTGGGTAGCTCCCGTACAGCTGTACTGCTGCATGATCCCGTTGAAGGCGGAAGGTCGACTTTCCTGGACGGAAAGGCTGTGGTATCGATGGGTAAAGGATGATTTCATGGGCTTTCATGGGGATTTCATAGGGGTTCTACATGGGATTTCACCATGTAAATTGATGATTTAATGGGGATACCCTCTGGTAATCAAACATGGCGTGCTTGAAAATGCATGATTTATAGATGACTTTCCCATTGGAAGCCATTGTCGAATGGATTTCCAATGGCCACATTTGATCACCAAAGGGTAACTAATTTATCAGCCATTCCTTGGGGGAAATATTGAGATATCATGGGGTTTGCCATGCTTTGCCACATTTTTAACGGGAACAAAACGGGGATGGACAGCTATGTCTTGGAATGACCAACAAAACACATGACAAAAAGAGGCCATTGTTGTTGGAATCTCTTGCTTCACTGCGGGTTGAAATCATCCATTGGGTACATAAAGACATACCATTAATCAGGTTCCCATCTTTGGCTATCATGTACCTATACTTGGATTTGCTCAAGTGGCTCCAAACAAGCAACAACAATTCCCTATAGATTCCACAAATGGTGTTCTTTCTTTTTTCGTTGAAAAAAAAAGTAACCTTCAGCAAACCCAGGTATAGTCGGTATGGTAGGTTGCAGCACTTCTCTCAAAGTTTGCTGCAAGAGGTGCACATTTTCCTCACATGTTCAGGTACAGTGTGAGGCCCCCAAACAATAGCTAAGTTGGTAAACATAACTCCAATCTCACTAGGGCTTTTTGAGGACAGAAGTATTCATGGCTTTTTGTTCACCAACTTAGACATCTTCTGTGATGTTTGTTGGTTTATAACACCCATTGTCTCCAGATATGGAGATTTCCCAAAATGGGGGTACCCCTAAAACATCCATCCAAAGGGATTTTCCATTATAAACCATCCATTTTGGGGTATCCCCATGGATTGGAAACCCCATATGCCTACCATAAACCAACTTAGCTGTGGGGGAGCACCGAGCGTCGAGGAAATGCCGACTGTTGGCCATGAATGAGGGCAGTTCGTACCTGGCCGGCGAGTTTTTTTTGGTCGTGTACGTGATTTCATAAGGTGAGGAGCCCGTTGAAACCATAGGAAAGTGGTGATTTAACCAACGAAAAATGGTGATTTCATGGGATTTATTGCTGATTTATGATAGCTGAGTTGACGCACTTTGAACTTGGTGAATTAACTATGGTTGATTTATGGGGATATAACGGACGAGTACTCATGGGGCGAATCTAAACCAGCTTGATTTTTTTTAAAGTTTAGAAAACATAAAAACATTCTTCATATTATTCTTGATATATTTAGACATTCAAAGAAACACAAAATCGTAAAAAATATCAAAAACAAGTAATGATAATAATAATAAATAAACATAAATTCAAAACATTATATACAAGCAAAAAACAACCAACAACCATGAACCAATAAGCAACAACCAACACGCGACAACCCAAGGAACACACCGATAATAGATAAACAATCAACAGAGGCCAACGAAGAACTGCTCAATCAGATCCATGCGCACAAACTAGTTCCTCCAAATCACAACATCTGAAATTTTCATTGGCTGAATTCCTTAAGTCACCATCTATTTCTATTGGTTGAATCATATATACCCTCCAGAAAAATATCCAACCATGGACAAATAACGTCTGTTAGTAGGTAACTCATCGCACTAAATGGCTGATTTTCTGGATGAATTGGAACCTCCATCTTTGACATAGCCATGGATGTACTCCTGTTAATAGCCACACCATTTCTAGATCATCTACAACATGTAAATTACCGGTGGGTACATCCCAGCTTCGTACAACCACAGTCAGCGAGAGCAGCGAAGAAACCAGCTGACAGCTGGTCGAATTGGGCCGTCTTGCCAGAAGGAGAAGGGAAATGGGACGAAGAAAGAGAGAAGGAAGAATAAGAAATTGATCGTTGCATGAATTGTGGTCACTGACACGTACAAATATGTGCATATATATATATATATATAGATGTATCCACACTGAACCACTGCCGTCGGCACGAGAGCAAGGATGCTCCAGCGAGGCTGTCCTCGATGACGATTTCCTGCTCCGAATGGATTTCCAGGAAAAAAAATGGTGACTTTCCCATGGACAAATAGGGAAACCATGAGATTTTACCATGAAAATCACAATCATAGTTTGTCAAGTTGGTAAACATAGCTCCAATAACTAAGATTGATGGTATGAAAAATCTATAATTACCATGGTGTATAAACCAACTTACACCTAGGGGGGCACCACCTTGTAGGGATAACGATTTTAACCATGAACAACCAGGGATTCCATGGCTTGAAGTCACTGGTTTCCTACCAAAAATAACAGCCTTTGGCGGGCTTCAGCACTAATTCCCCATGATCTCACAAACATTGTTTCTTTCTTTCAAAATCCCCCAAAATAGAATAAATAGAGAAAGCACGTTAACATGGAAAAATAAACATATTCAATATATAGTTTATGGACCTTTAAGTTCAATCTGAGATTACTCAAATGGAGTTAAACCTCATTTAAATCCGATCTCAGCAAAGAACACCTGGCATAACTAGAGGTCGCGTTTGATGTTTCTCGGCTGTTTCTTGGCTTTGTTGTCACCATCCCCAATTCGACCAAGTTGACTGATTCGACTGACTTCTGGTTTTCATGAAGTTGCTGGTGAGTTAAAACTCTATACCCTCTGGTTATTTAACATAGCCATAGAAAATCCCCATAAATGGAGGTTCTAATGGGAAAATCATCCAACATGATAGTTACAAGTCAGTTCAACTCATCCTATAAAACTCATGGTTTGCTTTTCAAAATCAACCAGTAAGTTGGTAATAGCCACAACTGCTGTTTGGTTGAGACAGCCCAAAAATGTGCGAACATCATCTCAGCCAATCATCCCAGAAAAACAATATAATGTGGGAAACCCAATAATATACCTACCATTTGGGGATGGTTTATATCATCCGTTTATGGTGATATTAGGGATGGTTTGAGCTTACCACCTTATACATGTTTGAAACCCCCACCCGAAATAGGGGTATACACCCATGTCGAGAAAATTACCCTCTAGTACGCTTGGAAAAAAATTGGGGATGGTGATTATGGAATTTTGGATCCAACATTGAGTCACTGGTGCGATGATTCCCTACATATGGATCATTGTTTGAGGTAAGATATATCTTAGATCGGCACAATTTACCCAGATGAGCTGTGAAACAAACATACCCCTTTCCCATCGCTCCAAATTATGGGGTAAGTCAAGTTAAGTCATAATCCCCAATACAGCAGGTAGTTTGAAGACCTCAGTTCACAACCAATCAACCATCTATCAATCATATCCGAAAATTGTTGATCGATAAAACCGGACATAAAACCATACAACATCCCATGAAGTAATGGTCAAGTCGCATGACAATTCCCTCCAACAAAATCCCCAAAAACATTTTGATATCCCCATCTCAATCGATTTTCGCATTTCTTGGACAACCACCGAACTCATGCTAGGTACCCTCTGGTAATTACACGTAGCTATTGAAAATGGCCATTGATAGTTGATTTTCCCATTAAAAAATGGTGATTTCCCATAGCAATTAGCAACATGTTAGTTTACCAGAGGGTACCCCCCCGAATTCATCAACCAACAGTGGCTTGTTTTGTGTCATGGCCATTCGCGGATCCTTCCAACCATCTGCCGGACCATAGCTCACCGAAAGTTCATGTACGGCCTGAGAGGACCAGTTGGATTGCGACCACGACTCAACCAGTGAAGTAGGGACGCGTCAATTCTTTTTTGTCCTTTGGCACCACAGATTTTAGGATTTATGTTTAGTATTAACCATCCAAGTATTGAAGTACCCAATTTTGACTTGTACCCAATTGAATCTTCGAATAGCGAATAGATCAAAGTGCAGGGTTTCGTGTGGAGAGTATCTACGATGAGTTGGGATTCGAAAAATGCATGACACACTAACATTGGACACCATTAGTTGCAATCAGTTGGATTTTCCATTTATTTCTCCATCTCACGTTGACAAATCTTTCATCAACCACAAACTCCATCTTTTGCTGAGTCCTGCGGAGTGGTAGTGTGCTTCCTTGGCAAACAAACACGGTGGAAACTACCCATAACTACTCAGTACATAGGTTTGAAGTTCCGTCCCACAAGGCTTCAACAGCATCGCATCCGAAACAACATCACTGGCCACTCAGAAGTGCCACGATTTTCAGGACCCTCAAAAAACACCGCCGAGCCGAGTTCTGTCAGCTCTCCCAGGAGTCCAGGCAGAACCGTGGAGGAACAAGGAGTAAGCCATGATGATAAAGAGGAACGAGCAAATGCTCGAATGACAGGCGTGGGGTGGTCGTCTGTAAAACCTGGCGCGGAGTTGAAGCGTGGCAACTTCAAAAATGCAGATCTCGAAGACATCCAATCAGACAATCTGTAGTTTTTTGGCAATCCTGAAGATAGAAACGTGAAATCCTACAAAAAATGGCGATACTGTTCTTTTCTATCTTGGGGGTTCCTAAATCCTGTAAGTGACCCCCCATCTTTCTTCAGATATCCAGTGCAGTTGACGCGTTTCACAAGTCAGCTGCACCACAATGGGCACGAGAAGGAGCTTTCTCCCTTTTCTTCGATCTGGCAGGGAAGGGGATGGAAGGGGACCCCTAACTTTTAAAAAACTCGGTTTTGATCTTCTCATGATTTTCTTTTGTGGTTTTTTCCATGATGATTTGCATCCTCTCACTTTCCATGTGTTCCCCATGTTCCAGCAGAAGTTCTCTGAACCTTAGCCACCTCTAAACCTGGGCAGAAAAGAACAGGTGATTTGTGGCTGATCTTCCCACTCAGTTTCGAAACCTCTTACTTTGTCGGCTGGGGCAAAATGACTTTCCAATAGAAAATCGACCTTTTTCAGGGCCGAGCTGTGAAAATTTGGAGGATATATCTAAGGCCACTTTGAACATGCTACAGTAAGCGACAAAGAGGTGCCAAAAACACCTTGGACACCTGGAACATACGGGGAAAATATGATCGAACTACCATTGTGGTGGCACCACTTTTGGGCATCTTTGTGGGGGTTACTAAGTTCCTACAGCCTGTATTGCAAATTAACTATGGTTGATTCGAGGGATGTTTCACAAACTAATATTCATGGGGTGACATTAAAATCAGCAAACATCATGTAAACGGGGCCTCACCTTGTATGTATTTCCATTACAGTCCCATTATATCTCACCAATATACTAATCAGCATATCACTGTACATCATATTCCATTATTGATTGATGGGGTTCTACATGTATGTATATATATATATATATGTATATATATATATAATGTGGTGAACCCAATCATAACTCATCCCCCAAATCACTATAGATCGGTGGTAAAATTCATCCCCCAATGGTAGGTTTACGGTATTGGCTTTCTCACATTATATCTATACGTACATTACCCATGGGTATCATTTTTCATTATTGTCCCGCTGATATACAAATATGGGTCTCAACCATAATATCACGGTATATATGGTTCTATATATAGAGATATGATTGTATATCTATATTATACTATATTATATATCTATATTATATGTCAATATTATATGTCTATATTATATGTCTATTGTATAACATGTAAATCATATATACATATATTTGTGATATATATATATATATAATATGTTATCCCAGAACGTAAACGGCTGCCTCACCTTTTTCGCCATCTCCCCAAGCAGATCTCTTTCCGAACGAAAAACCGTGCCGGACCTGGTGGAGTCGACCCGCGAGCCACTTCTTTAGAGAGCCATCTTTGCCTCGACGAAGTTTCGACGAAGTTTAGGAGGTTTCGAACTGGGAATTCAGTTGGGGAATTCATAGAGAATTGTAGGAATATATAAATATATATATATATATGTATAGGGAACTAACTAACTAACTGACTGACTGACTCACTCACTCACTAACTGGGAATCACTGGGAATTCTGTGGGGGAATTTGTAGAAATATGTCTTATAGGGGAAATATCATCAGGAATTGGGGAATCCCAATTTTTTGGGGAGAATCCACCAGAAACTTTAGGACATAGGGAATTATTGAATTCAAAGGGCATCTAGCAACTCTAGACTTGGGGATTTATAGGGAATATCGCTATGGAATTCATGGGGTTTTGATTTTTGGAATGAGAAGCCACCAGAAACATCTGGTGATTGAGGATTCATAGTGATTGATGATAAAGGATTCTACTAGCTGGTTGAATGGGGATTGTAAGCCATAGGAGGGAAGCCTATCAACCAACTAGTATTGGATTTGTGATCCAGGAATCTCCAAAAACTGCCAAACATCTTCCAACTTGAGCTTCCACCATTTCTCGTGGATTTCCCATTGAGAAAATAACAAGTAATCGAACTAGGAAATCCAGGTAAACAAAGGATAGTATAACCTTCTATGAAAGTCAATCAGCAGGAGTTTTGAACACGGCTCAGGTAATGATATTGGGAAAGGCGGTAATTGCTGCTTGATTATTGTTTGAAGATTTTAGTCGGATAATAATGATTATAGCTTTTGGCTTATTGGCGTATTGTTGGGTCATTTCTATTGTACTTGGGCAATAGCCGTTTTGCTTTCATCCATCTAATGATATCTAATGGCTAAAGTCTCGGACCAGCCAATTTTGCGGGGTCTTGAACTTTGGATCCCAGACCAAAAAATCTCATTGGAACCATTGCCTGGTCGGTTTAAGGGAACATTTGCAGGAAACCATGGTTTTTCGCATGAATGGGGGCTTCCTGTAGATTTTCCCTCCAACCAATTCCGAGAAACATGCATCAAGTTCGCTGTTCCACAAGATCCTGTTGAACTTGATATGCTTCCGAGTTAAATCTATAGTCAACAGGGGAGCCGATTCATTGAATACTTGATCTCTTTGACAATATGATTTCGAAGCTTCTCATTGAGAAACGCATCTCAACATTGACTGTCAAACGATGTCAAACGAACCAAACAAATCGGTTCCAACATACCAAGACCAAATAAAAACCTGCTCTGCAATTCCTTCCATCCCAGATCAAAAGCCCATCAAGACTCATGCAATGTCATGCTGATGTCCCAACTCATTTCAGACATATTCAACTGTAGAAGGATCCCGCAGAAGCATCCATAAACCCAACAGTCGGATAGATAACATCAAATGACCAAAACGAAGAGGTTGGTCATTTTGGAGTGGTTACCCCTACGAATTCTCATTCCAGTGACGTCGCGAGGGACAAAGTCATCAACTGTCCCATCTTGCAGCTATCTGTCCCCCCCGATTCACGAAATCGCGAAGTTGACGAGCATCACCTGGTGACTTAACTATGGTTGATTCCGGGGGATATAACTACAGTTCATGGATATGGGGTGAATCTAAACCAACGAACTTCAGGACCGCGGCTCGTGCCTGATTCTCTTGACATGCACGTCTGTTTGGACGACTCGCCTTGGGGCAGCCGAGCTGTAGATGAGCAAATCTGGAAAAGCCTTCAAAAAACCATGGGGGAAAATGACCTATTCATAGCTTTTGTTGCAAAATTTACTGAAGGATGTAGTGGTTCTGACAAATAGGCAACTGATGTTGGGATGAAATCAACTTCGCTTGGATTTCTTCGATTTACGAACCCGATATCTCTGATGGTTTTTCCCAACTGACGCCATAGGATGGGCCTGTCACTAAGATGAACGGGGAATGGGATCATGAAAGTGGAACTGGGGGACCCATATCCATCCATATCCCATCTCGGCCATTCAGCAATCCAACTGCGCCCTCCCGAGCTATCAAAAAAAGACAAACATCAGGCACATCTGTATCTTTAACTATTTTTAGGGGTCCGTGGTCAAAATACCCTCCGCTTTCGTCAAACGTGGCGATTGCGTGGAAATCCCCAAACTAGCCATGGAGGTTTCGTTCGCTGGGAGAATCATCGAACCAAATGGAGGATTTTCCAGACTGCGCCACGTTTGATACCGGAAATGACATCCTCATGAAATCACCATATACAGTGGTTAAATCCCAAATCTCCCATGAAACTCCCACTCAAAAACTTCCCTTAAGTTGCCCTTTTTCATAGATTAGTCATCATTAAATCTCCATGTACTCTCCGGTAATCAAACGTGGCAATTGGAAATCCCCTATAAATGGAGGTTTTAATGGGAACATTCCCTATAAATAGTGGATTTTCCATTGCCATGTTTGATGACCAGAGGGTACAGCGGTTTTCCATCTCAGTCAATCCTCCCATCGTCCCATCGTTCACTGAGACCAAGCGACCATCCTGACGGGCCAGCGCCCGAGGACTTTCCGGGAGGACGCTGTCATGTGCAGACATTTGCTGATGGGCCAAACAGCCGTGGCGTGGCGAAACGTTGGACGTGATGGCGACTTGTTACACGAAGTAACGTAACGCGCCGCAACATTGGGATTGCGGTGGGTGTCTGGTGGTGAGGTTATGTTTTGTTTTTGTGTTTGTTTGGTAACATGAGGGAAACGAAGAACGAGTCGTTGGTGTAAAACAGGTTTTTCTCATGTTCTTTTTGAAAATGAATTCATGGGGCCAATCCTAGATTGGACCCCTGAGGAAAACACATCTTGAGATGGGAACTAACACATATCCCATTCACGGAAAAAGATCAGGAAGCTACTGACGCAAACCGAACCGAGGTCAACCCCGGAAAAGGCGGTGAATTTATGCAACATCTACCGAGCAGCGTTCAAAACCCGCAACGGCATCCCTTCATAATATTTCATAATGTTTGGTTTTTGTAGGGATTGCCCGTTAATGGATTCTGATAACCCCCAATATATTAAATAGTAGAGCCCCCAAACTAATCAGCAACCATCATGGACAGCTCAAGCTGCGATCCCGAAGCTGTGGCATAGCGGACTTGCCATGAAGATCATCAACAATTAGCCACCAACAATCGTTACTTGGGCCGTGGAGGTGACTTAAAAATGGGTCGAACTATGGTGAAATAGACCCGCCATTTTTGTTGGGATATCACTTCCTAAGAAGCACTAGTCACTCCAGGCCGCCGAAAACGGTCATTTTTTCGATGCAAGTTTACGTCAAAGAAAGTCATTTCGCCGCCTGCTGGCAGCTGGCAGCTGGCAGGATTTGAGAACTGTTGAGACTGGAAGTTCAAGCTATTTCACTGGAGCTTTCCAAAGTCATGGTGGATCCCCAGTCGTCACCATGGGTTTCAATACTACGTCATGGTCATCCATGACTGGATGAAACTGGTCAGCTGGGAGGTCAAAATGAACTCCAAACGGATCTCAAGGGTTGCCTGCATAGATCTTATCCATGTATCCCAGGAGCGGATTCGAATTCTTCTTGGAGACCATCTAGGGTGGGTCCAGCATTGGACTGTACCCCCAAATCATCCAAAGTTGCATCCGGTTTTATTCATTCTCCTTTTTGAAACCCCATGGTTTTGGGGGATTCCAATGAGAAACAACCACATTGGCACTACCCGCTATCGTGCCTGAAAATACCAGCTGGTTGATAGGATTTCTCAGTTCATGGATATATGATGGATAGGTTAACAACGTCCATATAAGCATCAATCAACCATTGCTTATCACTTCTATTCCCATATATCTAGTGGTTAACCCCCCCTATAGCTAATGGTGAAATCCCCATTAAAGAACTACTCGTCAATGATAGATTATTCTCAAGTATGTGTGATTGTTCCCCTCTACAAATCATGTTAAGACCCCCGACCTACCATCTGCTAATCAAACATGGCAATGGCAAATCCTCCAATTCTAGATGATTTTCCTATTTAGATGTCCATTGACAGTGGAGTTCCCCGGGAACTTTCCATTGCTATGTTTGACTACCGGAGGGTCTAACCTGGCCATTGCCTTCTTTGTAGCTTCATCTGTGTCCAGCAAGGCACAATGGGCATCATTCCTCCAGGTTGGCAGCTCAAACATTTGAAAACAGGTGGAGTTCAAAGATTTCAAAATGACAAACAATTGATGGTTAATAATGGTTAATGGTTAATAATGGTTAATGATGGTTAATAATGGTTAATGATGGTTAATAATGGTTAATGATGGTTACCCTCTGGTAAACCAACATAGCTATGGAAAAGCACCATTTTTAATCGGGAAATCAACTATGTCTATGGCCATTTTCAATAGCTATATTCAATTACCAAAGGGTAATCATGAAGACCATGGGATTTAACATGATTTAAGCATGATACATTCGGAATTGAGTAGTACCCTCAGATCATCAAACAGCAGGCAAAGGGCAACCGGTGAAAACTGCAGGATCTCTGGGGATAGAGTTAGAAAGCACAAACATATCAAAAAGTTACCCTTCTGGGAATCAAACGTGGCCAGCTGGAAAATCCACCATTTATATATATGTTTTTCCCATTCAAACCTCCATTGAGTTCGGGCATTTCCATTAGCCAAAGTTGGGTTGGTGATATCCCTATTGCTATTTGCCATCCCCCATTGCGTCCCCAGTTGTTGTTGCTTCTATTCCATTTTGTGCTGGATATCTTTTGATACATCAGGTCCATCTGCCCAGATTTTGTTCTCTGAGCTAGCCAATTTTTTGGCTCTTGCTTTCATCCCCAGTTCTGATTCTTGTCCTCCTTTTCCGTTTTATTCCCGGTGATATTCTGCCAGTTGTGGTTCAACTCTTGTTTGTTGAATCACCATATTTTCCTACAGGCGATATCCCACCATGTATCAGATACATCGTAGAAAGCATCCCTACAGTCATCCCGCACAGCAACATGTCCCCATCACTGCCCATCACCATATTTCTTCCCAGTTCTACAGGGTTAAACCTCCATTTTCCTTGGAACAACTTGGTACAATCTTTTGGTGCTTCATCAATCTACCTTATTAGTAATCTACCCATTCCAGCTAAATGCCTGATACTACATCCATTCATTGATCATAAATCAACAAACTCAGACCAAGAAAACGTGGGAAAACCCTTAAATAGGGGCACCCCTAAATCATCAATTTTAATAGGATTTTCCATTCTCAATCATCCAGCTATTGGGGTATCCCCATGACTATGGAAACCCTCATATTTTGCACGTTATACTCTCTGGTAATCTCCATCGATCTCCGCCATTCCACACCTTGCATCGGATCTGCTGTCTCGAAGGGCGACACACGGCTGGCGTTCGGCAGAGAGACACCTGTCGGCGGCACGGCTGGGATGATTCCTGATCTTTTCCTTCTTTTGGGAGTTGTTGAAACAGGGGAATCATCATCCTAATATAATGTTGGTAAAACAATAATAAACCATCCCCTAAATCACCACAAATAGGTGGTATATCCTATTCCCAAATGGGTGGTTTATTATTGGTTTATTTCCGGTTGAAGATAGTCGACGTTGCCATTTTTGGGATCTACATCTAGCAGGGGTGACACCGGCGTTGCGGTAGTGTATCTGATTGGCGGTGAGTCGGGTATCTGATTTGTTGCTTCCAAGAATGCAGGGGACCTGGACAGTTTGGCACCATTTTCCACTTGAAGCGAGATACCCTCTGGTAAACTAACATAGCTATTGAAAATGGCCATAGAAATAGTTGATTTTCCCATTAAAAATGGTGAGTTTCCATAGTTATGTAACAGTTTACCAGAGGGTAAACTGTAGATATTGGCATCAACCAATTTCTTGGTGTTTACCCATGAAATCAACCAAACCAGGAACGATCATCGCCATCAATAGATGACACATCTGACGTTTGAGGGGTGAGCCACAACACTAAGGATTTCAATGAGAATAGTGTGAAAAGCATCCAATATTCATACCTATATATCTGAATACGATTGAATTTATGTGTTTTATTTTCAATATACATATAAGCCTATCGCCTCGATCTATGGAGTGCGATCAAGCGAGGACGTGGATTTGATGGAACCTTTGCTGATTGGTGGCTCCGAAGAAAGCATCAATCTCACTCAGCTCCTCCTCTTTTTCCACTTGCTCCTCCAGATGGACTTGTGGCGGAGAACATTTTCTTGGACTTTAAGCACAACTTTGAAGCATTTGAGCGATGGCACAACTTGCAAAGGCGCAAATTGCTGCAGCAGAAATACGACCATTGTTGTCATCGACTTTTCCATGAANCAACTTTGAAGCATTTGAGCGATGGCACAACTTGCAAAGGCGCAAATTGCTGCAGCAGAAATACGACCATTGTTGTCATCGACTTTTCCATGAACTCCGCCCTCCCCAACGTGATCAGTTGGATCTACTGTGGCACACACAGGACTTCATGGTGTTGGCTGTTGATTCTGCTGCTGGCCATGTTCATGTTGACCAACCGGTCCAAGACTCAGAGGGCTGTGTATGGTTCCTCAACAATGTGCAAATTGAACTTCAATCCATTGATGGCGACTTGCTTCACTTTCAGAGTCTTCCTGAGCACGTTGAACCTGGTGACTTGCTTCAATGCCACCGTCACTTTTCTGAACCAGCTCAGATCCACCAGGCCCTTTTGGACCTTTGGAAACCCCGTTGGCAACAGGCAAGTCTGGTGGGCTCGGCTCAATGGGAACGGATCATCGGCTTCATTCAAGCCTACATGCCACGTTTCGACTTCCACAAACCTGAGCTCACATTGGAGCGATGGAAGATGGCTTTGGCACACTTTCCGAAGCGACCAGCCCGTGGAGTAGATGGGATAGATGTTGCAGACTTGAAGCATCTACCAGATTCCACTACTGCTCCCCTTTTGGACTTTTTGGGCGGCATTGATGGACTTGATCGCAAATGGCCAGATCAGCTTCTTTTTGGCACAGTTTTGAGTTTGGCCAAACAAGATCATCCACATCTCTCTAGCCATTTTCGTCCTGTGGTGATATTGGGCACAGTTTACAGGGCATGGTCCAGAATGTGTGCTTTGCCGCTTTTGCAACTTTTTGGACAGCTTGTTCCAGCTGCTGCTCATGGTTTTTTGCCTGGCAGAGAATGTGCCCAAGTTTGGCTTCAGCTGCAGGGCTTCATTGAAGTCTGCATTCAGCAAGGGATCGAGTTTTCTGGCTTCAGCACGGACATTGAAAAGTGCTTCAACCATGTGGGGCGAGATTCTCTCATGGCTTTGGCTAGCCATCTTGGACTTTGCTCTGAACTCCTGATGCCATG